>VXBJ01001441.1:244577-386996 GCA_013400055.1 Nycticryphes semicollaris | reverse complement strand
TTTTTTTTGTAATGGAGGAAGAGGAGAGGAAAGGCGGGGGGGGGGGGAGGGGAAGGGGGCAGAAACAGTGTGCTGCTTTTTCAAATCTGAAGAAAAGCTTGAGTGTGCAAAAGTATGTTTTCCAACCATTTGTTGATGTAGTAAAAAATATTTTCTCTGTACCTGCTTCTCTCCTGTCCTTAGCGTCCCATCCAAACAGCTGACTTAGGGATGGAGAACTCAAGTTGGAGCTCTGAGTCTGAATCAGTGTTCAGTCTGACCTCTTATCACTCCCCCAAGGGTGTTCTGACCCTCAGGCTGTTCTGCTGCCCTTAGCCCTGTTGCAACTTGGGGTAGAAATTACAATGTCGAGGCGAAAGATCTGTGGAAACCACTGTATTCTTTTGTGTTAATTTAAATGGATTAAGGTATTTTTCAGAGGAAAGCTATTTGTCTGGCAACTTCCCAGTCCATTCTGCTGTTGAGCCTGCAATATTTGTGTCTGCCTTGGAACAAGTTGCAGTGAAATGATGAATGCCTTGGAGAGTCTAAGTGTTGGATTATATAGCCTGGGAGAACCAATGTACCTGGGTGCAGGGCTGCTCACAGGCTGCAGTGGTCTGAGGAAAACCTGAAGCAGGGTGGCATAGTCTGCGCTGGCAGCAAGAGTGTGAGGCTAGAAGGAGTAAGAGCAAACCTTACTGGTTCACTAGTCTGGCATAGAAGTTTAATTTCATAAGAACTAGCATCTAATGCTGAGATCTGAATTCACCACCAGAACACAGCAAGTTGAGACCCCGACCACTTGAAGCTGTGGCACATTAAAAGATAAGTGTTGACTCCACTGGGAAGCGGGAGAAGTCAAAACCTTGTGAGCAGGAGCATCTAGCAGGACCTCATAGTAAAATATAGGGAAGGCTTTGATGTAGAAATTAAATCACTACAGTAGCTAGTAAACCCTGTAAGACAGAAGGCTTCTGAATAAGAGGACATCTGCCATTAGATGTTGTGCACCTCCCATCCTCCTCCTCCAGGTGAAAGTCCCTCTTTAAGCCAAGACAGTTTGGTAGTTACCAGTTGAACATTAAGAGGAACGTGCTGTCAAATGTTAACTCTAATTTAAGATGTTTGTTATATTAAGTGTTAAGTCATCTCTCTCTGTTAAGTGTTATATTATCTCTTTAGGTATATGCCCCCAAATGAATATCCATAGAGAATCTTTTATACATAATTCTTTCAGAAAATTATAATGATAAAGTGACTTGTTAAGGAAGAGAGGACAAGGGCTCATCCCTGTGGTGATACATTGTTTATTCTGACACATATAAACAAATGGTGCAATAATTCCTTGTCTAGAATACAAAGGCTACCTTCAACATACAGATTTGACCAGGTTTTTCTTTCCTTCTGTTTTTGCTAAACCTATATAAAAAGTGTGCTAATTTTTGCCCTTTTATCAAGAGAAATTATCACAATATCATAACTAAAGCTCTATATAAACTGATCATTAACTGGGGATGCTAGAGAATTGATTTTTTTTTTTTTTTTAATTCTAAATTGTCTTTCATATTCTTCCATGCAAAGTGGAATGCTGTGCTGGGATTGATCTGTCTCTATAAACTAGTGCATCCTGTACAATACATCTGCTTTCTTTGGATGCTCTTTTGTGAGGATGCCTTGGGTGAAATACTGAAAGGAAACCATACAGTTTTCAGGTACACATAGCCTGTATGAATGCAACACGTTTTCTTGGGGTGAACACCTAGGTGGTATGGTAGCATTGTTATCACCCATTCTGCCAGTCCTCTCAACTTTGATCTAGTACTACTTCAGTACCTTGTGCCAATTCTGTCAGAGACACCTCCTTTCTGATATAGAAGGTCGAAGGTCTGCAGTATGATTTCTAGCCACAAGATCCTGTGACGCATCAGTGTTCTATTTCATTTTCTTTAAAGGAGTGGGAAGATAAAGATCTTAAGACTGAGATCAAGCTACTTTTTCCTAACAATGTCTCAGATCTATGTGCTTTATCATAAACTCTGATTTTCTAGAACTGAAGACACAAACCCCCAGAATCCATTGTTAGCTACACCACTGTAAATTAGAATAATCTCTCATATTCTTACCATTCTCCAAGTATACGTTAAGATCAGAGTGTGGACAGTAGATTTCAATTTCAATTCTTCAGTGTGGTGACAAATTAATTACAACTACATAAGCTCTGCTTATGCACCAAGCTTTCAGTATAGCTCCACAGTTTTCATCCTTTTCACTAACATATCTGCTGACACAACATGTTGTCTAGACTCAGGGAACAGTTATAATAAGAATAAAACGTTAATTTTTGCTGCCTCAAATGAAAATAATTTAAAGGGAGTAAGAAGGTGAAGCTATCATCAAACCCAAACAAAAATGTGACCACAACAGTTGTGTGTTTTGATAACTGTAGTTAACAGAAACCGTAAAGCTGAACTTGGCAGGTGAACGTGGTCTATTTAAATGGTAGAGTGACATAATAGTCTAAATATACAGTTGATGTGAATGTATGATTTTCAGCAATTTCCAGAATGCTTTTTATGATCAGAAAATGTGTTTTGCCCGTGTTACTAGTTGCACAAGATGACTTTAAAGTGCTTCTAGTTTGGTGCAATAACATTAGTCCTTTGTGTAGCACAGTGTCCTACAGTGTGCGTAATGACAGTGTAGTTATCATAGCTGTTAACAAATGGGGCTTAATGGTTGCTTCAGTCTTTATGACTCAGGCGAGACCCTTTAAAAATTGTACTGTAAACTCATTAGGTGTAATTTGAATTGGAAGTTCTAGAAATAGATGCTAGCTGATAGACTTTGTTGATGGTCATAGAGCAAAACAATTAATCCCCAGTTTATTTAGCCTGGTAGGTTGGTTTTGTGTTTGTTTATACCTCACTTGTTTCTCTTGTTTCTTTCTCTGAAGACCTGCTAGGGCTTTTTTTTTTTTTTCTTTTTTTCTCCAAAGGGAGGCAGAAAAATGTGTTTTGTTTGCATTAATTCAGATTTGAGGAACTTGAAGCCACCTGGTTTTCAGTTCTGCTCGCTGCCACCCTCAGCCGTCCTGCTAAGATGTGTTTTTTGAGGGACATGAAGCAGACTGGTATAAACAGCTGTCCCTAGTGAAAAATCAAAGCGTTAGATCAGCATTGATGTCATTTATTATTTTTTTTCCCTTGTATGCTAGTAAATAGTGGCTGAAGTTCATGTGAACAAGGATGTTTAGAACAATATGTTTTGGCTGCCTGACTTTCAACATGATGCAATCTGTAATCCACATGAATCTTCTGCAGAAGTTTCTGGATCACGTACCGAATGCAGTGCTGGCCTCATAGCATGCAGTTCCACAGACTCATTATTTCCAGGACAGAGCTCTTTCCAAGAGCACAGAGCACACGTTGAGTAGTTAGAAGATATTTGGCTCATCAGCTCTTCCCTTCTAGCATTTGCCGTTCTTCTGAATGGAGGCACTCGGCAGAGTCACCGAGCTCTGGTAACAACCAAAAGCATTCCCTGGCCAAGGCCGTGCGAATGTTCTTTGTGAAGTAGGCAGAGTATTGCCTGGATGAGCTGGGGGTAAGCACGTGAGCCAAGAGGTGGGTGTGAGCCACTAATTAGGCAAAACAAAATCAAACTCGGATTTGGAGCACTGTATGGGTCAGAGCCAGAAACGTCTCCTGCTCCAGCAGCGATTTATGACACTTCCTCAAATATGAAACATCTGGGAAGAGAGGTTGGTAAAATCCCTTGGAAAAAGAGCACGCAATGGGATGGTAGAGGAAGGCAAGGCATGTGAAGGCCGGCAAAATCTTGTGTAAGTCTTTTTAGCATTAAAAAAGCAAACAAATAAATAAATGTTTCCTCTTCCCTCCTTAGCCAAACATAGTGTAATGCTCCTGATGGATAAGGTCATTATATTATTTTTCCCAGATAATGAGGTCTCATTTGGATTAATCCTATGGCAAAGCAACCCACCAAATTAGAGCCCCAGCTCCTGCCTGATCTGTTATGTCATTATTTCCGCACACCCATTGTTTCACCACATAGTACATTTTATCTGGTGTAGTGAGCCTTTCTGTTATGATACTTGCTGATATGGAACATATGATATTGTGACTAGTCCACGTTTTCTGTCATATTTCGCTAGCATAACCTTGCAAGTGGTATGAAAGGCTTTTACACCTGTCAGAAAGGCTTACTTAACTCATATGTTAGAGCTACTGCAAAACTGGCTTGCTGAAATGAGCTGCAAATTCAAAGCAGCATATTGAATTTTGTAATTTATTTGTTCACAGCACAGGTCAATTAATTTATTTCACAGTGATGTAATATTTAATATTTGAAAAAAATAGATAAAGCACGGCTGAGAAGCTGTTCTCTGTTCAGCTGAGCAAAACAGCAAATGTTTCTCCTGTTTGCAGCAAATACAATGCATGTCATATGAATAATACCATCCAGTGAATAATAGGAATGCTTGCTGAAATGGTTTGGACTGCATTGTTTTTCCTGTCAATGGAAGATTCCTTGACATTCCTTATTAAAAGGCACAGTACAATTAAACAAACAAATAACTCTTTCCCAGACAGGAAAAATAAATAATCTTTCTGGGCCTCCCAAGCTTAAATTGTCATGCATATTTTATCCATAGTTCTTCCAGACATAAAATATATCTCCCTTTTTGCTTTCTACGAGGCTTTGCAATGTGGGGCCCAAGCTTAGTGTAAGTCTTTCTTCTACCTGATAATGCAAATAATCAATGATTATTGTAGCATCCTACTTTTTTAATCATCTTCTAAAATACTACTTGAAGAGGTAGGATTACGTGCTTAGTCAGGTTTGTTTATTTCAGTTCCTCAAGCTTCATCTTTTGCCAAACCCAAATATTAACAAAACCAAACCCAGCAACAAATCACAAATTATTAGGAAAACAGACTCTTTTTTTTAGGGCTTTTATAAGTCACCAATACCAAGAAACCTCAGATGAAAGGGCTGCCAATGGTAGAAACCCAGTATTTTTTTAATAGCAAGAAAAAAAAGTCTCAAATTGTAGCTTGCTCTTGTACACATGTTGACAGCCTTGGCCTGGTCTTGATGCATGCTCTTTGTCAGGTCCCATATATTATCCCTTCCCGAAGAAAGGCCAATGGAGAGACTCCCTTACATGTTCCCCAGGTGCCTGGTGGTGCTTCTGCCAAGATAGAGGGTAAGGCTTTGTTCTGAGCAAATTGAGTAACCTCATCTAGTGGAAGGTGTCCCTGTCTGTGGTGGTGGCAGGCAGGGTTGGAAAGGAAATGATCTTTAAGGGTCCTTTCAGCCCAATCTATTCCATGGTTCCTGTGCTTAACAGCTTGCTGATAGGCCTTTATGAATATCCCTTCTAACATTCTGATCTGGTTTAGGATAGAGCAGAGCCAACTTTTTGTTCAATGGGACAGGCTCTTGCTTATCCTTGTTGCTGTGGCAAGCAGGGTCAGCTTCAGCTGACCTGGTCTTTAGCCCATGATGGGGTTGCAACTGTATGGAGGAGTAGGCAGGTGAGGTGACCCAAACTTACCATTGGGGCATTTCATCCCATCTGCCATGCTCAGTATAAAAGCTGAGGCATCTAAGGGGTCAGGCTGGCTTTACTTCAATGAGAAGGGCTCTGTCAATTTGTCTAACTTTGATTCCGATCTGTGTGTTCCTGGAGGTAGATTGGAATCCAGTTTCCCTTCGTCATTGAGTCCAGTCTGGAACTTTCCCCGTGCTTGCCTGTGAGCTTGATATGGGTTTGTATATGTTTATATAAATTGTATCCATTTCCTTATTTCCTTTTTATTTTATTATTAGTATTTCATCAAAGTAGTTTAGCTTTTTCTAAATTCATAAATCTCTTTCCCCTTTTTCTTCCTCTCCTTAGAGTGAGAGGTGGGGGAGAGCATCTCTTGTATTGTCACTGACCACCCTGGCCCAAACCACAACTCATTCATGCCAGTGCCATTTATCTATTCTTCACATCAGCATCTCTGACAGTGTCCTGCAGAAGATAAACAACATATTTTGCTTCCATGAGTTAATTTCATTGTTTCACTTTGATATCTTATATTAAGGCTTGCTATTATTTTTAATAGGAACCCATGGTATATAAAGATGCAGTTGCTGCAAGTGTGCAAAGTGAACAGCAGCCTGGAACAAAATGGCAGTGACCTGGCTGTGTATGTTACCCATGACAAAGTGGGAACACACATTTTTGGGGGCTGTGGCCAATAAGGTGTTGGGAGGAATGAGAGGGTAGCTACTACAGGGGATTGAGGGAAGTGTAACGGGGCTCTTTCCACGCTGCTTTCAAGACAGTAAAAGCAGCAAATAGTTTATGCTCTTCTCCTCCTGTTGCAAGAACAACCATTCCATGGCCCCCGTGTCTGTAACAACAAAGGTCTGTTTCGCTCCTGATCAACCTTCAGATGCCTCTGTTAGTGTTTAAGCGAGCAGTGATGGAGGTTGTCAGATGCTATCAAAAACTGATTAAGTTAATGAGCTTGTTTTCCCAGTTGATGTACTTCTCGGTAGCTGTTCTGAAGGTGAAAATCTGGTAGGCACATGATCTTCTGGACTCTGAAATCCAGTCTGCTCTTCCCTTGGATATGCTAATATAGGTCATCTATTTTGCCTGTCACCAATAATCACAGTAATTTAGATCACCTTTGATTTACATACTGTTTTCTTGCCTTTTTCTTCGAGGACATATTATTGAGAAATTAACATTTGGTTTGATTTGTTCTCTTTCTTGTGCTGTCCTCATTTATCCAGGCTTTCAGATGAGCCTCCCTGAAAACTGTTTGCAGCTCTAGCTGCTGCATTGTCTTTCATTTGTCAGATAGACAAAATTGTGGTGTGTCAAAAGTGACTTCCTGAGATCTGAACTAAGCCTAAGAATGCTGAAGCCTGCAGTTCAGTTCAGCTTGGATTTCTCTAGTGTTGGATCTTGCAGCCTTGTGTTACTGCTTTTCCTAACACTGTGAGAGCATCAGGTTTTCCTCAGCTAGATTTATAGTTTTACTAATCAGCAATTAGATTGCTTGTGACATAAGTTCCTTTGATATCCCTGGGAGGTGGTCTAATATACAGATATATTTCAAGTCATATAGTGGGTACAGATGTGGAAAAACAGTGCTCTGCCAGTCAACGTAGTCTTCTGTTGAATAGGCAGTGATGACCAAGGTCTGGCTTGTCTCTTATTTTCTCTACTTGATTGTCAAAGTCTCCAAAACTATGTTGAAGCTTCCCATTGGAATTCATGGGAATTTGCCAATAAAAAATAGCAGAATTAATCTTTGATCTCATCATCATAGTATCTTTTAGTTGGTAACATTATGTAATTGTTATTTTCACGTGTTGTGAAACCTACATTGGAGCAATCAGTTGCTAATAAGTTCCTACAAGATGAGAAATCTTCTTTTAGAAGTCCTAATTAATGATGCTTCCTGTAAGTGGTAACCATCTTGTCTCTTCAAGTAAATTGCATTTTTTTTGGTTCATTTTTCGGTGGCTTTCTGTCTGCTTCTCATTATTAACTATTGCTTTTTCCAGGAAGAGTAATTACTCCAGGATGAGATTCTGTTTGTTGATTCCTTTTGTAACCTTTTTTGGTTTTTGCTGATGCAGCCATGGTCCAAACGTTCCAAAAATCCCTTTGAGAAGTTGAGCATCCTCAGAGATTGTGTTACTTTTCAGCTTTTAACAAGACTTCGTGCTTGCCAGTGTAGACTCTGTAACTTCGGTACGTTCTATGCCACACATATATCTTTCTGCGTCATTGGTTAGCGTAACTTTTCCTAGACTGCCAGAAAGGTCCTTTTTAATTGGAATCTACTCTTTAGCCCCATGTAATTCAGGTGTCACGAATAGGAGTGAAAGCCTAGTAGAGTCTTACAATCTTGCTGCAACATTAAAGCACAAACCCAATGAAGAGATTTATTTAAATGAAATATATATGATATGTGTATGTATGTTTGTATGTATTTATATGTATGCATCTTCTTAGTGGAAATAAACTCTAGGCAAATGTGGGGTTTAGAGATGAGGTGAATGAAGAGAATTTTTGGCCATGAATACTCTAATATGTCTGTATTTTTGGGGAGGGGAAAACCTGTTTGTTTTCTTATGTTGAGGAGGTTTTTTTATTGTGAGTCTGATTAACCAAAGCACCTAAATGCTGGTTTTACTCTAAGCATGTGCTTAAGGGCTTCTGCTTTTGGGAATCCTGGCTCCATGGAAGAAAGCTGATCAGACAGTATTTTGAGCCACAAGGAGCTTTCTGTGAAATAAGCTGACAACAGCTCCTTAACCAGTTGAAGACTGGAAGCACAAGCCTGCATAATCAGCAATGGTCTTGCTTTTATTACGACGAAACTGCTGCCAATAAGCGAGACTGGATATTCAATCTGCCAGCTGGCATCTTCCCTTTCCCCTCTGAATTTTGATTATTTTTACAACAATAACAATAAAACTTTGTGTTACTGTAATGCTTTGCATCTGAGGAGCTTACAGTGCTTCGCAAATGCACAATAACTGGTTAATTGGATTAGTTATTCTGATTGCCAAAAGGTAAATATAAATGCATTATTCCCATTTTATGGAAGAAGAAATGGAGGCAACAAGAGGTTAAGTTATAGGAAGGTCTGCAGACTGTCTAGCAGTGGTATAGGGAAGGGAAATAAAAACAATAACCTCAACTGATAAATAGAAAGGGAGATAAAATAAGGTAACATTCTTTCTTTGGTCATCTTGGACAGTCACTGAGAACTGAATCTTTCATTTCACCCGTGGGTCTGTAGCCCTGTGGGCTGGACAAACTAATCCATCCTTTCTACGAGGAAAGAGCAACTCCCTCAAATGGGAAGCTGAGGTAGGAATGCTTTATAGATTTTCAGCGTTGTTGTGTTTGCTAGGAAGATGGATGTGGCTGGTAAAGTTATGGTGTGAGTGGAGTCAAAAGAAATAAAAAAACCAAAAAAGACTACATGAGAAGTGAAAATATTTACGTGGCACTTGCTGTGCAAACCTAGGCTTACGCTGAACAGCTTCTCTGGGCCCTGCAGCTCTATTGCTTCCAGCACCCAGGCTGGCTTGTTTGGAGCTTTTTCAGGGATCCCTGCACGTTTCTACCCTGTGACATGTAAATACGCTGTCAGGCTCAGTGATACTGAGGGCATTGGTGACCTCCAGCAGCAAAACAGCAAACCTGGTGCCGGTTTCCCTGTGACTGTAATGCAGCCGGCTGTTATTGATCCCCTGCTAGGAAACAGGCTCTGCACATGGGAAGTTACTGTCATTGTCCTTTTCTCAATTTACTGCCCTTGCCTGGCTCGGGGAGATTTGGAAATTTATGTGTGTTGTGTATGGAGCAGGTTATTGTATTTCAGATTAAAAACAGTGAAACTGTCCTTGAAAGGGTACTGCCTGGGGAAGTAACAATGAAAATGGGCTTAAATTATTTTAGTTAAGAAAAGATTAAAGAAAATGCTTTGATCTACCACGGTAATGATGAACTTCAGCAGATGTACCTGAAGTCTGTAATTCTTTCTTCCACTTTCAGTTAAGCAAAAGACCACCAAAATCTACAACACTTGGTTTCTACATTTTCATTTCAAAGAGAATCTCATTGAGAGTGAGTGAAATGCTCATTAAATTGAGCCAGCTTAGTAGATACAGAGTTGTTTCCACTAGCTAACTAAACTGTTGGGCATCAGCCATAATCAGGGAATGAATACATCTGCATCTATGGAGTGAGTTGTTTGTTCCTTGATATGTCTGTTCCAGTCCACCCTTGGATTTGAGTTACAGTACACACGTATTATGCAAATTTAAGAGGGCACTTCAGGATTAAATAGGGTGCTGCTTACGGGGTGGGCAGGGGTATGTTGTCAATATGGTAAATTACACCAACTGAAAACTTGACCTCCTATTTTTATTTAAAAGGTACTACTCATACATATAATAGCGTGCATGCTTGTATACTCCACCTACTTTGTAAGGGAAAAAAAATAAAATCTAAACAAGAAAGGATCAATTGGTTTTAACTAATTCAGCTTCTTAAAATATACATAATACCACATTGCTTTAAAAGGACGTAAGGGAGCAGCAGAATTTGAGGCAAAGAAGTTAATGCTTTGCACTTACTTTTCATTGTATTGGCTGGCTGTGGTTTGCTGCATGACCCAGCTGCAATGAATGGGATCGAGCAAGAGCTGTTTGCCTGAGTCTTTCCTATGTGCTAACAGGAAGAAGTGGTGGTGACAGTCCTACCCTTCATCATCACTGGGTGGGAACAGAGAGGGGAGGGAAAGAAAGACCAAGAGCAAATGAGAACAATATTTGGCCCAAATTAGTTTTCCTGACCAAACACTTGGTATTTTTGTTCCAAAGGCCCCTGGCTCACAATGAAAATGAGCTAATCCCCATTAAGGAAGTCTTTCTGGATTTTGACTGGGAAGTGTTCAGTGTTGAATGAGCAAGCTTTGAGAGAAGCTTTTGTCCATGTTGTGTTCTCATTAGCAGTTTTCTCATTAGTGGAGCCTTGTGATAAAAATGGATGCATTGCCCTAGTTTTTATTTATTAGAAGTAAAATCCAATGTGCAAGTATCCCTGTTTTTTTGTTTTTTTTTTTTTTTTTCCTTATCCACCTATGTTGTGCCTTGCATGAGTGCCTCACTGCCCCATCCCTTCCTCTGTGTACAATCCCAGCGTGATAGTCTGGCCATCCTTTCCCTTCCTTTCTTCTCCCCTTGGCACATGTCATGAGCTGGCTCTTGCCCCATACTGTAAGCTTGATAAAGGCTGAATAGTGACACTTGCAGAGGAAAATATTCATCCTGCCCAGTTTTAGAAACAAACACAAAACTCTGAGTTTAAGAGCTGGTTTCTCTAGATTCTGGATATAACCTGCAGAGAGAGCCTCCTTCAGAAGCTGGTTCAGAAAATGAATCTAGCTGTCATGCTCTGAAATGTCTTATTGAGGAGCTGCTTTCTGCTTCCACTGACACATGGGGAACCTGGGGTTCCCATCCTCCTGAATTTGTGAATGTTACCTGAAGCTGGGCAGAACTGAAGTTTGGAGGCTGAGCTGAGAGCTGTGCTCTGGTGAACAAGTTTTCTCCTGTAGCAACCACACTTTGACAAGCAAAACGCTAATCTTCTAGTATGTGCTCCTTGGATAAAAAAAAAAATTGTTATTTTAGGTGTGTTCAAAAACTTTCCAGGGCCCCGATTCCACCTTGAGTGTTTTCTAGCTGTGTTTGTAGGACAGAAGCAAGTGCTGTAAAGCTAGTTGTAGCAGGCAACCAAAGGCTGTGACACCAGCAGAGTATTGGCTTTCTCTCACTGCCCTAGAAATGTGCTGCAACGCTAAGCTGCAGCATCCATAAATACAAGGTTTCAGTTTCTTTGTTCTGTGCCCTTAGCCCTTCAGGTAGGACCAAGCTGTCCTTTGTGTTGAGAGGTGTTGGTAACAAAGCCCCTCCTGAGGCAGCTAGACTGAATCTTACAAAGTTGGTTAATGTGTTGGAATGTTAAAAAGGTAAGAACAGCACTTGCCGGGCTTAGTCTTTCTTGGGATATGGGGCTGGACTCTTTCAGGAAAGAAATTTTCCATTTAAGTACCTAGTATTCTCTGATCTAGAAATTCTGGCATTTTCTCTAAAAGTCTCATTAGTAGGAAGACTCTCATGATATTTTGGCAAGTCTACTTCCAATTTTGGATAAAATCAATAAATACAGAAACATATTGGACAAGAAAAATAATGGATATAGTATACTAACTTTTTTTTTTTAACTGAAACGAGCTTCAGTTCCAAGCAAAGATTTGGGTTAGTTTTCACTCTATTTCTTCCTTAATTGGTTCCTTTGTTGCACTACCAGTTCCAAATAGACCTTTCTGCTTGCTTTTCACCTTTTTTCAAAGCCCTCATATTCTGTGCTAGACTCCTAAGACATCTGTTGCCTCTGTAGTTTTTGTTTTTCAACTTTAGAAGGTGGCTTGGGTTGGTTGGGCATTTTTGAGAGCTACTGTTTCTATTTTAATAGCTGAAATTAGCAGACAAGGGAAATTGGGGGCTGGAGAGTCTAGAAAAACAGGCTAGGAAAGAGGATGGAAGAAAATGTCAGAAATACATAAAATGCAATGAAGGAAAGAGCTGTTTGAAATATAACAGGAAGTATGGGAAAAACAGAAAATGTGGGGAGAAAAAGCAAACAAACAGACGAGGAAAAGTATTGCATTGCCAGAGCGTGATGTCTTCACCCTCTCTTTGCCTCTGTTGGTATGATTATGTATTTGCTGAAAGCACGAAGGGTTTTATGGAAACATCTTCCCTGTTGTCATCCTTGGATAGAATGATTCCTTTGAAATGACTTATAGGAGTGGAAAAGTCATTAATCAAGATATCATCCTAGTCTATGCATGAGTCTTTTTCTTTTCAAGTCACCTTAGAGCAGCAGGGAGAGGAGGAGCTGGAAAGTGAAGAATAGGGGTGCTCATCTTCAGGGCTGGAAAGAAAATGGACAAGACTGGAAAAAAGAATCAAAACCAACAGTCTACCCCAGAGCTTATTAATTCTAATATAGCTCTAAAATAACAGGATAATACAGTTGAGTATGATTTGCTAGAGGAAGTAGAGGAATGTCAACTAAAAAGAAAAAAGCTAGCAACTTTAAAAATTGTTATTTTCTACTTTATTTTACATATGTAAAAATAGAGTTAAAACTTAGATGAAACAGTTTTATTTGTGCTTGTTTGGATGGTACAATGGCCAGGACTTGTTTGTTTCACGGGGGTCTGCTTCACCTCTTTGTTCCACTATGGGAACCAGTCTCTTATACTGTTTGTGTCTCAAGAGACATGCCAGAAGTCTGCAGTTCTTGTCTTCCTGCACAGAACCGTTTTGCTTGGCCGTGAACAAAAAACTCTAGGGAGGCACTGTCTATTAAGGCTAATTCTGTTTCAGCCTTATCCAATGCTTTTTGTCTTTTGTGTGGCTCTCTTGTGCTGTGTAGTTTGGCTGTAGTTATAGTCCATGTGCCTCTGGCTTATGAAATGTGGTGCTGGTTCAGTTGCTTTCCAGTGGCCATGTTCCATATGCTCTTTCTCAGCAGTCCACAGAGTTTAAATGCATGCCCTGATCTAATCTGACCTCCTGCACAGAACCAGCTACACAATTTTGTGCAGCAATCCCAGTAAATCCAAGTTGCATGGCTGGTTGGTACTCACTGTGAAGCGAAGCGGATGGGGACGGTGGAGATCTCAGAGCAGGTTGTGCAGGAGCTGGGGTTTTCTTAAGCTCCTGAGCATCTACAGCACAGTGCTATGCTGACTAGACCTCTCCAAACTAGCACCAAAACTCGTGGCATTGTGGTTCTCTGCTAGATCTTTTTATACTTGATGAGAAACCAGCCTAAATATCCTGGGAGGACCATTCTGTTGATGCACAGCTCTGCACCACGTAGGTGTACTACCTTCTTCAGTGCTGGTAGGAAGGTCTCTAATGTAAGCTGTGGATGTGTCTGCCACATTTCAGGAGCAGAAAATCCCATTCACTTCCAGTGGCACTTCTAGAAGTACTGATCGTTTATTGGGATGTTTCTGCTATTCCCCCTCTAATTGGCTTCTTTTGTGGCCTGCATGGGTTGTTGCTGTCGCCACTGTTGCCGAATGGTGATTTGTATTATGGGAAGTCCTGGTGATCCCAGAGTAAACCAGAGCACTGCGGTTCTGCATGCTCTCCACGCATGTAGTTTTTACATGCAAGCCTTGCCTCAGGATCTTACTGCAGCAGGCACTTTTTGTGATGTTCTGCAGAGAAACAGCATATATTGGGGGAATGATTTTATTCAAATTCTTAAGAGGATACAGTGATGAAGAGCTTCAGTGCTACACGCAGTATCTGGGATGATATCCAAAAAGGCCAGATGTTTAGTCTTCAGTGGCTTCATTTTAAGCTATCAAATGTGGAGTTTATTTTTTGGTTGGAAGCTGACTTTTTCTCCATTTTTCTAGCGTACACTGAAATGATGACTTTCCTGAGGGAAGCTTGATTCTGTTGGTTAGCCCATTAAACAAGTGCAATGCATTTGTGCCACATGTATGCATTGGAAGCGTTGATTTGTTGGACATTTTTTCTTAAAAGATTTTCATTATCTGGGACAAAAATGCCTTGATGCAATAAATGCAAATAGCGGGGGTATGGGAGGTTGCTTTCCTTTGCATTTGGTCACAAAACCAGCTTTGAGAGCAACAGGCCAGGGATAAAGCAAGCAGCCTGCAAATTCTGTACTACAATGTTTATGCTCTAAGAAAGCACAACCGTGCATGCAGGATATTCGTCTGGCTAATTCTTGCTGTTGACAGGAAGCAGACATTCAGTCTCAAAACATTTACACATCTCCGCATTGACAACACCAAGATGTAGTTGGCGTCGGCAGAAGAGATGCGCTGCAGCCCCTTTGACTATTAGCTGTCTAGCCTGTGGTAGCTAACATTGGCCAAGTGACTGACCAAGAACAAGGATGTGAGATTCAGCACTATTTCTTTAAAGACTAAAAAATAATTTTAAGTTCTTTAATTCTTTGATGCGTGTATGAGGATGCTTCTGGGCATTTAAAATGTCTTTTTATAGGCATTTTGGCTCCCTAGACAAAATATGTTGGGTGGGTTTGTGTGTCCTGGAAAACTCCTCCCTGCTTTCTCTTTCAGTTTGGTTTATTTGGGTACTGAGCTGACACAGAACTAGTCTGCAAACAGACTCAGATCCTACTACAGACTTGGGCATCTCTCAGTCATTTCATAAAAATTCTGTTATTCTTAAAAATAAAATATACCTTGTAAATAAGATAACATTTTATATCTGAATTGTCCTCACTTTCATTTTTAAAAGAATATTTTCACACATAAATTCTCCTTCCCTCCCCTTTTCTTCTGTTTTTAAGCACTGAAATGCATACCTTTCTCTAAACTGGCTTAGTGGGATGAAAGTTATCCATTTTATATTTGGCCTTTCCCTGGCAATGTATGTCAATGACTTTGCTCTTTAGTTAAACCTTTAAGGATCGCCAGGGATCCTAAACAAAATGTTTCTATGTTCAGAAGGTACCTGAACGTTTAGGAAGAGCTACTGATGTAGCTCCTTGCTGATATTATTATGATCTGGATGCAGGGTTGGACATATCACTCAGCGTGATTTGCAACACCTACCTGCCTCTCTCTTTCTTAGATATATACTAGATTTCCCATCTCATTTTTAATGACATTGCTACCAAAACTCCCTCGATACCTGCTCGTTACACGAAGTTGGAAGCATTAGGCAATTATACAGAAAGGTAATTAGATGATCCTGAAGACTGCATTGTGAGAAACAGGGAACAAATCCAATAGTAAAATCATCTACTTAGGAAGTAACAGGAAAAACTCTGCATGGGAAGTTGGAAGCTTTTGTATAGTGAATAAAGGAAAAGGATGACAAAAGTCTTAGATGATCTTGCAAGTGTCCAATCCAAAAAATGGCACACGTATGAAGGCAACAAATATGGTATAAGGATGTATCAGAGGAGATCCTTCCAGTAGATAAAGGGTAATATTAGAGGAATTATGTGAGTCACTGGTGTGACCCCATGTGGTCATCTAGTGTAGGGTTGTAGTCATCCACTTCACAGAAAGACCCATCATGCCTGTTGTAGTCCTATATTTGTGCCTTCTCTTTCTACAAGCTGTGTGAAGGTTTGTTGTGGACATGAATTTCAGTGTGCAAGAAGCTTCCCACATGTTGTCATTTGTGCACTGGGAATTGTCCTTCTCTTGTTTTGACCTCCCGATGCCTCACAGTCATAATGCAGGTGGCTTCAGTGCAGCCTCCAGTTAGCATCCTTCATCATAGCTTTGTGGTGGGTGATTGCCATGAATTGAACCAGCAGGTAATTTTAAATGCAAGCCAACAGTCGTAACACTAAATATCTACCTTAAATCACAGAAAGAAAGAAAGAAAGATGTACACTTAGATTAAAACCGTATGTTATTCACTTTATTCTGTTTCATATATTTGAGGTGATTTGTAATGATAGGAAAACTTCTACAGGTTCAGAAATCCAGATTAGATTAAAAACCATCATTTCAACCACTTTACTTATTTCTTGCACTTACCTAGATTGTAGAACTGTCTTGAATCAGAATAAAGGATTGGAGATCTTGAAAAGAGCTNTCCTTTTCTCAGCCTGGAAAACTAATAGCCATTTCTAGGGTACCATAATAATGGTGGTTTCGAATTTCAGGTTACAGGTAAATGTGGTAGATACATGAGGAGAGACTCAGAAAGTGCAACTGGTATTTAACCACAAAAGAAAAACACTCTATAAACAGTGTTGGGCAATGTAGCTGTAGCATTATAAAGTTACTTAAATTCTGATTGTCTGAAATACTGTGTAAGAGCAAAATCATTGGGCACTGAATCTACATGGTACCTTTAACATGGGTTTTGTTCTGACCTGTGTTGTGGCTCATCCTGCTCTGTGCTGCCCACCCCTGCTGTGCTTCTGCTCCATAGCTCAGGTCTAGCATCGGTTGTGACCACCAGCCATTTTATGAAAGCTTAGTACCCTCTCGCTCAAAAGGTCATCAGTATTTTAACATTATGGTGATGGTGGTATCGGGATCCTTTTCTTAGTCTCAGAATCATGAAATATTCAGACAGTACTGCTCATCTCTGCCTAAAGCTCCATGGCATCATGAGTGTTGATGGATTGGAATAGGAGCTCTTTGCATGTTATCCAGAATGTTTATTGCAGCAAAGGTTGACATGCCGAAATCGGCCAACTGGCATGAAAACAAAACATTTCACTTCTTGGGAAAGTGCTATCACTGCTGCCTTTTAGAAACTATAGTTGTTTTCTGAATTACAAGTGGTTTGCATAAAGAACATAAATTGCTGTGCTCTTTATCACTGCTTACTGTATGACAAATATACAGTCCAATTTTTCAAGTGTGGTGTCTTGAAAATGAATGTGGATTTGAAATGAAAACCATTTCAGTACTTGAGCATCCTCCCTCTGGAACAGGCTGGATAATAACATGTTCATCACCTTGGGTTATTTTAATATTTCCTGAAGCCTGCACAAGATGCTTTATATTTTCTTGTCAAAACACACTGAAATGAAAATTATTTTTAATAAAGTACAGTAATCACAGTGTGATCACCAAGTGCATCTTCTCTTGTCAGATTGTTTCTTCCTACTCGTATTTGCAGTTACTTAATGTTCTGATTGCTGAGCAATCTAGCGTTGGGAGGAAGAGAATGGAATATTTCATTTCTGACAAAGAGCACTGGGTGATACAGAACATCATCCTTTGCTTCCTAGAATAGTATCTTTGTTTAAACCTAATGTTGGAAGAGTTGACCGATGAAGGACTACTTTTTAATTTTTCATTGCTGTCCTCCATGCGTTCCTTATGCTGAAAGCAAAGCTCCCATTGATATTCTTTTTTTTCCACGTCTGTCCATAAATGCCTGCTGATGTGCCATGCCAAATACCACACCTGAAACTTCCTTAGCGTGACAATATTAACATTGGTTTCTAACTAGTTCATGGGGGCACTGGAGTTAATCTTGTCTTAGGTTATATGTTGTTTTGGTGAACATCTGGTGGGTAACTTGCTTGGTTTCTGGTAAGCTAAGGTCCAGTATTTAGAAAATTGCTTGTCTAGTGATGTTCTGGGAGCTTTCAGAGATAATGGCTGAATTATGTTTTTTTCTAAACCATTTCTCTACACCAGGTTTTTTACTCAAGTCGCTCAGCTCTAAAATAAGTGATAGACAAATCTCAAGAGATTTGGTTTCATATCTTACCCAAACATTATCCAAGCTAAGTAAAGCTCTGGAGTCTGCATAACTGAGCATGAAACCTCAGAAGAGCAAACTTTCTCATGAGAGTGTCAGTGTTTCCTGCTGGCTGGAAATACCAAGAAAATAGTCTTTCTTGTGGTATTTTGGAACTCCAGCATCTGGACGCTGCTGTAATCAGGGAGGGAAGTGAATATGAAAAATAATTGTTTAAAAAGTGAACCCTTTGTCAATTTTGAGTGTGAGGTTTCTTTCTAATTTTTCATTGAAGGTATTAAGTGATACCAGAAGTCTGTATCTGAGAGTAGGAGATCTCCATCTGAAACTCCAAGTTCTGGGTATTGCAAAATATTGTCACTTGTGAGTCACCTCGTATTTCTTCAGTCAGGGAAAGAAACTGCTATTGTATCCTTCCATCCCTTCTATGTAAATGTGTAACCAAGCACTGCTCTTGGAGTACTTTTTTTTTTGGGAGAACATTCTGCTTTCTTCAATCACTGCTTCAAGTGTGAAATTTAGCTCAGCTGCAGAGCCACAATGAATGTCTTATGCTAAACAAGTCTTGTAAAGATAATCTTAGTGATTACGTTATATCACTAATACCCCAATAAAAAATAGTATAGTACTAAATAACTGTACTATGAAATCATATGTTGGTTTGTATGGAAATTGTAGGCATGAGCTATCCCTGTATATAAAACCAGAGAATTTTCATTTTCACTTTTGACAGTGAGTCAATTGGACTTGCAGAGAGAGTATCTTCAAAAGTTAAAGATGGAAAATCGTGTTTATCTCTTGTCCTTCTGCCACTGCAAGCTTTACAATATGTTCTCTTCTTTATTCAGTCCATATTTAGTAACTCGAGCAATGAGTTTTCCATCACTGGCTTTGTATGATTAACCCAAGTTCGTGCTGTTTGCAGAATACCGGGAAATAGTTCTCAACTTCCCTCTCGGTTTGTTTTTCACCAGCATTTTTGTTCTTTGACAAGTTCTCACAAAGTCTTACGTCTCAGTGTTTATGCTGGTCACGTGCTACAATTTAGTTGCCTACAGGTATTTACTCTCATATAGGTTCATTTTTAAGGCCCAAAATATTTGGTGTATTGTTAGGGATAAGCAAATGAAGTTCTGCTATTTGCAAAATCTGGATTTTGATGGCTATATTTGCGCTCCTTCTAGAATTATGTCCAGTTTTCTGCTCTTCATGGTTCTGAATTGCCAAGAATGCAGTGTAAATGATGAGGGAGGGTAGTCAAGTACAATATAATTTTCTCAATAAGTAAATTTGTACTGTTCACCCCGCTCCCCCTTGCTGTTGTTATTGCAACCATAGTTCACAAAAACCTTTTGTCAGTTTTGAGGCCTGCTTCTGTTCTTTGAAAGAGTATGTTTTCAGAAGGATTACTCTCCAGAACAATACACATAGGTATATATATAGTTGGTTATTTATTAAATAAGTACTTCTTTTGCACATACCAAAATTTTATGTTTCTTAGTACTGTTACTTATTGGAGACCGCAAAAATGTTTCAATTTAGTAATGTTTTGAAATATAAGATAAGATTCTCATGAGTTCCATACTTCAGTTTTGCATGTAAATAATTATCATTAATTAGTTGTGCAGCTAATAATAACCTGCACTCACATACGTTCTGTTTACATCAAAGTAGTTGAATGTTCAAATTAAGAATGTGTTTGCAAACAGATGTCTAAAAATTGTTGTTACCTACGATGCTGTTCTTCCCCGGTTCTAGTGTTATAAAGGGGCTTGAAAGATTGCAAGAAGTAAAAGAAATCACTGCAGAAACGTAATCAAAGTGACAGTTTTGTGCCGTATTTCCATATCAAGCTAAAGCAAACAAAAAACTTCAGCTGTATATGCATACTTAACGATGTAGGTGTGTCTCTGGGGAGTGATCTGAAATGAAAGGACTATCTTTTCTTTCTCGCATTTAAGACTCCATTTCCAATTATTTTTCTAACTATGTATTAGCTGTTTTAATTAAAAGGTGATGATTCACCACTTTCTAGCCACTGAGAACATTTGTATAAAGTATGGGTTTAAAAATAGCAATAATGTGGACTATTTTACTATTACTTGGAGCATTTGGAGCTATAGGAATACTTTAGCACAATTTGAGCAATGGAAGAAAAAGCTGTTTTCAGTAGTTTTGTGTTCAAGGGTGTTTCAACCTCTTTGCTTGCTAACTCTAATTTTCCAAGGCTTATAAGACTTTAATTTGATTCTTTATCTAAGCATAAAACAACGTCTCAGAATTGCATAGTAAATTACTGGATAATCACTTTTTTGTGGGCTACCTGATTGTCAGAATGAATACTGCCTTTGAAGAGACACTCTAAATAAGTGCTGGGCAAAAGTGAACTTTACAACTTAAATTGACTTAGGTTCTCATGAAATCGGAATGTTTTCATCTAAGGGTGAAGAAAAAATGTCTCACTGATTATTTTATATTTCCTTAATTGTGTATATATATATATCGCTGTTTATGTAAAAACTTTGTGATGGTATTTTCAAATGTATGTATCTATGTATACAGATAGGTTGGGAGGTGAGATCATAAAGTTAAAAAAATTGCTTTTGATAAATCTATTTTATTTCAAGATTTCCCAGTTTAACAAGTAGTTTTGACTGCTGCTTCTTCCCTAGGCTGATATTGCTCTCCCTCATCACAGCTCCTTTTGGGAATGATTTTAAATTTCGAAATTCTGAGCAATGTTGACAAAAAGACTAATGAAATAAGGCAAGCATTGTCTTAAGACAACTGTATCCTTCTTTTTGTCCAAACAGCCTACACCTCTTGAAGACCCAATATGCATTATATGGTCAACCTTGGCTGTTCTCAATTTCAGATCCAATCTATTGAATTCTAGATGACCAGAAACACAAGGACTGTGAACTTCCATATATTATAAAAAATGTTGTAACCCAGTGTGAAGCAGAGTTCCAAGTGGTCTGGTACATCAGACCTAGTAAAATAGTTTTAGGTATAACAAAATTGTAATTACATGTAAGCAACTTTGGGTTTACCTTACAAAACAAAATTCTACACTATTACGTAATTCTGTGGAAAACGAACACAAATTTTTATTTTGTTATTTTATGATTTTTTAAAGTCATTGTGCCAAAGTCAAGCTCTCTAAGTTGGGAGAATGGGAAAGCTGGAGTCCCTCTGTGGAGGGACGTGCAGGAGTGAAGGCTGCATGGGACAGCTGCCATTCAGCATCTCCCCTCTTTCAGGCCAGATGCGTTCTTCTGTCTTCTAAAGTTGTTATCTTGCAGAAACAAAGCATTAACACTTATGATGAAGCGGGTTTGTTGGCTTCAGTGGAACTGTAAGAACTCCCCAGTATTTATGAGCTCTCAATAAACCCCCACAAAACACAAGATTAATTACAGGAGCACATTGTTTGAATTAATACACAGACTCCATGCCAGTCTCCTAACTGGGAGCGTCAGTTCTCGCATGTCCTTTCTCTGTGCCTGTGTGTGCTTGTTGTTGCAAAATGTGGAGCACTAGCTGGCTTGAATTCAATTGATTTAAAGAGGAAACTGGTCAGAGATCAGATGTGATGTTTGGTTTTGTGAAGCTGAGAGTTCACCAGCCTCAGTTTATCCTCCCTTATTCAGCACAGCTTCAAACGCCTTTATGGAGCTCCAGCTCAGCTGCATGTCGAGGTGCTCTGCTCCTCGCACACTCCTGCTCTTTGGTTTTTATTTTCTTTTCACCTGAGTCATCAGGACAGCGCTGGGACGGGTGCAGAGCTGTGGCAGACTGCGTGGTTGCCCTTTCATACCACTTGGTGGTCATGGGGCTGTGGGCAAGCCAGTTCAAGGGAGAACACCATCAGGAAGGAGTGAGCCACTGTGAGGACCTGGAGATGTGGTCAGGGCAAGACAGCAGGCAGAGCCAGGCTGGTGTAAGTGCAGATTAGTTCAGTGGCCGTGACAGGTCCCTTTCCGATGGCATCAGCAGTGACATCTGCTCATGGAGAAAGTCTTCCATGCAACAAAAGCACTGCGAGTGCCAGTGCTGGCTGGAAGTACTAATTGGGGGAACGAACTTCTAGGGTACTCTGAAACCTGTTTCCATTCACTTCCAGTAACAAATGCTGCTTTCAGCAGTAGCAGAGGAACTGCCTCAGTTCTCCAAAAAGGCAGCCAGGTCCTTGCTCCTGTCACTACAGGAGCGGAGCTCCCCAGAGGTGAACTGTGAAGTCTCTGTGTGCCGGTGGGAGCAGGGCTTTGCTGTGTGCCACCACTCCAGCGCTTGGCGGTAATTGTGGGAACCACAAGTGGCAGGCAGTCCCTTAAATTATTTGGCATTACTCTTAAGTACCCGATCAGTCAGGGCAATTCAGAGTTTGATGTCTAAGAGCTCTACACACCTGCAATTACTTAAATCCACAAAATTGTACCCATAGGTATTTGCAGGCACAAAAATGTTGGCATAAAATTAGAGGCCATTTCCTAAAACCTGTGCCTAAATTTTGATGATATACTATATGAGGGGTTGTTATTTTGAAATGGATTTGCGGAAAGCAATTGAAAATCTCCAGGCATCCCATCTGTGTTTAAAGTAACAACAATAACAAAACTTTAAATTAGCATAGGAGATTTAAGACATTTCAGGAAAACATTGATTAAATCTGCCAATGAAATGAATGTGTTTGGCGAGTGACCTAATTAGTGTATACTTGGTTCTTTTTCACTGCACTGCTTACCACTAATTGCTGTTCTGCTGGTCTTCTCCTGACAAGTAAGAAAAAACAAGGATGAGGGATTTGTTGAGGAAATAGTGACATTCAGTTTTAATTCATTTGAACCTGCTGCCAAGCTTAATTATGGAACTGAGAAACTGAGACTGGGAGGCCCCCAGCCGTTTAGGTTATAGGAGATGGAGATGTTTAGTATCTGCCAGTGTGTTTGGGTAGCACTTACTGCAGCTAGCTATAAACTTGTGCTTGCTGATGCTTAGCTGTTTTCTTTCCCCCACAGGTACAGAAACACTGGTTTTATTCCTTAAATTTAATTATTTAGCTCTAATGGCATCAGGCCAAAGCAAAATTACAGACATTTTATTTCTTAGAGGAAAGGTTTAACAATTAATCTGAATAGTCTTGTCTTGGGGTTTTGTGTGTGTGTGTTTGCGTGTACAAACTAGTAATATGTCATTCCCCAAGAAAATCTTGGCATCTTGCAATACTTGCAACACTGGAGTGCCGAAGTCACCCTCAGTGTAAGCACACTTGAGCTGAGGGGCTCATGTTATTGATAAATTCAGTTCCAGTCTCTTGAAGCAGCAGGGGATAACGTAGCTTTCCCTGTTGTATTTGGAGCTCTTAAAGGAAAAGGACAGGATGCTTCGTGAAAAAAGGGGAAATAGTTCTGGTTTTGGTTTCCTGTGGTGGCGATGGATTCTTATGAGCAGAGTCTGAACGTCCTGTTTAGACTCTGAGTACATTTTTCATGATTTTCTGCACTAAAAATGGGGGAAAAAAAGAAATATGCATTGACCAGAATGTTTATGAGGCAGTCCACACACAAAAAATATGAAGGGGAAAAAAAAAATAATCTGTGGAATTTGAGCTTAGCAGAGGGTGGGGTTGGTGGGGCTTGCACTTGTTTTTAAAAGAGGAAAAAGAAATGTAGACGTTTTCTTAGAGCAGCAGCATCCTGTTGGCAGACCCTGGTCTGAATCCCTCCCGGGAGATGATTCCAGCCAGCCGGCTGCCTTTTCCCAGGAGAAGCCAGGGAATAGTGGTCTGAGCAGGGATGGGTGCCTGGGCAGCCAAAGCCACCTGGGCTGTACCTGCCAGGGACAGCCCCAGCAGTCAGGCTGTCCCAGTCAGAGCTCTGCTCTGGCCGCAGCCTGGGCAGGAGGGAAGGACTCTCAGCACAGGGAGTTTGGGGATTCATTTACCTTATAGGAAGAGCTGGAGGGGGGGTGGTGTTCCAAGACCCTCTTTAGCTTCAGTGGGGACTAAACTTCATAACTACCCCCGAAAGTACATAAACCAAACCAAGCCCAAAACAACCAACCCCAACCCCACAACCCCAAGCAAAAAATGCAGAGCTACTTTGTTAGTGCTCCAGACCCCAAAAATGAAGTGAGATTATAAACAGATGAAATATGTTAGTGTTGGTCACCAACATAGGCTATAAACATCTACAAGGAAGAACGTAAACTGTGCAAAAAGGCAGCGTGCCTGGTTTTCTGTTATATAGCATTGCAGGGTTCTTGTAAGGATACTTGAATGCTGAAACAGCCTGGGAACTTGGCCTCCCTTGCGGCAGATTGATGTTCTTTGGATGGGTTTTCAGCCATGGAGTGATTTTGTCCTGATGTTCTGTGTGTGGTGGCGAGATGTGTCGAGAGGGGGGAGAGCCAGAAAAAGATACTTGGAATGAAAATGAACTTGGGGGAAGGCAAAAGAGCAGCTCTGCAGTGAGGCTGGGAGTAGTAACACTAGAATGCATAATCGGCAGCTAAAGATGCAAGGGGTTTTTGTTTCAAGACTTTCACTGGTTTATATAGCCACTTGTACCTATTGAATATACGTTTAGGAGATATTAATGGCTTTATTATGGACTGATGTTAATTTTCAGTAATTCACAGTGTTATGTATAATTGATCTCTGTCATACAATGCTGGAATATTCTTACACATTCCGATTTATGTTTGCAAGCAATATTAACTTAGCTGTGGATACTTATCATGCTGTCTAAAAGGTCATACTAAAATCATTTTCCTTTTACTACTGCATACTTGAATCCTGCCCTGTACACTAATGATAAATACAAAAATATAACTCTATTATCTGTTTTTAATGTCAATATTAAAAATTATTTTTGCACTTTTAGGGCATGAATGTGGTGAGAAATAAAACAAAAGTTAGTCTCTTGAGAAGAGCACCTTAGAATCCTAAAAAATAATTTGCTCTGGGTTTGATCCAAGCCATCCCATGACTTCCCAAGACATCCGAGGTTTCCCACTTGGCAGCTCTGGCTTCTTGTCAGGATCTCTCATTTAGCAAGATGGAAGTTTCATCTAGTTGTATCTCCTCCATCCTCCCAGTAGCTGCTCTCCCAAAGGGCAAAAGCTTTGGAGAAATCCAGGGAGGACTCTGACCTCTTGTAGGTTTTTTTTTGGCTCAAAGCAGCGTCAGCTTCACTGCCACTATGCAGTAAAGGGGGAGCTTGGATAACACTGCAAAGCAAAATGCAATGTAAAACAAGCTGATTTTAAAATGGCACACTCAGTAAAAATAAAAAGTGAAAATCAAATGGAGGAATCTGAGCAGGTATACTACCCTCCACCTCTCCCCCAGGTTGATCAAACTCCAGTGCACTTCTTCATGATGGTCTTTATTAGACCTGCTGTCCAATGTAGAGTTGTTCACGGCTTTCCCTTTATTTGTAGTAACGCTCTAACAAAAAATTCACTCAAAACAAAACAAACAGAAACAAAAACAAACCACCCAGAAAACTGAGGGAAGAAAAGATCAAGAAGTTCTTGACTTTGTTATCCAAATAGTGCTTTTCATACTCTTTAAGTAAGTCAGTGGTTTCTTTAACAATTTTGATTGACTGTTTTCTGATTTCTTTTTTATATTCTTAAAATTTTGCAACTGAGATTTAAACCAAGAAAACTGAAACGTCCATGTGGACAAAATTCTTTCATTGTTGGACTAACCCCTGTATCAAGTAATGCATACATACCAAAATGATAATAAAGAGATGTTTGTAACTTGGGGGGGGGCAAGCATACACTCTTATACCTAGATTTGGTGCAGAGAGGAAGGCAATAAGGCCTCCCAGGCGCAGGAAGAAAGGCTGGCAAAAGGCATAAAAATGGATACGGCAGAAAAGCATATCTGTGGTTGCCTCCTGTATGATGTGTATTGACCTAGTAAATTGAGATGTCTGCAAAGGAGCTGCTATGCTATAAATATGCTTGTGCTAATATTATGAAAGCTTTCAAACAGTTCAGTTTCATCCCTATGGCTTCCCAGGGAAATGCCAAAGAGGTGGCCCCTGGCCTCAGCTTGTCCAAGCAGCACGTGCCTACCTGCGCTGTAATTGCTTAATAAGATATAGGCAGGAGTTTCCAGAGGGTTCCCTGGGTGGATTGTGAAACTATTTGCAGCTGCCTAAAGAGGTGCTTGGTGAGATTTTTAGCTCTTCCTAACTCTGTTGAAATATTTATGAGCAAGACGTTTGAATGCTGTTGAAAATCGGAGATAGCTAAAAGCTTTTAAGTTGGGAAAAGTCTATTTCTTGTCCTCTTTGCCCTTCTTTGTATCTTTAGAAAAACAAAAATACTTCCAGAGTTGTTGATATCCAGTAGGGGTTTAATAGCACTGTTCTTGCTTGAAAGGACCTATCTTGGTGGTTAAAGGAATTAAAAATGGAGAGCGAAGAAGAGAAGATAGGAAGTGACTAGCTGAATAATAAACTAAACTAATGCAAATACTGGGAGTAGGAAAGCCACTTAAAAGCAGATGATTATCCCTAAGATCTAACCTCACTAAGCTGCTGTTCAGATGATACCCTGAAGCAGTTCCTGGTAGGGACCTGGCCCTTGTTCCAGCAGAGAGGGCGGTGAGATGAAAGGGATGCGGTTTAACCAGGCTTTGACTTTATTATCTTACCATCTTCTAGAGCTAGCTGGCAGTCACTTGTAGAGTGCAGGTTGCGATTTCTCTCTTAATTGCTCCCACCTGCTGGAAAACTGTGCTTTCTGTCCTTACACAGATGGCCCCAGCCTGCTTCAGAGACCTGCTGCCCTCCTCTTCTGAAGCTTAAACCTCCTATGGGTTCAAGGGACGGGGAAAGGGTGTTGTTTTCTCATGAAACCAGCCATTGCAAAGCTGTAGCTACTGGGAGGGCTATATTGCTGCCCCCTCTTATGGAAGAAATAGAATCCGAGCCCCTGTAAGCCCCAGTCCTGCTGCCAGGATCCTTCTATTTGTTAGGACAGACAGAGAGATGCCTTCTATTTCCATTTGCTCTATACCTTCATGCACTTGGAAGCTTTAGGTCATCACACTTCCATAAATCTCACTAGGTTTAGGAGGAAAGGCGTGAGAAATAGAAGTGTGATGGGTGATGATGGTGGCGGTGCTACTGAAAGATGTATGATACAATGTGAGAGAATGGGAAGGGTTTCCTTCTTTATAAAAATAAAACTTTCATCTATGCACATTCACAAGGATTATAATGAAAATGTCTATTTATGTGTTTGTTTTTCAGGTTATGGTTTTGTAGATTTTGACAGTCCAGCAGCAGCACAGAAAGCAGTAGCATCTCTCAAAGCAAATGGCGTGCAGGCACAGATGGCAAAGGTAAGAGCAATCACGTTATTATGGGATTATCTGAGAAGTTGGGTTACATTTCCAAGAGTTTGCTTTGCTCCTGCTTTTCTTAAAGTCTTGGATCGCTCAGTCCAATGGTTGTTTTTTTTTTCATCCTTTGTCTCTGGTGCCTTATTCATCCTATGGTTTGTGTTCTTGAGAGATGTATCTCATGTGATTGGTTCTACCCTGGTTTTCTCTGGAGCGGGTTATAAGATGGAGAGCGATGGAGTGGCAGAGCGATCAGAATTGCCTTTGTGCTGACTGCAGGGTGAGAGTTATGTTTTCTTCGCCTCAGAGTTGTCTTCATTTGGTTCTTTAGCCTTGGATTAGTTATTCTTTTTTGACGTGCCTGGTGGGCTTCTCTGAAGGAGTGATTGACGGAACATAAGGAAAGTTTGATTGATCTGCCTTGGTTTGGTTTCTCCTGTTTTTGGGGTTTTTTTATTTTTTTTATTTTGAGGATGTAAAGGAAATGTAGTAGGTTGTTGAAAGAATAGTTGCTGGAGGTTGTCTGGAAGTGACTGGCATCTGTTTTTCAGAGAGGCTGCAGGAGCCATGCTGTACATCTCATAGCAAGCGCGGTGAGCTCAGCTACTCTGGCTCTGGAATTGTTCTTTGTCCCCCAAGCGAAGGGGCTGACGAGAAGACAGGGGTTATAGTAAATGACGGTCATGTGCTCCAGCTGTTGCCTTTCTGAAGGCATAATCATGTGCCTTTGGGCTCTAGACTGTGTCAACCAGCAGAAATAGCTGTTGCTTTGTACTTTCAAAATGCCTTGACCTAGAATCACAAAAAAAGCCCTTAATAGTGCCTGGTTTAGTCTCTGTAGAAATGGTGCCAGCCTTAAATCTCAAACAGTAACAACAAAAGCAGAGGCAAGTAATCTAGTAAACAATCACATTTAAAGATTCCCAATTAAAGGAATATTGGTGCTTTAAACCTTTACTGTTCAACAATATCATACTAAAAACATCCGGATTTTTTTAGGGGAAAAAAAAAATCCTTGGTGGTAAATGAGGTTCTTTTGCCTTCTGCTGACTTACACTCACTGTGCCTTAAAGTAACTGGAAGTCATCCATGTATTTCTGTTTAATGGTACCCCACAATGCAAGCTATGCTGTTTTATTGGCCCTTAGGTTTTATTGACATGTGGTGATAAAAAATATTTGCTTCAAATGGGTGAAAGATGGCAAGCTGAAGAATGTGAACACCATCTAAGGACTGTGATATTTTATTTCTCAAATGTACTGCATCTCCTTGTTCAAATGCAGGCAATTTGATGCATGAATGAAGCCATGAAAAAGAAACCAAAGACAGCAGACATGTGTGGTCCTAGTGGTTGATCTCAAATAACCATTTCTGGAGAAGTGTAGGTGTCTAACTATGTGAATCTGTGAAGTTGTAGATATAAAACTAGAGATTTAAAGATAGGTTTAAAAGAAAAATCTATGTTTGGTATTTTTATGATTCACAACAATGAACAATTGCATGCATGGGAATACCAGAACAGAAGGTGACTTAAAATACCGTGTTTTGGAAAGTCCAGTGTTTTCTGGGGGTAAAAGCAAAGGCTGATGCTTTCAGAGTGGGAAGGGCTTTACCAACCATCGAGATTGTGTTCTGGGGGATCTGTGGCAGGAGTAGTTTTTTTACCCTTTGTGTTTGTTGAGGTGGCTGATGTGTATGCTTTTGTTTGCATAAGACTAGCTGCATTTTTATTATTTAGCCATGGTGCTTGGAATCACAGATGCATTCTTTTTAGTGTGTTTGATAGTTCAAGATAAATATACAACTGAATTTTCCTATCGCTGAAAAAAATAAAAGTATTTAAAAAAACGGGCATTCAAAGGAAATTGAGACGACTTTACACAAAGTATCTCACATTGCTGAAAAGGCAGGGCCTGGGAAAGCAAATCTATCTGGAGAAACATGCTAGTTCTTGCAGATGTTGGAAGCCAAGTTGCATAACAGACTGAAAGACAATGTTACCTGCCAGTGTCTGAATTAACAGTGAAGGCTCAGAAAAGGTTTGAAGAAAGAGGTAGAAGAATTTAGCCTCCACTTCTGGAAATTTATGCAGAGCAGTTTTGCTTCCAGAACTGCTTTAATTAACTGGTGAATGGTGGCTATCAAAAGAAACAAAAGAAAAAAGAGTAAGTGTGAAGAAATTACCTAAACCTTTTACATGACATACCTTGAAAAAATACAGTCAGTGTCCTCTATCTTCTGTTCTGCATTGCAAAGCAGTGAAACTGCCCTGTGCAGAGGGCCGGGAGAAAACTGTAACCTGGGTTCAGTAAATGTCAAAAATATCAGTGCAGTTATGGATACTTTTGAGTAAAGGTGAAAGAGGCATTGGCCAGCTTTTGCTGTACGCTGGCCTTCTCCAGTAGTGAAAATATGCCGAGGTGTTGGTATAGTCTGTGATGTTTTCCTGGAGAGAAATCTTGCTCGGAAAGAAAAGTCCTTTCTCAGTTTTAACACAATATAATTTTTCTCATAGAAATCTAGGAATCTTCTTTGAAAAACAAAAAGCAGAACTGAACCCCCACCCCTGTTGGCTGACAGGAATATCTTGTGGATACTTGAGTAAAATATACTCATTTTATTGATGCTTAAATACAGCCACCTCCCTTATTTTTATAGCATTTGGACACCCTTTTGGCTGACTTTGTTTCAGAATGCTGCCTCTGGAAGAAGGCTAGACTCTGGTGGTTCGGTGCTCCAAGTCCCGTCACTGTTGGAAAACTTGTTCCTTCTGTCGAGGCTAATACACTCTGTAACCTTATGCAGGGAAAACCACCATTAAACGTGTTTGAATCTGTCTTTTTGTCCTCTTGGATGTTGTGCAGCCTGATGCAAAGTAGTTGGGAGAGGAGCAGCATTATTATGCCTGCAGAGGTAGTGATTGCAACTGGGAGGTGATGTCTCATGGGCCCACGGAATGCAGACCTTCCTGTCCACAAGAGATCCAGGCTTTCAAGCACTGGTGTGGTCTCAATTTGTCTCTTCAGCATTTCCCTCATATAGGTACCTGAAGCAGAAGTTTTGACTACTGCCATTTTCTGATGTCCAATGAAGTTCATCTAAGTTCTCCATTATTTTCCAAAGTCCTTATTAATCATTTCACTTATTGAGGAAAAAAGATAATGCAATGGAGCTGCTGAGTGATGGTTTCTCAGCTGGCCTGGCTCATTTTACTATGTGCTTCCAATAACCTAGACATACAGATTCATTTAAACATACATAGTGCCTCCTTGTCCAGGCTCATAGAGTTTGAGTGGTTTTATGTTTTTGTTTTCCTACTAAAAACAGCACAACTGATATGCCACTGAATAATCCCACAGGAATTACTGATTTGGTTTCAAGACAGAAAAAAAATGCTTATATGTGTTTTATATGTTGGTTTCAATTTTTCCATCTGTTCTTTCATGTGTTTTCTAGAGAAATATTATAGATGGAACATGGAAAATTAATAAGGAGAATCTTAGTAATATGGGAGCTGGCTCACACAAGCAGGCAAGGAAGGCAGTGCACATGGGGAACAGATCAATGCTGTAATGAAATCTCTGGATGCATCTAGACTTGGATGCAGAAGTCCTTTACCCTCAATTGCATATTCATGTTGATGCTTCTTAATCTGTTTTATATGTAAACTTTTAATGATACCAAGGAGTCTAAATCACTTGTAAAATCAATACAAGTTAGTTGTGTAACTAAATTGGAGGGTCTGAGTTTGAGTCAACCCTGAAGTTGGTGGCCTTGACAATTGTAGAATCAGTTTATACCTTCATGGACATTTCTGGGTCTTCTCTACCATTTTTCATGTCTAGTTCTAGTCTGCAGTAAGATCATATCAAGTGGAAGTTCAGGCAAAGGTAGGTTCTTGCAGAGAGTGTGTAATAGCTTCTTTAGTATCTATTAGGCCATCAAAAACGTTAAAACGAACATGTTCACCAAAGGGGTTTTTGAATCCTGCTGTTATTCCAAGTGCATTTTTAAGGATTCAAAAAATGTGTTTGATGCCTATCTTCTCTGGGCTTTCCTTTTGCATGTACAATGCATTTAGACATCCTCAGCACCTGTGCAAGAAATGTGGACACTGAAGAAGTATTTAATCAGCGTTGGCAGTTGTCTAAATCTGAGGAACATTTCTCGACCACTCTGCTGCAGTAATTGCCATCCAGGAGGATACACTGAAGAAGCTGGTTCTGAAAAAGGGCTGTGCTGATATATTCTGATGCGTTTTATTCTACAAGGGAATTACAGAATGTGATTTTGCTTCTTGTGTGATATTTTTCTCATCCATCATGCAAAATCTTAAATGCAGGAAGTAATCGCCATCTAGGTGAAACATAAAAGGGAGCCATTTCCCACAGAACAGAGCCAAGTATAAGAGCTTCTGAAGTGGAACAGAGAGCTGGTTGGTCTATGGTTAAATAGGTTTTCTCCAAGGACCAGGGAAATGGAAATCCCATAGAAGAATCTTCCTTTTTTTTCCAGGCTTTTGCATAGATTTCAGGAATTGCTCTGTTATGAGTCAGCTGACCAAATAAGTCCATTCTGCCTGCTCATTTTTCAGCTTAATTTTCTCTTCTTTTTAAATTACTTCCCCTTTTTCTCTGTCATATATCAGTACTTTGAAAGTCTGTTCCTTAAAATGGAAACTGCAGAAAATGGAAAATCTCACCAGTGAGAGCCTTTCATTTTAATATCTTTTTTTTTCTTTTTTTTTTTTTTTTTTTTCATTCTCTGTTGAGGGTGACAGAGCACTGGAACAGGCTGCCCACGGAGCTTGTGGAGTCTCCTTCTCTGGAGATCTTCAAGACCTGCCTGGATGCCGTCCTGAGTAATGTGCTCTATAGGCAATCCTTCTTTGGCAGGGAAGTTGGACTAGATCTCTAGAGGTCCCTTCCAACTCTGACAGTTCTGTGATTCTGTGTTTCTGTATTTTGCAGTTTAGGAATTCATGAAAACATTTAATAAAAATGCTATCCTTACAAAATACGATATATGGCCTACACAGGGAACGTTTGATACAATGAATCTCACAAGCTGATTCTTAATTCATGATAGAAATGTCTGAAAAATTTGGCTAACCAAATTTCAGGATACTTTTTTTTTTTTTCTGGTGTTCTTAGACATATTTGTTGATAATAGCCTTATTGACTGAGCTAACTTTGCCTCTGATACCAGAGCAGGATGCTAGGTTTTTTAGAGTTCTGTATTGAAATTATCAGGCTTCATTTTAATCCCAATCTGTAATTATCTGATCTCCCACCACCCACCCCAAGAAAACTATTCTATGAAGCCAAATATTTATATTGGCTCTTTCAAATTATTTTGTTTGTTTGATGCAAGAGCAGGAGTTGGTGCTTCTGGGAACCCTGGCGTGCTCAGCAACATAGCGGGAGCTGAGAACTGTCCTTTGCTGATGCTGGCCACCTTCCACGTCATTTCCACGTGAATTGCAGAGCCAGGCGTGGGCTGCTGCTTCACCAGTTGCCAGAGACGTTTGGCACAACTGAGTGTATGTGTGTAGAGCACTCTGCAGTGAACACTCCTTTATCTTCCTAAAACGTTAACTATCTTTTCTTGTGTTTATGCACAGTACATACTGACTGACCAATACTGGATCATTAATAATCCTGTGTTAAATAACAATGAAAAATTATAGCTTGGAAGACGTGAAAGGCAGTTTGGTTTAGATTTGTAGATTACAAGTGCCAGTGTCTGTCTCGTTAGCTTTCTTTTACCGAGTCAACCATACCAAAGAAGTTCTGCTGAAGAAATAACCAGAAGACAAACACTTTCATATAGAGCCACTTAGCAAAGCCATGCCCTTCTCATCCTCTCTTGCCTGTTTACCCAAGTTGTCTTGGATAAACTGTCTTTCACTCTTCTAATGTCAACTTCCCACTGGCAGTGGCCCATAAATGCAGGGTTTGTAAATGCAGGATAGTTTTTAGTTCCTTAAAGGGTAGTGGTCGATGAAGTAAAGAGATGATAAATTATTTGGCTTTATAGGGTCTTATCACAGATTTTCTGAGGAGGATGTGCATTTCCATCTGAAAGGGTTTGGGTTTTTTTCCCATATGAAACACTCTCTAAATTCAGGATTCAAATCACGGATGTCCTATAGCTAAGTGTTAACTTCAGAAAATCTGCAGTAGCAAATGTTTATGACTTATGAGCTTCCTAGACAATCAAGACTAAAGCAGCGAGCAGCCTTGTAAGAAACAGCTAATGTCATGGACTGGAGTGAGAGCAAAGATACATGACCCTAATAGAAGTACTTCATAGCCTCATCTAGCCTGGAAAATTTCATGCCTGAGAACTATATGGCAGCAAATGTGAAATGAGCTTATGATCCTGTTCCCATGTCTGGATGCATGTTCACAAGCCAACATAGAATGCATTAGCAGGAGCCATTCTTGAAAGCAGAACATCAAGTAGTCCTAAGCGTATTAAAATCCACTGTGTTTTCACACTTGCATATATTGCTCCTAAAAACACATAGGTCAGTATGAAAGAGAGTGTGCATCGACAGTGCTGTATCACACCTGCCAAATTTATATACAAAAATTCCTTTGGAGGTATTCAGAAGTGCTTAACGTAGCATAATTCTACTTTCTAGAAGTGAATGGGACTTCACTGTTGATTAATGGAGAGGAATTAGGTCAGTGCTATGCTCCTTTGTTCCCAAAAATCTTAGCTCAGCACCTTTCCTAACCACTAAGTTAGCTTAGAAAATTTTACGGCACATACAATCATGTTTATTCTCTAGCTATCACCTCAAATAGACCTTGTTATGATATTTTACATCCCTTTTCAAGCACTGCTTTAGTTTCTAGATTAACTTGGATTTTTTCGTACTGTAACTTCATCTGAGATTAAAACATTCCTCTGCCTTTGAAAATTGCAATGTAAATAATCAGTAAATATATCCACCTCCATGCTACTAATGCCCTGCACCACAGAACAGATGCTGATAAGTGAAAAGACGTAGCCAACTTTCAGACTGAAGAATAGTGGAATTACTGGGTTCTTTTCGGGTTATGAACTTCAGCCAAACAAGAATTGGCCTTTTTTCATAAATACACATTGTTCTCGACTTTCCTCTGACTTGGAACACATTTGAATTGGTAATAATACAGCTGAAATCCACAGAGCTTTGGCAATTTAAGCCAGAGAGAAGAATGGGGCTCCCTATCTTTAGCACTCACATAGCTATACATCTTGGAAGCTCTTACACACTCTTTGCAAACCCTTTATGTTTGCAGAACAGGAAATCTGAGTCCTGCAAATGAGTTAAACACTGGAATCAGATTAATTCCTTTTTCCCCCCATACTCAGGAAACTCCAAACGCCCCACGGAGGAGTTAGCTGACCACAACTATGCAGCTTGAGAATCTGCAGCTCAGACTGAGAGAAACTATGTTCTAAATTCAGTAAGCACATCTTTACTCACCAGGAAAAACCCAGTGCTCTCTGAAATGATCAAAAAACTGTGGTTTTAGAAAACATTACTGTGGTAGAAAATGGACATAGCCTTTCTTTCGTGACATACCATTTAATCATGTTCTTCTGTAGCCCAGCATGAGGACGATGCTGTTGTAAGGTGAGAAACAAAAAATCATTGCATCTAGCATGCTTCCTCGGGAGGAGGAGATGATTCACGCGACTACCAGCGGGAGGATATGTGCATGCTTTCTGGGGTACCACTTAGTCTGGACTGGGACACAGATTCAATAAAGCAATGTGATTTGTGTGAAAACCAGGCCACTTTCAGATTATTTTATTTGCTTTGGAAAGCAGGTGGGCAAAGCAGTGTGTAGCATTTCTTCGAAGCTGATGTGAGTGCCCGTGTAACAACTCATCAGCCTGGAAATACGCAGGTGCATATTCTGCCAGTAAACACAAATCTTCTAGCAATATGCATAGATATTCCCTGTGCACGTATGCATCACCCTCTGAATATCTAAATGTTACTGTATTAGTGAATACTCTGCTTTTTATTTCCCTATTAATTAACGTCTCCCATTCAAGCAACATGTCTGAGTGGTTTGACTGTAATCTAAATAAATTTAGGTTTCGATGCAGTTTTGTTCACTAATGAATGATAATTCTTGCCACTGGAAAAAAAAAAAACAAACCAACAAAACCTCTATTTTTCCATTGTATAAAATTATCAGATTAGGCTTTCCCCATGAGAGCAACAAACTGAGTCATGATGGCAGCTCATTGAATTTTTCAGTCCTTGGACTTTCCCTTTAGGTATTTGTGCTCAAAAAAGGGGATTATTTGTGCTCATAAAGAGAGGTTATGGTGATAGGAAGGGTTGAATTCTATTTGCAGTCATGTTAGTCTAACTTTGATGTGATCAAAATAAGTATAAGTGACATAAGAATGTAAAACTGTCCATATTGGGCCAGAATAAGGGTCCCTCTGGCATCATATTCTCTTTGTGACAGTGAGCTGTAGTACTTGCCAACAGAGGAATACAAAAGCCAGGCAAGCATCTGAGAATATTTCCCCAGAGTAGTCTCCTGGGCTCCAGCAATTTGCAATTTGGGGTTTTCTGAGCTTGTATTGAATAGTCTTCTTTAGAACTGCCTCCTCACCCCCAAATAAAGAATTTATCCTGCCTTTTTTACATTTAAAATGTTGGCAGCACACCATCCTGCCCCAAGAAATTCTTCAGTTTAACTGTATGTTCTTCGAAGAACCATCTCCTTTTCTTGCTTTAAACTTGCAATGTTGATTTCATTGATTGCCTGCTAATTCGTGTACTGGAAGAGACAGAATGCTCTTGTTCCCTATGAATCTTTTTCATGCCACTTACTATTTTATCCAATGCAATCATAGCTTCCCTTAATTCCTGCTCTTTTTTCACTTCGAAGAAAGATGTTCTAGGATGTGCATGTGTAAATAAGGATGCAGTTCTTGGAAGCAAGGAGCAGTTGTGAAGTACTGAACGTGAAGCACGGTAAAGTGTTTTTGTAGTATGAGAGCACAGCTGGCAGGAAGCTTAGATGGTCATTTTATATGACTGTGCTGGACATGAGTATTGCTAATGCTGCATAGTGCTGCAGACTGGGAAACGGGAAAATGGACAGACAGAGGAAGGGTACATTTAGCTGATATGGAATATTCCGTAAGGTTTACCTCATTTTGTACAAGGACAAGTGCACGTATCTGATTAAACCTAGGAAGATCAATTTTTTTAAAAATAAGAACTGTCAGCTTTAGAAAGAATGTACCCCAAAATAATTGAGGTGTTAAAAAGAGGAACATAACTATTCCTTTTAAAACAGCAAGTGAAAAAAGTACAACCCTGAATATAAGGACATATTTTCAATCTTGTGCCAAAAGGAAATATACCCCAGAAAAGTCCCTATCAGTGTATAAATAAGGCATTACAAATGCCTACCTTAAATTCTGGGATTGTTTGATGTCAGCTTCCCTTAAATCTTGGATCAAATTAGTGTCTGTCATATGGCTGAACAATACCTGAAACTAACGTCACCAGTGGATCAATGTCTGCCCAATTCTGTCAGCAGGCTTGAGGGCTTTACCTTTGCCAGGTACTGTAAGTACCCCTGTGCATTTTATTTTGTGCTCAGTGCTTGGGCATGGTAGTACCAGCAGTGCTGCAGCATGTGCCTTCATGTCTAAAAGGAGGAAAGGACTGCAGCAGATCTCACGCTGTGTACGTGAATCCTCATTTAGGAAGGGCGTAGGTTAATGTTGTTCTGCTTTCCCTAGTGCTCATGGAGGAAAACAATGTTTATATGAGCTATAGGTCAAAATAGCCTATATAGTGTGGTGGACACACGAGTGAATTGCCAGTTTCTCTAGCTGTCTAGGCAGAATGAGTCATTTGACTCCCAAGAAATCTAAACAAGGGTATGTCCTGGGAACCTCTGAGAGGTTTACATCTACCAAAGACACCCCTTACACTGCAGAAATGGAGGTAAAAGAGTTATTTCCTGTACTACATCTCATAACTTTGCAGGCTCAGAAAACATGGAGAACAACGAAAACTTCGATGTAGCAGCTGTAAATGCATTTTTGTCATTGGAAAAGTTGGACCTCCCCTGGGTGAACACAAAACTAGAATGGATTTTCATCATATTTGATAGGAGGTATATTTTTCCCATGATAGAATGGATATAACTTTGCTTATCTGGTGCCAATAAGTAACAATGTGGGGTGTGTTCAAGAATTACACCTCCTCAGGCATCTGCAATCTTGATCTTTTTAACAAGATTCAAAAAGGAAAAGAAATAGTGAAGAAAGGGAGCATGAGATGTTTCGTTTCTGAAGTCAGAAAATTTTGGAGCTGGGATAATTAAGGCTTGGTGCTGGAAAGCTTGACTTTGAATTCCTCCAAACAGGTGGATGTACCTTTCTGATAGTTGTCACTGAATTCTGTGCCTCAGATGTAATTTCATAAGTTCATGCAGTTAAATCATTCTAGGTTCTTAAATGCAAACTGATAGGTAAAGAAAGAGAAGATGCCTTGAAGAAAGGTGTCTTCAAAGGTATTTTTACCACTTTACTCTATCACTCAGTTAATACATGATGCTGTTTCAGTGCAGTATCACAATTCTGTCCTTCTGTTTATGGACATGTTTTTTTAGTATGTGCATGCATAGTTGATGAGTATTCGAGTAGCTATATTTATATAAATGTGGGCACACATTTCTAGATGATCGTTTAGAAATATTCTTGAGAAAATTTTGGAATGTAGTTCTCGTGAGTAGCAAAAAGTATTACAGTGGTATTTTTATAGTACATACTGTTGGAGTGGGACTATTTACTAGTAATTCTTCTGCGCACTGGGAATAAAATGCTGTGTGTTTTTTAGGAATGTGCTGTAGAAATAGGAAGGAAATTGGTGGTAAATTAAATCTTGGTCATATTCGGCCAGTATTTTTTTTCTATCTGTCAGCAAAAATGGGTAAAAACCAAAACAACAACAAAATTGTAAAGTCTGAGATGAAATTTAGTGATTTACTGTCTGTTTTAACTGTGCCCATGTCTTGAAGTAGAACTACACAGCCTCAGGGTTTTCCAGATATTTCCATAACTTAATTTGTCCCCTTTGCATAGAAGGTTACGATCCCACCATTTATCTAAACGTTTTCCTAGTCACCTACTACAATTATTGCTTGTTATGGAAAACCAGGACCATCATTTATAAGGTTGTGTTGCTTTATTATAGCGATGCAGCATAAAGCAGCATGTAGAGCCAGTGCAGGGAGGGTCTTTGCAGTGTCTTAACTTCCAAGAAACTCTTTTCCCTTGCTTAAAAACTGTTCATCAGTGGAAGGTCACCTATTGCTAATAGCATCACCTAATTCACATCAGACCTCCTTCTAATTGTACAGCACTTTTCAAGTAGTATCATGGTGGGGTTGGTAAAGGAGCTAGAACCACTCCACACCAGGGGGAAACTGGGCTCTAATGGGGTCGCAGGGGTCTCACTGCCTTGTCCTCCCTCCTGGGTCTGTTGGGTCTATGGTAATGGAAATGTTTCCCTTTCAGAATAAAAATTTCATTAGCTGAAATACATAATGGCTCTCTTTTGTAAGGTCAGTCTTTTAATTCCTCTTGAACTCAGGCTTTTTTATGTTAAAAAGGAGTGTTGGATGCAGGCTCTGCTTTGCTTGAAGTTCAAATAAATAATTTCATCTTGCATGATTGCGCTATTGCATGCTATTCACTTCTCTTGAGTGCGTAAGTAATTTCCAGACTGGCTTATGGGAGTACATTAAAGAGGCTGGACATTTTATGTCAGTCAGCAATTAGATTAGTTACCAGGGTACCTCTCTGCACTTCTGTAAGTGACTATTGTACTGGCTCTCTTTGATTGCAAGGCGTGTGGGAAGTCTGGTCCAGGCTTATCTAAAGGACATGGTCTGACAGAGTAGTAATTTAGGCACATTTCTCCTGGGAACATCATCTAGTATCTTATCCATTCCACTGGATTTTACTAAAAGGTTTCTCCATTTCTTTAGTCAGAGATCTTTTGAATTTGTGGTAGCTGAGACCTGAAGCACTTTATACTGTGATGGATACCTATCCCAAAATACAGCCTTCTTATGTCACCTGATTTTAACAGTCCAGAAATCAGAAGCGACATTGAGTGTAAAATACTGCATAATGCCTGTTTGCTGGTATTTCTTTGGTAACATCTTCTATATCAGTCTCTCGCTTAATATTCTGGAAATTTTTCGTAGTGATCTTTGCCTTCAGAAGTTATTTTCCTTTTGTAAACATCCCCCTTTGTTCCCATGTGAATGCTGTCCTTTAATTTTAGTCTTTTCCATCTCTGTCAATCCACTTCAAGCATCTGTAAAATAGAATGATATGCCATTTGCTTCCTTCCTTTTGCTACTGTAAATACACCACATTCTTTTAAAAATATACCTACATGCTTATTGCAGTTATGTGACTTTTGGACTCAAGCTGGCTTGTATCTGGATGTTGCATGAGATGGGCGAAGTGAAGTGGTGTTTCTAGGAGAGTCCTATTCTTGTGATATTCCACATCAATAGACCTTTTCTGCACCTTTTCCACTTACAATCTATCTTTCCTGAATGCAGATGAGCAGAGCTGTAAACTATTTTTCAGAGAGGGTCTTTGCAGTGCTGTGGTACTCTCTCTCAGTTGGGCAGTACCTTGCCTAGTGTGTATATTTTACTACCTTTTAGTCAACTGATGAGCACCTTGGAGTTTGCAGCAGAAACTTATTTTTAGCATGTGTATAAATGGTATTATTTTGCTTGTTGAATTGTTAAATTTCATTTGCTCTCTTAAATCTCAGAACACTTTACCAGGTTTTGAGTCAAATGTAGATGTTAAATTTTATAAGCGTAAGTTTTAAAATGACCCTCCAAAGTGTTTTCAAATGTTCACAGCTACATCTCTGTTCTTCGGCTTGTCTATAGTGATTATATCAACTGGTTGGCTGTTGTTTAACACCATAAATGTGGTGGCTCAATATCTCGAGTTGTGCTAGAAGAGTCTTGCCTTGTGTACTAGAGCTTATCTTCCAGCTGTGTAGAATTTCAAAAATATAGTAAGCTAAATAGGAGATATAGAAAGTAAGTTAAATGTCTGTGTTTCTGAACTTTAAATGCTTTCTAAAATGCTACATTTCACAGAGAAAAGCAGAAATCAGAAAATACCAGTAGAGGGTAGATGAGTTTCTAACGTATTAAATCTTGATATTTTTGCTCTAAGGGACATTTACTTCAATCATGATAAAATCTCACGTTTTAAGAAATGAGGATTACGTTCCATAGAGTTGGCAGGTTTTGTTACCTTTAAGATTATTTATAAAAAAAGTTACCCAACACCAACAGCTTTTTATTGTCTATGCAGATATTTCAGTGCTTAAATGTTTTAATATGAAGGTAGAATGATAAAAAACACAGGCTCAAGTCACAGATCTGTAAGAGGCAAGTGGATATTTCACTACTCCTTTCATGGTTTTGGTTTGTTTGTTTTGTTGTTGGTTTTTTTTTTTTTGTTAGAATTAGTGTTCACATAAATATTACATCAAGAAAAACATTGTGACATGCAAAATACATTTGCTGAGCAGGATCTACTCTGTTCTAATTGGCACTCTTTATAGGTGCACTCTTGAGAGATATTTGTGTCTGGTGTTTGATTTAGACAACTATGAAATCTTGCTGTCCCAATATATATCCAGATGACAGATATAAGTACAAATAATTTTCAGGGAATTGGGTTAAGTTGTTTTAAGACAGAACTTGGGTTTTGTGAGCAGGAGCTCAAATCTTGAAGTTTGGATGATTTAGATGACCCTCAGCATTCTTGGTGCTACCATTTCTAATCATGTTTACTAATAAAATTGCTCAGAGCTACGATTTCATAGTGATTTGTGGTTTGGAAGTTTGCTGGTTTAGAATACAGACTTATATTTTGGACCCAAAGTTAACAGATGTATTCAGCGTGCAATACTGCAATACAAAGTCTTCTGTTAGGAAGATGTGCTGGACTGCTTCAAGATTTTGGCATCTAGTTGATATAGAGCTGATATTCCACATATGTGAAATACATTGCTGCCTTATCTGTGCTTATATATTATCTGTCTTCTCTTGCAGTAGAAATTGAATACATTGGGGTTTTTTGATCAAGAAATTATCTCTGTTGACCATTTCATTTTAATTCCATTAGCACTCATCCTTAATTTTTGTTTTTTAAAAAAAAGTAATCCAAGGTAGTATGTATTTGGCACTAAAAAAAAAAAGCCTCAAATCTATGATATTGCTCTGTTTGGTCATCAATAAGGTAGCCATCCCCCACTTAACATATTGATTAAAAAAAATAAACAGACCAACCATTTTTTTTTTCTTTAAAAACAAACAACTAACATTGGTTTTGTATAGACCTTATTCTTGTTTTTCGCCCATAATGACATGTTGTAAGCTTTTATTCTGGAAGAATTTAGGAATGAGGGGTCAGATTTGTCTTTAAAACTCAAGTCCCAGCTAGAGGAAAATAACTTTATTAAATCATTGCACAAAATGTTTGCATCTGTCAGTCGGGGCCCTGCATACCTCCTGTGGATAGTTGAAGCCCAAAGGCAAAGCTGAGATAACAGAATCCTGCCCAGAGGTCAGCTTTGGCCCATCAAGCTGGAACCAGAGTCTGGCCTTCTGGGCAACTCTCAAATTCTCAGTCAGAGTCAGTGATGTGTGCTTTGGCCTGCTGAATCCATGAACCCTCTCCTCCCTCACAAATCTGAAGATTTGAAAGGAGATACAACTCAGGCATGTTGGGACCTAAATCTTAATGTAGGGTTCCATCAGGATCTTCAAGGACACTTTTGAAAGAGGATTGCATCTGATTCGTATAAGCGCTGTAAAGTGGCTGATGTGCAATAATCTGTTTGTAGGCCAAAATCCTGCAGTGTGCACAGCTTTAATTTTAGTGGTCTGTCCTGAGGAAGCCACATCCTGGCTGAATACTGTGAATTAGTAAATAAGTAATTTAATAAATAAGTGATTTAGGTTAACAACTGTGATTTCTATTCTCTTTCATTACGTGAGCACCAGCTCTGCGCACAGCTTTGTAGATTGTACAAATTAAAATCCAGTGCTTGCAGTGAATAAAATACTTACCACAGGAGAAAATATTGGGATGCCTTGGCCAGAAGTTGATTTCAGACATTATATACCATTTCTACCCGCACGTATGTGTATTCTGCCTGCCAGCCTCACACACGTGCATTCAGAAGGAGAGAGGTGAAAAGGTCAGATGCCTGCTAGGGATATGATCTTTGTTCATCGTGCTGTGATGATAAGTTTTGTTGATTGAATATAAATATACCTTAACTCTTCCACAGCATGTACATCAGAGAGTGTTGTTATAGAGAAGACAGTCATTTGTCGGTACCTTGGAAGTAATGCTGGATGTGTGATACTGTTTAGAGGTGGTGCATAATGGTGTCTGGATATATTTGCATCTAAATGAGCTGAGCATTTCTTTTCATACAGCTTTGATTTACCTCAGTTGCTACAGGTTTTTATTCCTCCTGGGATTTGGGAAACAGTATTCCCATTATGCACTCATCTTCCCTTCACATAATGTCTGCCACCTTCAGTCAGTGCCACCAGATAAGTATATATAATAAAGATCTTTTACATCAGAGCTTGTTACTATGCTGTCAAGCTAGTTACTGTGTTCTGGGCCTTAGGCGCAGCAATGAGTGATGAGTACAGCATTTATTTAAGCATTACTTCTTTTTTATGTTAAGTATTGACTGTGTCTGAATGTGCTTCAGCATTATTAATGTTTATAAGAATGATTGGATAATAATGTGTAGTTCCAAATTTTTTGTTTTAGAATTGTTTTGAGAGCATTGATTTTCCTTTTATCTTTTGGACTCCAAAGAGCCTCAGTAGCCCATTAACTGAATTCCTAAAGATCTGTGTCAGACTCCCTCACTCAGTGAGGTAGTAGATTGCTGTTGGATGTTTTACGTGTCACTTAGTATGGGTCATCTTAGCAAAAGCGTTTCTTGGCCCAGCTCTTCTCTTGGGTGCACCATGTTGCACTTCAAGACTGAAGTCACAGTAAATCAATTTAAATCAGAGTATAGTGCTGTAGCACGCTAGGAAAATAATGTAGAAAAATGCTTGGGAAGCAAAATTTGTAAATCAAAATATGAAGGCACAGGAGAGCCTCTTGTTCTGCACATTATAAGCTTTTGCTTTGAATTAATGCAAGATCATTTTAAAATCCTCCTTTGCATCGCATAGTCATACACTGAAGTTTTCTTTCCTATGTACTGAAAACTAAACAAAACTTTCCAAACTATTTCAGCATTGGAAAAGAGGAAGCTATTATTTGCTGGTCATTGCTATTTAGGTTGTAGTACCTTCCAGGAAATGCTAGACACTTACCAAAGACGGAGGAAGGTCTGTCCTGTCCCCTAACGACTATATATGGTTTAAAAAGGCAAAGGCAAATACACAATGAGGTAGTACCAGAGGTATATATGTGTGTGTGTGCTCTTCTAATGAGAAGGAGAATTATTGCCTCTGTCTTCCCTTTTTCATTCCCTTTTCTCTTTTCAGTGAGGGATTTCCTGTTTCAATTTTTACCTATTTACCCAGCCTTGTATGTTGGAGTCTTATGACATACGTTTCCTCTATGTGGAGCATCTCCAATATTTCCCTTTTCATTCCCTCACCAATTCACTGGGACAGTCTTGTTCTTCTGACATACCTAATGAGATTTGTCAAGTCCTTGGTGTAGCCATGGTTTATTTCCATGAGTAATGAGATAGCGAGGTAGGGCATCTTGTCCTGCCCCAAACGAGACATGCCAAGGCAAACATGAAATGGAATGCCAAGCAATATGTCCTATATGTTTGTCAAATGTGTGATCTATTTTTTAGAGACCCAACTCAGTACACTGAAATATTTTACTACTTGTGAACTTTAGCTTCTGTTAATATGATTGAAGCAAGTGGAAATGGAAATTGTCAGGGCAATTTAACAAAGAGAGCCTGTAAAACTCATTACATCCCAGGTAGTAAAATCACTTTAGAAGGCACATTCTTCAAACTTGAGCTTTATTCAGTAAACTGCATTGGTGCCTGACCTTTTAAGGGCTTTCTCTTCCTTGGGAGGGAGGAGGGGGAAAGGCCCTGTTGTTCAGAGCTACCTGTCTTAAATTATAAACAGCAGCCAGACTTGACTCTGTGCTTTAGATCACACGGGATGACAGAGTGTGCAACTGCTCCAAACAGACAGTTAAATGGCCAGCTATTTAGATGAGTTTGATGTGTATTTCATGTAATTGTATACTCTATAAGGCAGTAAAAAGCCAATGTTGTGTGCTGGCTGTATTTTAGCACAAAGTAAATCAAAGTACCAATCGTGAGTTTGTAATTCAACTTAATCTTTTCAAGACCTGATGCTTTTAAGAAGCTTTAGATTGATACTACTCATGGATGTACAAGGGTTAAAGTTTCTTTTGGGAAAATAATTCCTGTTATATCTATATCTAATTTGCTTAGCAAGTTAAATTAGCTTGTGGAGAACTCTCCAGGACCCTGGCGGGGTTTCTCCTGAACTGCAGTGTAACCATGCCCCCAAGTATGCCTCCCTCTGCACTGTCTCCTTGCTGGTGTGAACGACTGCCTTTTCCCGCTAAGGTTGTGAATGAGCTGTCAATCCACTCTAGATAGTAAATTTAAGCAGGTTGATTTTTATTTTTTTTTTTCCAGTTGTAAATCTTTTATTTTTTCCAGTCATGCGTCACAAATTTTCATTAGCGGAATACATGAGAAGTAAATGTGTTGTGGGCTGTGTCTCGACCAGTTCGTTATTTCTGTGGTTTTCTATTTTCCAGCATCTAAACAATTACGAGATGTAGAGATTGCATTTTCTTGTTGCTATCCTCTGCCTGGCACATGGGCACAAGTCAGGTTGCTCATTAGTGAGCCCACACACTCAGAGTTTAGTCCAGCAACCTTTGAAGTAAATGGAAAGCCTCCCACATATTTATTAGGTGTCAGATTGGACATTTAGTGCACATGTGGCATTACAAGATTTTATCTAATTACATGATAAGGCTTTTGCCTTACCTTTGCAGTTTTTGAGATAGTATTACTTATGGGAGCTATGTTAGAGCTGATTGTGGGAAACTTTGAAAAGAGAGAGCATTTGCCTGCTCTGCAATTTTCATGTTGTTTCGTGTATTTATTTTTTTTTTTGCCTTTGGTGCTATGCATTTTTTATTTCTCCTGGATCTGTCACCATCTTATCTAGAGGTTTCCTGAACATGTTTACTGGAAAGTCGATAAAAGACATAAGTGAAAATAAAAGCTTAAGAAAGGATTGAGAGTGAAGAAGAGAAACTTAAGAACAGGAAACTTCTGAAAAGAAGAACTGATATAAAAATGAAATAAATAATGTTTCTTTTTGGTTTACTATATACAGAAGAACTTTCAAATGCATAAATGGTATAGAGTGCCTCATGCAGAGAGAATAGTCAGGTCCTTAGGTGATAGATAAAAAGCTATGTAAATTCACAGCATACCCAGTAAGATTCCTCTTTGTGTACGCAATCCACAAAAAGTTTGTCAGCACAAAGGAGTGGTGGGAGATGTTTATGCATATAGGTAATTGAACTCTGCAGTAGGTTGGTTTTTTTACAGAAAAGTACTGAACTTTGTGTAGAAATTGTTTCATATTAAGTGGAAGCTGGTAATAACCCAGATGTAGATCCTAAGATGATTCCTTTTTGAAAATTTGGCCTTTTCTCATTCAGAAAATAAATGATTCTTGCTTACCAACAGGTGAAATGTACTCCATTATTCCTGTACCTCTGTAGCATTTCCTCTTCCCTGTTTGAATTCCCATTTCCAGTGTCTGGCAGCGCCTTAGGATTGTAGCATGGAAAAGAGCAATTATAGAAGAAACATTAATCTTTCTGCAGATGCTAAGGTGTGAAGGATGCATTGTCCTGTGGAATGGAAATGTAGACGAACTACAACAGAAGTGTATCCGAATCTACAGAAATGTAGATTATAGATATACATGACGTGTGTTATGATATTCTTTCATAAATGCCCTTTCTTTTGCAGAAAACAGAAGCAGGAATAGTTGGGGATGTGCTCTGTTCTGCTAATCAGCTTGCAAACTGTCTGCTGTAACCATACTGTCTTAATAGCTTTTTTTAGTGCCTAAGTGTTATGTCCTGTATTTAAAAGAATACTTAAAATATAACCCAGTGCGTTTACTCTCCATAGCCAGGTAACCTATAGCTAACATTGAGATAGGAAGTAGTTTTGAACATTTACGTTTCTGTAAGGAAGATTGATGGTCAGTCAAGGGATTTTGATGATGAAGGAAATTATTTATTTAAATAGACGGCTTGTCTTCATTTATTATAGTTGTTTATGTCACATAAGCAGAGTTCTCCAAAAGTCTTACTCTAGAACCAGTTACAAATTTCCTGTGGTTTCTGTAAATTCCACTCTACGGCTCATAAAAATAATCAGGAATTGTTTTATCTTAGTCAAACGCTTTTAACCAGCAGTATTTGTCCTGTCATTTCTAAAATGTCAGGTTTTAAGGCTAATTATGTCAACTTTGAAAATAACAGTTAATGCTGTGTAAACAGTCATTTCAGCAATCGCTCCCTCCCTGCATGCTCCTCTACTTGAAATGCAGGTCAAAAATTGAAGAGAAGAAGGGGGGAAAAGAAGAAAAGACTTCATTTTGGAAACAGCAGCATGATTGACTATTAAATCTCATTTGATATTTATATACTTTGTCACTATTTTCTCAGCTTTTGCAATGCTATGGTTCAATTTTAATTTCTGGTCTTTTGCTCTCCATTTGCATTATTTAACATGTGTTGTCTTCAGTATCATACTCTGTTTAAATGCTTTATTGTTGGCAGCAACTGAATTACGAGTCATTTACAAGACATGTCTGAATGGGTTTAGCAAGAAAAGCCTTCCATCTTTTTAACAGGTTGTATGAGAAATTGAAGCTCAAACCCTAGTTCAGCAAAATGTTTTAAAATATGGTGTAATTATAGTATTGTAATTGATCGTATTTTTGTTCAGGAGAAGTTGAGCTTAACTACGTTTAAAATGAAGTATATGAACTGCTCAGCAAGCTTTTCTGTCTCAAGCTTAACTCTCTAACAGCTGCAGCTGTCTGACGTTCAATTCACTGGGAGCATGGACAGAATGAGTTCCTGGGGAAATCCCTACAAAATTGCCCCATAAACACAGCCCCCTTGCTAACGAAAAGAAAAGAGTCATCTGCAGTGAGCTGAGTCAGTGCACTGAATATGAGGTTTCCAATAAACTCCCTCAGCCCGAGTTGCAGTTTTGATGTCTAGATCATGACGTGTAAGCAAAAGCTGGTCGCAGCCTTGACTGTGGGTTTAGACTGGCTGTGGTTCCTCCACAACTGGACTGAGAGTAAATGTATGAGATTGTATTTGGTGTAACTTACCTGGAGTAACAGGAAAAGATACCTTTTAGAAAGAGGCAAGGATATCATGTGTACCTAAGGCATCTAGTACCTAGCATAAAGTAAACCAACACAAATTCTTGGAATTTTTTTTCCCAGGTAGATGGTAGGAGTGTTTGAAGGCGTAAGACTCAGACCTGTTTGTCTTCAGATGTCATGACTGTGTGTATGGGAAAGTAAATGCAGATGCTCGATATATACACCATATTGCTGATAAACCGTCAGTAGCAAACTGAAATTATGCATAGATTTATTGTGGAAATGGTAATTAGTCACAAGGAGAATACCTACAGTGACTCCCTGACGTGATTTCCCTTTATAGATTTCATTAAAAAAAAAAAAAAATATGTTGACAGGAAGCATGATCCCCTGATAAACTATTTGATTTTATTAACAAATCATTCACATTTTGGTGTTAGTCACTGGGTGTATTTCTTTTGTCTTGGTTCTTATCCTTCCAAGTCATGGAATAATTCCAGGATATGATTAATTGCCAGTAATTCTCACCAATTTTAGTGAGATTTGAAAGCTTTCAGTTATTTGCAAGACAACGTGTAAAGTGAAAATATCTGTCCTCTCTATATGTATGTATATATGGGAGGGTAGAGATGTATTTGAGAAAAGTAAACATTACTGAGCCCATTATGTATAATTCTATTGAATATAAGTTGGGTTTGTATTTTGAAATCTGAATACTTCTGTATTCTTTGTTGAACAGTATATTGGTACTTTCTGGGGAGTTTTAGAAAAGAAACTATAATTTTTGTCATTGCAATAGTAAGCAGTGATGCTGTTCTCACCATTTTCTAAAAAAAATGCTAAATTTTTCAAAAATTATTTTCTGTGACAAGACCTACTTAACAGATAATCATAGCTTGATTTTTCAATTAATTGATCCAATAACTGTTTCTGGAATATCAGTATGTTGAGTAAAATGTTGATGAGCACTAAGACTGCTTAACCGGTGACAGGGTATATCTGCCTCACACTCGCTGCTTTCTTATGAAGGTTTCCCTCTCTAAAACAATGTTAGGGTTTGAGTAAGTGAGGGCAGTTTCTGCCTGCTGGGGCATACTTGATACAAACAGACACTGTGCAAAGCCAGGCTTACCATAGTGCTGACAAAATATTCAGCCATGAGTTTTCTGGGGAAAATTTCCAAACTGGTAACTGCGTCATATTTTCTCTCAAAACACTATTTGTTTTCTGTAAACAAAGAGCAGCTTTTGTATAGGTAGTTGAAAGTACAAAGGGGTCTCTTGGCAAATCATTAATCTTGCTTATAATTGCTAGTCAGCATTGTAGTTCTTTTCCATAAATTAGAAGAAGAGGAGAGCTAGCCAACTTCTCACGTTTCCTGCAGCAGGGAGCAAGAAGAGCACTGATTGTCAGGGGCAAGGACCCCATTTGATACTTGTATTAATATATAATATATTAAGCATTACTCAGTAGTGGTGAAAAGAAGGGCAGAGACAGATGGGGAGGAAAAGAAGAATTAGCTTGATTTGTTTACTTCATTAGAAAGGTGGAAGATGGGCTTAAATCCTCCCCAGCTTCCATAGGTTAAATGGTTACCACTTCCCTTCTGCTCATCAGTAATTATACGAACGCCTGTCTTCTCTCACGCGGTGTGTTTTGTGAGCACAGGTATGTACACACATGTCAATCAGAAAGCGAGTGGCCCAGTTTCATGCTGCAGGGTGGACACTCACGTGGGGGGCTGGCAGGGCAAAGACTGGCCTGACCCAGAGATCTTCTATAAATGTCACCACTGGAAAAAGGCGGTTGATCTCTCTCCTCCTCCTTGAGGATGCTCATCTAATTATTTTCTCAGGGCCATGACTCTGTCACCAAGGTGCAGCTCATGGTATGGACTTGAATCTGAGGGACCTTTAAAGAGAGAACTCTTCTAATTCCTCCTTGTGTGTGGGTGCAGAGCTGTGGTTTTATTCATTCAGAGAGAGTTGTCTGCGCTTTCCCAGTCTGACAGTACAGACAGGGAAGAAGGAGACTGCTACCTTCTTTGTCCCACTTAGGCAGGCTGCTTGCCCCAGGCTCAGAGCCGGGTATGGAGCGACCGCTGGGCTCCCCACACCTTGGTACCCAGCAGGGATCATGCAGATGGAGGGATGGACTTTCGTGTCTCCCTGTCATCCCTTGTTGTACCTCTGTAGTTTGTTTCTAACTTTTCATAACAGAAAGCTCCTAATCAGCCTTCTTCTAAGGGCTGAGTCTGACTGCTGCTCATGAAGAGCTCTTTAGGTAAGTCAAGAGTGAGGTGTTCTTCTGTGTTATAACACAACTTTTCAGCTCAGTGATTTCACACACTGGTATGGCAAATACTTTTCTTTGTATGTATTCCAGCCAGGACTATTATTCTTACAAAGTGCTTTAAATGTATTGAAGGAAACAAGCAAATAAAAAAAACCACAAGGAAAAATACTTGTTCAGAAGAGCTTGCACATTGTTGGTGCTTATGGATTAAATATGTACAACATGCACCTATATTACATGACATGTGGCTTTTAATACTGAAGCATTCAGCATTCCTCTGTGATAAAGGCTGGTATATTGCCTGCTTCCTTAGAGGTCTCTGAATAGGGCATAATGATATTGAGGATGTGACCAAGAAAGCACCCAACTCCAAACAATCATGCTCTTCTTCACATGCCAGGCAATAAGGTGTTCTTGACATGAGGTTTTTCCCTTTCCTCACCTTTATCTGCCTTATCTAGGTTGAGACCTATTCTGGGAGTTCCCTTATGGTTTTTTTATTTTAAAACTCTCCATCAAAGTCCAGTGCTTAACTACCATAATAGATAAAAACAAACATCAGCGATTACTCTCAAAACCATGGGTACGGCAAAACTTTACCTCAGAATTCATGAAAGCTACGTTGTGTGTGGGATCAGAAACGCTAGTTGTCTGGTCCCCTTGGTAGCCTTCTCAAGGGCTGCTAAAGTGTCAGTCCTCCATCCCCAGCTTGAAAACTGGTGCTCTCCAGGCTAGGGGTTAGCTCCAGCTTCCTGGTGTACAAAGTACAGGCACTATTCATCTCTAGTTCCTATGTAGTGTAGAGATCTGATTGCATGAAGACAAGTATGAAGACAGCGTTTATTGAAAGAGGAGCTAATATCCTAAATATTGTTAACAGAAACATAGAAAGCAGGAAAAGATGAACATGGGATGAAAAGGAAGTCAGTGCTTGGGAAATACTATTTGCGTACGGTGTTATTTCTGTTTGTGTGTGTTTCTGAATTCTCTTTTCCATTTTATTCTGTTTCATTCTTTGCTTGGATTTTACTGGTTAGTTTTCAAGAAGAAGTATGCAAAGAAGGACCAGATCGTTGTAGAATTAGGATTAGTGGCAGACTGAGTGAATAATTTTATAACATTTATCAGGTTCTAGTTTGCTTTTTTTCTAGATTGTAGAGCCCTCTGTTAAATTTCTGCTTCCCATATGAGTACTCATAGGCTGAGGTCAAGTCACCTCTAAACCATCTCTTTGAGGAATAAAATAAATTGATCATCTTGCATCTCACAACGTGAAGCGAGTGCTTTGATCCTTTCATTATTCTTCTTGCCTTTTCCACTGCAACTGCTCTGTTTTTTCCAAGTCCTTTGTAGTGTGGAAGTGAGAACTTGGACCTCACAGTTCCTGCATTGTGAGCACTAGAGCCAAAGGCAGAGGCAGGATTGTACTTGCCCATCCTCTATCTCCCCTTCATCATGTTAGCCTCTTGAAGCAGTGCTATCCTAGGAACTCACTTTCACCTTGTCGTGTAGCTTCAGCTCGAGACTTTGTAAGAGGGACCGCTCACCACCTAGAAAAATGTTCTTTATTTCTTATTTCTAGGAAGAAGACTGTATGCTTTTTAAGTAACACATGGTTTGATTATGTTGATGCACAAGAGAGCACACTGATGTCAGCTTTTAAATCAGTTTGATCTGGAGCACTAGTGAGAATAAGTAGTTTTTCTATTTCCACTGAAACCAAAGAATGACAATGTATCTGGAAAAGAAGAAAAACACTGAGAGGCACAGGTGAAACGGGAAAAGGATTATGAATAGGGTTGGTTTGGTTTTGTGTAGGTTTTTTGTAAAACAATCCATTAAGTTTAATAGCCTAGCTTGGAATATTAGTTTCAAAAGTCAGAGTTTTGGCATTATTTAAGATGGTTGTTTTGTGTTCCCATGTTTATGTAACAGACCTCATGTAACTGAGTATGGAGGAGGGAAAGAAAATCCTTTGATCCTTCAGCAAAATGTTTTTATGTAAGTAGCCTTCTCATGGTGAGCTCTGGAAGTCTGGACAGATCGTTGTCCATCTGTTTTTACAACTTTCTGTGATCACCATCCAGCAAATGCTGTTTAATCTACAGAGAATAAACACTTCCAGAGTTGACAATGTGCTTCCCAGGTGCCGAGGGGGAGGGTCATGAAGCCAGGCTTTTTGCTGAAATGTAGGAAAATAGTCATCTAGAGAAAACAAATATCCATGGAGACTTTAGGGAAGAATCCCATCTCTTTCATTTTCCTTTCTTTTTAGGAAGCAGGGTCTCTTTTGTAAGGAAATATAAAGGTATTCGTGACTTGTGCTGTATGGGCTAGTGCAAAAGGAAGGAAAGATGCCAAAGACCCTCAGAGTTGGTAGCTCCTTTTTTTTTTTTTTAAGATTAAAGGAGTGCAAAGGAAACGTGTAAATGTTTGTGCAGTAGGCTAATGAAAGAAATTCCATAACTGTGTTTCCATTTGGAGTGCTGTCGATTGCTAGACGAGGGATCGGAGGCCCAGCCACTGCAGTGTGGAAACGAGCCGCTGGTGTCTGGATCTCGTCACAGCAAGGAGCCTTAGTAGCTGTGAGCCATTCACTGGCCCCATTTGGGCTGTAACCTCCAAAAAGTTACGTAGTTAGCAGATAACTAGCCTTCATTACTGTTCATCCCAAATACTCTGCCTGTCTAGGCTACGTTCAGATTAGAAATTCAGTACTGGTTTTCTCACCCCAGGATAAGCTTGTAGGGCTTAGGCTCCCTGGTGCGGGATGTAAATATTGTACGTGTGTTTTCACGTTAAGGCATATGGTGCTGGTGCTGGCATACCTACAGCATTGCTAGCTTCTTTCTATCTTGCTCTCGGTTGTATGTTTTGTGTGCCTTTGTCAGCATGTTTATGCTTCTATTCGCAGGATTTTCCTTAGTGGAAATCCAAAGGGCATTACAGAACCTATGCACCAAACCTCCTGTGGTGCAGTGCCCTGCTTCAAATACTTTGTGCTTCTGAAATACAAAAGTTAGTTTAAATATTCAGGATTCTTTCCTTATCTTTCTTAACAGTTCCTTACTCTGGAGTATACAGGACCCTTACTCCTAGAGAGTTTATTTCCCCAAAATCTTCAGGACACCTCGGTCTCATTGGGTGACATTTCTGGGGGAGTCTTTCTCTAAGTAAAAGGTTAGTAAGATAGCTAAGTTGTGTATGAGCATACCGTTAGGGCCAAACTAGCTTCTCTGTCTCCCTGGCGTCCTTCCATCAAATGCATCACTTGTGTGTGTCAGGATCTTTGAAAGGGGAACAGGGCAGGGAATAAAGCAATTTGGCTTCTCGACTGCTTCTTCATGAGCTTTTTGGAAGAACTGTGACAGGGTGTCTACTCTTGATCGGTCGTCCAGTACATAAGAATAAATGTTGTCCAAACACACACTTTTCTCTCTCTGCAGCAGTTTCAAAAGTGAGTTGTTCTCTGAGCTGGGACTCCTTCTGTGTTTTCTAATCCCATATTTAAGACTTGGCGGTTTTAAGATGTAAGTATATGTTTCCCATCTTTGCCTTTAAATGATAAATATCACGTATCATCTAAACTGCTGAAATTAATCAGTATAGTGAAGAAACCACATGTGCACCCCAACTGACCTTCTTTTATGGCTGGACTAGGCCAACAGCACTGGCTGCCAGCAGTGTCCATCACTGCCAAATGTGAGTCTACTGGATAAGCAGTAGTAGGTTCATGATGTATTTTGCCGCTATAGGTCAAGCAACTGAATGTGAATGTTGGCAGGATCGCTTTGTGAGGGTGTTATGTGATGAGAGCCACTGCCTGTTAGAAAATGAATTTTTAAATGGACTGCGGAGCCAGCTCAGGATGAAAGGGTATGTGTATCTGATTGGAAGTCTGTGTAAACTAACGACAGCCAACACAAGATGGAGATACCGGGAAAACACCACCCCCTGAACGTGGCTGAGTCAAGTTCAGGGTTAGCACACTTCTCTTCTGAACAGCAAGAGTCATACCCATTCCTTGCCACCTGGGAATACCAAACAACGGAGATTGCTGGGGTTGGTTTTGGTTTGCTAATCAAAGTGGGAGGTGGAACTACTTTTTTGTTTATTGTGCCTCGCATTACTTAGAACTGCATCAACTCTTTCCATCTTGCCAGTTACCTGTAGTAAGGAAGAATGATAAAAATTTAAAAATAGTTCCAGTGGTCAACGCTACCCATCTGTATTTTTCTAGTCTGTCATGATTTTCGGTTAATCCAGAGGATGTTCTCTATCCACGTCTATGAAGTTTAAAAGCAGTAATGAACAAAGATAATTTGTGAAAATTACATCATTTCAGAACAGACCTCGGTGGTTAAACTGTGAGGCCAAAGTCAAAAGGCATTGGTTTTGACATAAGGTGCTTTATCATCTGCAGAGCTTAAGTTCTATTCTTCTTTGAAAGCCAGGAGATGCCTGCTGAGAACTGGTTTATGTCAGGTTGACCTTACCAGCAAGAGACACTGTAAGCAAATGTCTTTGAAAGGGGTGCGGATGAAACATTTATTTACTGATAGTTACTGATAGTACTTTGAGACATAACCTCCTTGCAGAAACTCATTAGGTTCAGATAGGAGTAAAGGAAGGAATGGGGGAAAAGTACTTTTTCTTGTCAATACATATTATTTAGATTGAACATCTAAATACTTAGATATATGCATGTGTATATATACACACAGAGAGCTCTAGAAAACACATGCCAGGATTCAAGGCTCTAGCGTAGGGTATGTTGCCTCAAAAATACTCTGAAGCTTAGCATGTTGTATTGATTATAGAAACAATACCTGCATCTACTACTTCAGATTTTGGTCCTTCTCTCTGGGCTGCTGGGACGTGGGTGATGCAATAGATAGTACCTACTCCCAAATTTAAGAGGCAACATAGTGTGTGTACTCAAATTGGATAGCATGGATGCTGTTCCATGATCTGTTGCTGGTCCAATGTGTGATACTGGTCAACTCGCTTCTCGCCATCTTTGTTCCTCCCTCTTGTTGTTTTCCACGTTTGGTAATTTACACTCACTGTCAAATGCTTCCTTACTTTCTGTTTGTGCAGAACATGGCACAGAGCAGCACTTCTGTTACTGTGGCGTAAATATTAGTGAAGAGAAAGAGAGAAGCACATCTCTCTGGTTGTTAGTGCTGTTTCTGTTGCACTCTAGGCGATACTGTGGTCAGATTAACATCAAATTTGGAAATGGACAGAAGGAAAATGCAAAAAGGTTTTTCTCAAAGTGATCCCCCTGCTGCCTCAGCCGTGGTGTGGATCCCGCTGGTGGGAAGTTGGACGTTAGCTTCCTGTGTGTTGGAGCTGGTGGCTCTGCTGCTAATACACCTGCCTAAGTGCTTTTTGCTGGAGAGCAGCCCAAACAAATTGTGAAATCCTTATCCTCTCCTATCTACATTACTGCACGCTCCAGAGCTGTAGCAAGGCATTTTAGTGTCCAGGATAACACCTTGTACTTGGCAGCTCTCCTGCTCCCCCCGCGTGGTCTCTAGAGTGTCAGCACCTGGGATGGGGGAGGCTCAGGAAGCAAGTACCAGCCACAAGGCAAGCTGCTGCAGCCCACCTGCGCGGCTGCCTGGCTTCTGCCGCCGCTGCACTGTTCCCTCCTCTGTCTTCATTTGGAGATAAACACAAATGGTCACAGAGGGCACTGCTTTTCCTCTTTAAGAGGGACTACTCTCCCTCCCTACGTGAAAAGGTTTGGGCAGCAGCCAGTGGCAGGCTGCTGGGATACTCCCACCACCCAGTTTGGATGCTCCTTCTGTCCCTGGCCTGATCTCCCCCCTCGGAGGTTTCCCTGCCCTGCCCTAACCTCTGCTTCTGCCAGCATCAAAAACTCGCCGTCTACTTGTACACAGTCACTACTTCTGAAAAGGAAGTTTCATGTGGCATGATCTTATTTATTTCGACTGGTCCCAAATCCACCATTACAGCTGATCCATTTATACAGCAGCTCTGTAACTCCTATGGTTTTGACAGTAAGCCCTTGTAGGTATGTCTACCTCCAGGAAAGCCATTGAGATGATTGAAATGTAATTAAAAAGTGAAGACCAGATGTTTCTTCCCAGATCATGTTTTCAAGATCCCGACAGTCCTTTCAAAAGGGAGGACAGGGAAGAGAAGCAAGAGAAAACTTCTACTGTTCTGCTTTAACAAGGAAATTTTCTAAAGAATATACAAGAAAAATCTGGATTTTGTTCATTTTTTTTTTCCTTCTACACTAAAGTTTGTCAGTGCTTGAAATGGTAACAAAAACAAAGTGGACTTTCCGTTCCATTGTGCAAAGCCAGCAGATGTGTTTTTCCCCACTGCACCTGCTTTGGTATTCAGCCTTTCCAGAAAGAGAAAAAAAAAAAAAAAAAGCTGATTTTTTTTTTTTTTCTGGAACAGTGCTTTACTAGTATTTAACATTTTTTTTTTCTGTAATTTACCAAAATAAAAATGTTTTCTTGGATATACTTTTGAAAATCCTTCATTCCATTCTATGGAGGCAAATAGAGATGTGGGGAAGTTGAGGGAGGGAGCCCACATAGATCGAAAGCCAAAGTGAATGTTTGGATAGGTGCAAATCTTCTATAGTAAATCTGCCAAGAAACACACAACTTTAATGTAATTATAGCATGAAACTGGCAAATTAGACAAGATATGTTCTTGCCATCTTTAAACAAGTCACTTCCTATCCAGACAGAAGTATGACTTGATAATTTGAGATTTCTTCTAAGTATTTAATTTTATTCTCTGGTCTGTGTTTTATGTTGTCCTTGTGCAGCCCTAGACAAGAAAAAGTCTTGTCAAAAAGAGGGAGTTTTTCCAGGAGGGTATGATGATGCTCTGTGTCTTGTAGACAGCAAATATGTGGGCAGACTTTATAGGTATTTGCTTACTATCTTTAAAAAAGGTTAGGTACAGATGTGTTATTTATCTTAACAATTTAAGCTGACTTTTAAAACTCAAGTGCTACTAAATGTCCTACAAACCAGTTGAGGACACACTAAGTCTACTTTATGTCCAACGAGTATATTTTTTATTATTCTAGGCAGAACACACATTTGCCATGGCCGTGAAGGAAAGAGCTTGTTTAATCGTCACTAAGACCACATTGCTATAAGTTCTGTTTCAAAGTGAGACCTACAATGACTGTTGTTTTCCATGGTTTTGGTACTTTTCAGGACATGTTCATTGTGAAAACTATTATGTCCTCATTAATAAAACCAGATTTGGGCATTCCTTTTTTTTTTTTNGGGTTTTTTTTTTTTTTTTTTTTTTTTTTTTTTTTAAGATTTCTCTCATTAACATTGAGAAAAATTGATCTGTTCTTTGCATCTGGGCAGTGTTTGCGGAGCTGAGAACTGTAGGGCTTTGCCCAAGTCAGACATTCAGGTTTTGTCTACACTAAGCGGTAGTATGGACTAATGGGAGGAGATCTGGGGAGAGAAATAGTGCTGAAGAGCTGGTTTTATTTCACACTAGTTCTCATCAGGTCCTGTAAGACCACATGCCCAGCAGTGGTGGAACTAAATAAAGTTTAGTCCCGAACTGAGTTCCTGGGCAAATTTAATCTGAAAAAATCTGAGTTCCTGTGCTCCACAATCACCCTGTGATACGATCCAGCATGTGGCAAGTAGGAATAATTAGGAAGTTTATGTCAAAGTGATATTCCTGATTCACACTAAAATGCAAATATAGATGCAAGCTCAGTGAGCTTTGTGCTTGTTTATACTCGGGCTACTTTACACCTCGTGGAAAAAGCGAGAGTAGGTTAGGCTATGGGAATAATTGCATGCTGGACATGGGAGAATCAAGGCTAGTAATTGCCTTAATTTTTGTTGTAAGTAACTTCATATAGGCATTATAGGAAAAAGAGCTTAATAGAGCAGGTAGATTGTTTTATAAGGTTAAAAGGAAGTACTGGATTATCTTTTCCCTCTATTGTTATCTGCTCATTATCACACAGACGCTGTTTTTCAGTTAGGTGAGCCCTTGATGCACGATGACCCTTTGGAACAAAACTCCTCACCAATATATCTTTAAAATATCATGGCAGGTACTGTCAGGAACAACAGTTATCTAAAAGCATGTAGAAGAAAAAGTATAACCTACATGTTTTGATTGGCTAGAAAGTATCACTTCAGTGATTTATGTGATGAATATTATAATGGAGATACTATTTTTTACTTTATTATAGTGTCTGTCACTGTGTCTAATAGAATAGGGTCTGGGCTGAGGACCCCACGGAGTTCCAAGCATGGTGTGGTGCAGCCTGAGCTATGATGCTAAGTGCTCATGTTGAATAGGGTTGCAGGCTCCTGAACAAGAGCACAATAAGGCAGATAGAATACCCATTTACTAGTGGATTATTGTAATGGGTTTGTACCTCATTTTTCAAAGAGTTGGGGAGTTTTGTAAAGATGGGTATGTCCAGGTACTTAAAGGCTAGATCATGAAGTGCAGTTAGGTGTCCATTGCAGTGCCAGAGCTGGTCAGTGGCAGAGAAGGAAACAGAGTTAAGATGCCTCTCCTTTTTCCTCTGCCCTCCTTTCTTAAGTAGACTGAAACTCTTTTGCAAATTGTAGCTATTTATAAGAGATTCTCATCTGGGCTGTCTTGCCTTAGATTTGCAATCATGGCAGTCCCCTGGCTCCCAAAAACTGTGCTCTAATCAACCTCATTGACACCTCTATAATTAAATGGGGAGACAGGAGGCTGAATAAGTGGGAAAGATGACAAAGTAACAGGGAGGCCTTCAAAACAGAGCTCAGAAGTCTCTGGAGCCGCTCCTGACACAAGAAGATTGGCAATTAAAGTTCTCAGGATTTAATAAAAATTGGGGGAAAAAAATAATCAGATATTTGTGTGGTTTATAATGGTTGGTTGCTACATGAGTTCTTTTCCCAGTTTTTTATATCAGTGCTGTAGATTACTGTGGCAGAGAGTATCACTGTATACCTCTGTGTCATCTGGAGTTTCACAGTACTATCTTAGAATGTAAAATATTTTGAAATGTTCAAAGCCAGTCTGAACCTCATCCTCCCCCTTCTCAACCCCAGTTGTTTCTGCTCTACCTCCTTATCTCTCTCAGCTTGTTCCTTCCTCCTCAGCCTCTTTTAGTCCCAGACACTGAAATACCTGCTGAAAAATTTTGATTATGATTTGGAAAAGAAATGTTTGGCAAAGAGTTGAGGGAGAGGAGAAGGGTCTGCTAAATTTTTGGCTGATTTGACAAATAACCAGTCTTGGATGCTTAATGGAAAAAAATGAGAGTTTCCAAACCTTCTCAGTGCCACCAATGTCACTGTACATGACAGTGCTTGAGTATGTGTGTGTTTTCAGTAGTAGGTGTGTTAACCTGCAAGCAAGAAACCTAAACTAAATCAGAGTTGTAAGAAGATCGTTATCTGTCTTAGTATTAATATCTTATTTATTTGTAGTAGATTGCTAAGAGGGAGGCTTTTGGTTGCTCTTTGTATAGAACATGTTGGGTGGTAGAGGACAAAGGGCATTGGCAGCAGGGACGGTGTGTGCTCATCCTTCTCTGGCAGCACTGATGGAGCCCTTGGTGGGTGGGTGTTGCTGTGGCTTCTGCTCTCTTGTTTGCCCCAGAGCTGCAGAGCCCTGCAGGGGCTGGCGCTGCCACATCACCCTTTCCTGTGCCACTGGATGGAAGGAGACGTGTCTCCAGTGGGGCTGCCTGAAGGACAGAAGCTCTTGCTACACGTTAGCGTAATGTGCCTTCAAAATCCTTCTCTGGAACCACGTGGAAAAGCAGGACTGTGTCACATTGTCTGGCCTGTTTTGTTTGTTTTCCTTTTTATTTTTAGTGCTTTTGTTGCGAATTAGAGGAGGAGTCCTCAGCAGCCCTCCTGGAGCATGCAGCCAGAGAAGAGTGTGGGTGCATGCATATGGATGCTGCCTGGAATGCCTGGCTGCCCAGCTCTGCTCCTTTAGGCTTTTTAGCTGCAACTCCAGCCATTTCTACCAGCATAATGCCCCTCTTACCCAGAGTCTGCTTCAGCTTTGTTTGTATGGATATATGGCCACTATCTTCCTGTCCTTACCTGAAAGTTCATGTAGGTATCTAGGACAGGAGGATTTATTCCCTAATTTTAATTTTTTTACCAGTCTGTGCCACAGGTGGCCATCTGCCACTTCCTGGTTTTCCCAGTATCTTTTCTAGCCTTCAGTGTCATGATAGTGCTTGTCTTGGGACAGGGTTGTGCAATTTTTCCATATTTGGATTTGAAAGCCCTGAGCAGGAACACGTGTGGGGATTATCTCAGCAGGCCTGGTTTGGACACAGCACCTGCAGCTCTCTGCCCTTTGGGAGCACCATAAACGGTGACAGTCATAAATGGCAAAAGCCTTGCTTAATCCAAGTAGTATTCTCTGGGTGCCAAAACACTGAAGAGAATGTAGATCTAAACAAAAATTGTGTGCACGTGCCGTCCTCTTTAAATTTTAGAAGGCCAAATTCATTCAGACATTCAGTGGTCTCGTGTGATCCATGACAGCACCTAAAGATGGCTTCCTGCTTCCTCTCCCCTTCTTAACAAACTTTTTAAAATGGTATTCTCCCTCTTAATCTCTACACAATCAGTACTTGCTCGTGCAAACTTGTGCTTGCGCTGGAAAATGAGATACAGGCCCCTCAAAACTGGTCGTGCTCCCGTGTGTATCTCGAGATGGCTGGTTTCAACCCGAGCTTGTGCTAAGCTAAAGCAAGGCAGCCAGGAGGTGCCTTTGAATCATTTACTGTGATTCTATGACCCTTGTTGCATGTGCTCTTCCCAGCGTTATTCCCCAGCGTCTCTGTGCCCACCACAGACCCAAGACTTTGCCTCCCAGAGCTGTGTGCTAATTAGCAGGATTTTTTCTTACGGGACCCTATAGCATTGATCCGGGCTCAGCCGGTGACAAGGCCAGTGATTGCCAGCCAGAGAGCTGCCGAAGGAGGACTGTAAAGTGAGCATGGCCTAATGAATGTAAAGCTCTTCTACAGCCCGTGGTAGGATTTTCAGTGTGCTGAAACACACAACATACGTGATTTATCTTCGTGTCTTATGTTCGTTACCTGTGTAAGGTTGCTCACAAAGCACTTCTGAGAGCTTTCAGAGAAGTAAATTCTGCCAGAACAATGACTAAAAGCTTTAGTCTACTGAGAAACTTTAATGACTACATATTTGTTTACTGTGTTAAATTATTATTTGGTAATGGAAGAAAATAGGAAATGACTCAGACTGCAATAAAAAGTTTTGGGTTTTTTTTTCCAGTTGCAGTAAATGTATTGCATAGCAGTTTGTGGTTTATAAGTAAATAAATAATGAAAGATGCTATTCCAAATAAACCTGCTTTGTTTTGTGTTGGTTTGAAAATGTCAGTGCAGGATATGTAGCAATAGGTAGAAGTAAAAGGAGAAACCTTATGGAGGTGAAACACAGGCAAGCTTTGATGAACACAAAATCTTTTTCTGTTTTTATTTTTTTTATTTTCTTCCTGTGCTTTGTGGTTTGCCCTTTCAGGGTTCTTATCTATTCTCCTCGTTTATGAGGGTGGGTTTTTTTGTTTGATTCCCATGTGTTTGCCTGCAAAACATTACCAGTAAGCAGAAACTAATTGTCTGCACTGTACAGCTGTCTTGGGACTTTGAGCTCCTTGAAGTTCAGTTGGTTGTGTTGCCAGTTTTCTTTCCATTTTACGAAAATTTGACTGTGAGCACGAAGAATTTGTGTAGTAGCCATAATGCATGTTATAAGATAAGCAGAATATTAAGATCCTAAAGCAATGGAAATGACTAAATGCTTGCAAAGGACAATGAGTGGCTACTTTCCGAGCTGAAACATATGAGTATTATGACAAATAACACATGCCAGTGTATTAGCAATTATCTATGACTTCAGTGTAACAGAAGATACTCAGCTTGCTTGATTTATTTTACAATGTGTTGTGTGAACAAATTATCTTTATCCTGATCGTATATATTAATCTACAGTATTACCTGACTAGTTGCTGTATTCTTTGTTGAAATATATTAGGTGAATTTATTTTTCATGAAGAAATTCTGTGTATCGAGACCCTGAATGTTCTAATACTTCAATTCACTGCTGCAGTCCTGCCAAGTGCAATTTTCTGAATGTGGAATCAATGAAACTTTAATTTATGTAGGCTTTTTATCAGTTTTCAATATTTCTACCTTCTTCCTTCTGGACTTAAAAAACTTGTTTTACATCTCTCTTATTTCTTTGTAGGACCCTTTATTATGGATCCGACTGGACCACTTAACCTCACTTTGCTTTGCGACTTACAACAGTGGATAAATATGGTAGTGAAAACAGTGAGGTTTTATTGACTTTACAAAAAAAAAGAAAAAAGCTGTAGAGATTAATTTAGACAAAATATCCTAGAGGTTCCAAACTGAATTTTAATAGTGAAAGAATTTCTTTTCTTCAGAACAGTTAATAATTCATAGCATAAAGAACTCATTTATTTTTTGGTGGCTGGGGTTCAGTCCTGTGTCAGTCTAATTTGAAGCAGGGGTGCTAAGGAGGGGTCTCTTACATGCCAGGTGATTGCCCCCCATCAAATTACTGGCTGGCTTGAAAGAAGCCATTCTCATTCTCTTTCACCCAGACCTTTCCCACCTTGTTTGAATAATTGAATAATCGTTGGGGCAGTGCAAGAGACTAAAGCTGTAGCCTGCTAGGTATCAGGGATGTAGGGCCTTGAACCCAGAGCTCCTGCATCCTGCTGGAAAAGCTCAGAGTCCCTGTGGGACATTGTGCTGTCAGATTGTCCCCTACATTTTAATGTTCTTTTCTGGTTTGGACAAAAGCAGGATAATCCACCAGCTATTCTTACTGACCTGCATTCTCATCACTCCCTCAAAGAGACATTACAATGGGCTGTGTATCCATGTCTGTATAGGTTTTCTTACTAATATTCTGTGTGCTGTAAACCATACTACTAAATCCACAGAGATACCCTGTTGCACTCCTGGCTCTCAGGCTTCCTTCTTTTGTACAAAGCAAAAAATAGCTTATTCCCATTGTAACCAATGCCTGTTGTTTATCAGTAGCTTTGATTGTCTGAGGCTGTGCAAAAGCTACCATCAAGCCCATTTTGTTTATAATTAAACCTAAGCTCATTTGGTGGTCAGGGAGTCTTGAGCTTTTTTTTTGTTTTTTATTTTTCTGTACTAACTTGCTGATAATGATAGTAATGAAAATGATGAGAACTAATCTCTGCTTTCTTCCTGAAATTCACTTAACCAGTATAGAGCACAGATATGGAGGTTTCAGTAGATAAACAGCAGAAATGCTAGAGCGGGGAAATCCGTGTTCGTGTAATGAGAGGCAGGTCTCAGAGAGTGAGCGCAGACTTCTTGCTATTCAGCTTGCAATATGAGCTGTGGACCTTCTGGTTTCAGCAGTGGTTTCACTGAAGGTAATAGCGAAACTCCCCTCCATTTTGCTCATGTTTTCAGAAAAACTGGCTCTGCACTGTCTTGTGTCGTTTGACCTTAAGATGGGACAGCATTGAGACTTTATTATTTGTGTTAGAGTAGTAGGGGCCCATGACTCTGCTCGGTCCTGTGCAAATCAAAAGAAAAGAGCAACCCTTGCCCCAAGTAGTTGAAGAGATTTCAATAGGAGACAGCAGGTGATGACAGATAAGGGCTAATAATCGTCATGCATTAGAGGCTGGCCTCCTACCTGCATGTTGTGGTGTCTTCACTGCTGTCTCTGTACGCAGAGAAGGTTGCACAAGCCTTAGGCCATGCAAGGTTTAGGCAGGACTTTTCCCACTGCTTGAGGAAATGTTTTGCCTGGAGGTCATTGCATTCTAAGAAATGAAGCTAATAGAATAGTTTAGTAGGAAGAGAAAATCCTGGATTTTTAGACTTTGTCAACTAATGTTTTAACATGACTGTGGCAAATTACTGAGCAAGAAGTGAAAATGTCAGTAGTTCAATGCTTGTTTACACAGCATGTTCCCACCAACAATATTTCTTCCTATACATCTATTAATAAATAAGTGCCTTGTGAAGCTGAGGACGTGGTAGAGATCAGGCTTGTAAGAGAAAACCTGCTGATCTCATCCCGTTTTCGTTCCAAACTGCCAGCTCTGTCCCATACCTGGTAAGTGCACAGTTACAATCCACAGGACAAAATGAAAAATGAGAAAGTAAATACTGTAAAAGAGGTACTTTCAGATCATATCTACTGTGGCACTCTAGCTTGGACGTACACTTAAGGTCAGTGTACATTGAGACAAGGAGGTTGTAACGAGGTGGGTATCGTTCTTTTCTCCAAGGTAACATGCTATAGAATGCAAGGAAACGGCCTCAAGTTTCTCCAGGGGATCTTTAGATTGGATATTAGGAAAAATTTATTCACAGAAAGTGTTATCAAACATTGGAACAGGTTGTCCAGGGAAGTATCTGAGTCACCATCCCTGGAGGTGTTTAAAAGATGTGTAGATGTGGTGCTGAGGGACATGGTTTAGTGGTAACTTGGCAGTGCTAGGTTAATGGCTGGACTTGATGATCTTAAAGGTCTTTTCCAACCAAAACAATTCTATGATTCTATGAGACGCAGATTCAAGTTGCAGGTGGAGTCACAGTGGAGGCAAGTCTGAGTGTGACTGGGTCAGGCTGCCCTACACCATTTCCTGAGCTCAGCCTAGCCTGGTCCTCCTGTTCTCACATCAGGACAGCCTCACTATATTCATTTGTTCTTACATTACGGAAAGGGCTATTTATTACCATCAGCTCAGGAAATGACCTAATGTGGCCTTGTAAGGCAGAATTAATTTGCAATGACTCTAGCTGAAAGTTTGCCATCTTTTAACTTAATAACTGGAGAACTGTCGGCTTCCTTTGAAGTTAATAGCAGTTGTGATGTTGAAATAGAAATTTTCGTAGAGGAAAGCAAACTTGAGTTGATTTGGGTTTTCAGTATATAATGTTTTTCTCAGTGGAATAAAGGGAGAGTGAAAGGGGTGTTTAGCTGTAAAACAAAAAGCGTTCCTTTGTGTTTAAAGAAAACTTTTACTACATTGTGCTTTTTTAATACAAACTTAGCAATGATGTTTTGCAGTTAACATTCAAGCTGGAAATATTTAAAATGTGACTGACTCTTGTAAGTTGTGTGTTTTTTCACAGCAGGGACCACACGCTGCAAATAAATGTGAGCCTATTTTGGGATGCAATTTTCTGCAAAGGTGTATGAAGCCCTGTTTTAATTAGTTTTTTCTTAATGATCAGAGGAACAGCTCAGCTGTAGGATGAATACAGGATTTATTGCTCTAGATGCAGAGGTTGTTTATTATTATTTTTCCTCTTTAAGTTATGTAAACTTTAACAAATTGGTCATTTTGGATTATCAGCGAACAGTTCGTGTGTATGCATGTGAATGTGCAAAATGTAGCTGTTTCTAATTTAAACTAGAGTTTATTACTGCCACTGGATCTGCTTCATTGCTGCTAATGAGGTTTTAGGGATCCTCATAATGTAACAGCATGAATAACCTTTTGTTAAAATAAGGCCACCCAAAGTATGTGAACTAGTGGATACTATTCACATTATTGGCTTAGTGCATTTAGTTCTCATGAAGGGGCTGGATGATAGTCCTTCAGACTGAAGAGACCTCACTCCCCAGTGCATGTAAGAACAGGATTAAAACCCTCCTACTCCTACTATAGTGGCTTTAATCATAACCCCACTCGATATTAGCCAAAATGTATTAACATCTGATAGTTGTTAGGCCTTGTGAAAGGTGTTGGTGGTTTCCGTTCAGCTCATGTTGGACAGGTGTCCACATCAGAGAGGACCTCCATCTCAGTGAGCACAAATACACGTGCTCCTGAACAAACCTGAAGATGAAAGTCCAGGGAAAAATCATTCCCCTGCTGCTGCTGCTGCCAGGAGAGGTTTCCTTCAAATGGCATTATCAAAGCGGCCTCAAAGGAGAAAGAGTTACAGTGCAATTAAGGAAAATCAAGAGTGTTTCAGATTTAGTCAAGGTTTTATGAGAGCTTGACTGCATGTATCTCTCCATCTGATAAACAGCATAGACAGGTGAATAATGTATTTGTACTTAGGTCGGCATTAACTTTATATTAATCCATCTCTCACAGGTCATTTTCTGCCATTCCAATTCCCTGAGCAACCTTAAACAAATGACATTTTGCTTCTGCCAAGTAGTCAAAGATGTTTTTCCTTCCTTTTCTCAGCTGAAGAATTATTTAGTAAAAGATGACTCCAAGCCCCTTTCTGTATTGATTTTAATCCCACCCCATGAGTAATGATCAGAACATGTTTATACCCTGTAGCCCAAAATTGTCAACCCAAGCCTCTAGCCCATCAGCAATTTTCTTATGTGTGGTTTTGTAAGAAATATTATAGCTCTGTGAACGGAATGGGGGAGGATATGTCATGTCCTTGATGGACAAAAATCAGCCTGGCTCCATTGAAGAGCATAGGGGTTTGAGGTTTTACACCAGTTCTTTGTTACGCACACATTGACACTACGTGTTGGGAATTTTGGAGTTCTGTGGGTACTTAGTTTTCCACAGCATTCAAAAGACACATATAAATGGCAAAGTCCCTTGAAAATGCTGTGTTGCTAGTCTCATTTCTGGTTGACTCATAACATAAAAATAATGGGTTAGCGAATGTTCACAAAAATAGATATCTGAGCATATATATTCCCTTTTACTGCACCTTGATAGAAAGGATCTCAAAATACTTAGCATCCATTCCATTCTGCAAGATTGGAAAGAGTTAATTTCAACATCTTGGTTAAATTCTAGTTCAAGAAACCTGTTATAATCCCTCTGTTGTTTTCCTTAGGTAAACTGTCACTCACTTCTTATCCAAACTTGCTGTTTGATGTTGCTGGGCCCTGTAAATCAGACAGTTCATTTGCCCTCTGAGGTGGTTCTGTTTCAGCCATAAGTGAAAAAGACAAATGATTCTTATCTAGTTTTATAAAAACCAGAACCTGTAGGTGAAAAAAAAAAAAAAAGAAAAGAAAAAAAAAAAGCTTTCTCTAGATAAATATCTCCATATAGCCAAGCCAACTTGATTAAGTTTGTTATTCTAACTATTCTTGCGAGTCCTTGGGAATATTATTCATATCAGATATGATAAATATACATGATTATTGTAAATACAAGCTATGTAACAATGGTTTGTTTCTTCACATTACCTTTTCCTCTGTACATTTATAGTTCACTGTTTTAGCTGCTTATCTGCTCTTTACTTCTATGCAATTGCTGTTTATAACTGTACCCCTTCCCCATTTCATCAGAAAATAATCTCATACAAGTGTAACCTAGTTTTACAGTTTAAAATAAATTTAAAAATTAAACAGTCATTAGAAGGCAAAGAGGAAAAAAACCAAAAAGAATGCAGATACAGCTTTACAGCTTCAAATGGTTTTGCTATACTGACATGTACGATCAGAGATGTTCCACCTTTTCTTTGGCTTCGATCTCCTCTTTCTTGTGCAAACTTCAAAAAATACATTTTTCATCATCTTGCATAAATTTGCCAGTAAGACCAGATGTACAGAAAACTTTACATTTATTAACTAACTCTGGAGAGACTCCAAATATGGCACTGTTGCATAATTTAAAAGTGAGAAGGAAAAACACTAGTGTCTAAAATGTCAACTTCCGTGCCTTATTCCATACAGTCGCCGTCTTGGAATCCACAGCAAAACACCCAAAGGTGTTGTGATAGTGAGAGCCTCACTGGGGGTAGCTGGTTTATTGTTGGGACCGCGTTACCATGGGGCCACAAAGCCCCACTGAGTAAGGGCCACCAAGGGCTGTTCCTTTCTGCTGTTCATGATGACGAGAGACTCGTCACTATCTTGAGCCAGATCAAGATTTTGACTTGGATTTGGTCTGTGCCTCTTGCTGTCTTTCTGTAGACTTTTTCAATGCAGTGATAAATTCAGGAAAGAACATGAGACTTCCTGATCCTCCTTAAGCCAATGTCTGGTGTTTCACTTTTTTTATCTTGGGTTTAAGAACTTAGGAAAAATCTCCTGCTGAAGTCAGTGGACTTGCTGAGTGAAGACTAGGTTTTTACCTTTGGTTGAGTTAGTGTAAATTGTTTCAGAATTAAAAGTGCTGCAATATATTTTGCATTATATTTTGGTTTTTGTTTGCACTACAGTAATTTAAGGAAGCAATTATTGTCACCAATTGCCTTGCAATTTTAGCACAAATCCTGTGTTTTACAGAACTTTATTGAAAATCTCAGCTGTTATGTAAACAGAAAAAGGGGCAGTACATTGCTAACCCTCATTGTTGCTGAATAAAAATCGAAAGTATGACATTCTAAAGACTCATAGAATCAAAGAAGTCCATTTTAGATTTTACACTTCTTGACATATATTTGAACTCTTGGAGTTTCAGAGTCTGGCTGGCTTGCATTTGTTTTGTTTTTTAGCCAAGCTCATGAGATTCAAATGTACAGGTTTGACAATAGTAACATTATTTATTAGTCTGTTTTGGGGACTAGTAGTTCAACTTTCCCGTCTGGTCAGATAACTGAGTTAATGTCAAGCTCTATCAAGCTCTTCAAGGGGAGAGTAGAACAACCCAATACCATAAATCTGATCTGTTACTGTTTTAACTACATGTGGTACAGTTATGGGAATTCAGGACTATGAAAAGCTTTCACTTCCCACATTAACCAAATCTGGAAGATCCAAACATACCTGCCAGCTCCTTTCTTGAACTGAACAGACCCCCAGAAGGCCCTTGCAAATAAGTCTTGTTTCTTGGTAAGCAGAACTTGGAAATGTTCCTTCTTACCCTCTTTAAAGCATAATTCAGTTTTGCCTTTCCATTAAGTAATCGGCCAGATGAGTGTTCAAAGCCTTGTGATTCCCATTTATCAAGTCAAATTAAGTGTTTCAGACCAGGTTTATCAACTAGGTATGTTTTAATCAAATTTAATGACACTTTCAATGAAATAGTAAGTGCACTGGGCATTTTTCTTATTGTAGAGGTAGAAGAGGCATTTGCATCCTTTGAACATGAAAAGCACTTGGTGTCAGTCCCTGTTTGTTATTGTGGAACATGACAGTTATCTGAAGAAAACCAGCAGGATTTAATCTGACAGCCCAGTAAGGGAAGAGTGCCACCAATCTAATTATCCAGTAATCTAGCCAGAATGGGAGTAATTCTAGGCCTTTCTCAGTCAGTTAATCACATTTCCTATGCATTAGCAACTGTACATGCAGAGTTTTTAGGGATGAGCACTTAGCCCAATGTAGTCTATAGTAGACTCAAGAGGAGCTTCATGTTATTGGCTTGCTTTGTTGTTGTGCTGTTTTTTCTAAATGATAAAGTGTTTCTGTTCAGATTTGTTTTCACTCTTTCAGATAACCTTCTGTTGATAATGTCTCAGTTCACCATCAGTCATTAACTATGAAAGAGATGCTTTCATTTTGGATGTCCAAGAAAAGCAGCATCATTCTCTACCATTGGCAAAAAATGTCCTTTCTCTGTTCTTTTTTTTCTTCTCTCTAATGCCCACAATATGGTAGACTAAGGGGCATAATGAATAAAAAGCCCCAGAACCCTAGTATTTAGCCAAAGGTTGGCAAGATATCTTCAGGCCAGGTGTCAAAAAACATGACATATCTCTTGTATAGAAGGTGGGTTGGAGGGATTATTCAGGGAGAGAAATTCATTTAGTTTGTGACAAAAGTTCAGAGGTTTGGGTTTTCTGCTTTTGTTGTTTTTTATTTAACAGTGCTTAAGGCTTGCTTCTACTATTTGCTAGTTGTGTGACAGGCACATTCATCCTCCCTGTCATTTCCCCCCCACCACATTTTATTGTCAAGCCGGGGGAGAAATTATTTCATAACTCTGTCCTCAGAGGTATAACTTGCCAGCCTGAAATATCTACTTTGGATTGTAAGTAGTTGGGGGGAAAAATGCTGATCTCTGAATGTTTCATCATTTTTTGCTAGTACAGCAGACCTTGTACTGTCATATATTTATTTATTTCTGTGGTCCAACCCGCTGTTCTTGTAAGTGGGCAAGATATGTCTTACTCTTATTTCAGTAGAAAAAGAAAGACGTATTCCAAGTGTGTGCCTTTTCTACACTTTGTATTTGAAAGAGGTTTCTTGGGTGCTGCTGGAAGATCTTTAAGCACTTGCCTCTCAGCTTTCCTTGTGACAGAAGAGGGTTTGAACTCCCCTAAAATGTTTAGATATCACCAAGTACCTTGCGGCTTTGTTAATTCCCAGTGGGACTGCAATAGTTAGCCTCTGGACAGCATCATGGTACATGCACAAGAGACCCATAGATAAAGCACAACTAGATTTCAATTAGAAAGAGGGAGAAAAAAAAAAAAAGAGAACTGCACAATCGGATTGCTTCCCTAAGCCTTGCTTAATTGGAAGAGTATTAATGCACCTTGCTTGCCTGGAAAACTACTCTTTCTCAAGCCAGGCCAGAACATCAACTCTGCCTTGAAAGCCAGGAATGGGATTTCCTCCTATCGCTAGAAAAGGCCTGGTTAGTAAAAAAAGAAGTTTGGTGATCTTCCCATGCTTTGGTGGTTTCCCCATGGGCTTTATATGGGGTCTCAGCTCAGTCCTGAACCCCCCTGTATCTCCCGCCAACAGTGCCATGAGAAGAACACTTTGGATCCAGATGTTGCAGTTCAATTTGATTTCTGCTTTATCTGAATTCCTTTCATCATTCTCACCTTGTTCAGATGAAAGGGGTTGAACTGAGTGAAGACAGTTTCTGCAGCAGCAGTCTGTACACCCTAGTTGTGCGTTTTTCAGCTTTCTGGTTACTTGTGTAACTCTGGGTGTTGCCACTGTCAGCGGGAGCAGATTCAAATGGAAGACGGGTTGTTTTCCATTTCAGTTTGACAGGGAGGTGGTGGAGGTCAGAAATGGAGGAGCTGGCATCAGTGATGTGGATTTTTCAGAAGGCCAAATGGCTCCAATTAAAAATAACAATAATTCCTTAAAAAGAGATACCAATGTCTCCTTTGAAACACTAGCTACTAAATAGAAGTCAACAAGGAGGCATTGCACGCCAAAAGGGAGAATGGGAAGAAGTGACCCTACTAGATGAATCAAGCTAAAATTCATGCCAAGTTTGGCATTTTACTTGCAAATGAGTACCAGATCTAAGCTGATCTTCAAAAAAATGCATTTCCAAAGATTTAAAACAAAGTATGTAAAAGCCTTCTTTTTTGATTTTAACTTAGTGGAAACAGCAGTTACACTGCTCCTCTAAGAACTGAAGGTGCTAGCGTTACATACTGGGATCTTGCAGAATCACGACAGCAAGTGTTAATGTCCAAAGTATTTCTATTTTTATAGTGGCTAGCAAGGAATATTAGCAAGGTATTTAGTATGCACATATGGTTCTTGAAATCATTATTTCATATTCAAGAGCTTCAAATCTTCCTTTTCTAGTTTTGTTGGGGTTTTTTTTCTTTTTTCTTTTTTTTTTTTCCTGCTTACAAGTAATCTGTAACCTTTAGAAATATTAGTGAGATTCCCCTTCTGAAGTTCTTCAGGAGCCCTCTTTCATTGTTATTCTTTAACAAATAAATGAAATTCCTGCTCCTGGATATGCTACCTATGTGCGCAATTTACTTATGTGATTGACTTTTTGAGACCGTGAAGCCAGCGTATTGAAAGAAGCAGGACTTGTTATTGCTTTTAGAGATTTGTGCTTTGTTTTGAGTATTCCCTACATGGATAAATACGATACACATGCTTTGCTTGACTTTTTTCTTAAAAGAACTTTTGTAAGTAAAATTACCTCAATCTGCAGATAGGGACCTGTGGAACCAACCTCATTAAGTAGAAAAAAGCATCTTCAGCCTTCAGCTCCAGGAGAGTGAAAGGTTTCCTTGTCTTTTGAGGTCCATTTTAATTGGTTATTTAAATTGTGATTAATGAGTGAGATGTTGAGACTCAGAGCATCGGTTTTAAAACTGCTGCTTAACAGTACAGCAGCAATGTGTAGGTATATACAAATCTGAAGGTCCTTTCACTGCTTTATACCTTGGGTCCTACGTTTCTCTGGTGATGTTGAGCTGTTTGTCAGCAGACACTTTGATTTCAGTGTTCAAATTAATATCTGCTGAATGAGCGGTGCTTTGCAGAAGTTGAGCTTTGTGTCTTGTTCATTCTTCACAAGAGGGCCTGCTGCCGCCTAAGGAATTTCGCCAGTGACAAGAAGGGCTTTGTGGAAAGAGAAAAGGGAAAAAAAGACCTTAACTGACGTAAGGGAATTATCAGTCTGCCTTTCTGTACAAGGAAATAACTGTGGGCTTTGAACTTTGGAAAATGATGATGGGGTTATCATTTCAAATCTCTAAGTAATCTGTAGGGCCTTGCATTTTTACCCAATTTTTAACTTGGTTGTTTTGCTTTGCTTTTTCATATTAACAATCTGTGGTCACATCCCTGACTGATTTAATTCATGTAGTCGCTGTAGTCTTTCAATCTGTTTTCCCCCATCAAGTGGAAATACTTTGGGTTGGAACTACAACACTTCTATTTAAACAGAACATGAATTTCAGCCTCATTTATTAATTTAGGTTTTGTCAGATGTGCTCAGTCCTACACCTAGACCATAAACACCAGCTTTACCAATAGCATTGCTCTGTGTGAAAACATTCATCTTCCCTTGTTTTTCAAGATCAACAACGGACTGCTATTTGGCTGTCTGTGTGGACCTAAAGTACACAGGCAATGTCAAGAGACAAAAGGGTGTGTGGTCTGTATTGTACTTATAAGACCATATGAGGAGAAGGAGGCTCAAAGAACTTAAATAATTGGTTGAGGCCATTATATCAGAGTTTGGCATTGTAACCCAAGTCTTTTGTTTCCCAGCGTAACACTCAGGTGTCACACCAGTCACAGGCTTACCCCTTTCCTAGGTCAACTCTTAAGCTTTCAGTTTCCTAAGAGAGACTGTATATAAAGTTGTTTCTTCCAAGATGCTTTTCAACATAACCCTCAAGCTACCCCAGTAAGCCACAGAGGTCTTATGCCCATATCCAGAGCCAAAGCTGGAAATGTTCTGAAGGGTTATTTTTCTTGGTTTTTCTTTTTGTTCTGTGTGTGGGTTTATTTTTACTAGAGCTCTACCTAACAGGACATTAAATCATTGATTCAAAATGTTTAAAGAAAAATATTGAAGTAAAAGAAAATACTACAGTAGACAAACCTAAAAGGTCAGCACATACCACAGAAAGTGCTGTGAGTACTGGAAATATGTGGCAAAGTCAAACTTATGCAATGAATGGAAAGAATGACCTTTTAAGGGTGCCCTTCCTCTGCACTCCATGTTCTCCATTTTGACATCTGCAGCTTCATCTTCAGGCTGTGCCCTGCTTATTTCTTCTGATATTTATATTATTTTTCGTTCTTTTACAAGGACTTAAATTTCTTTCCTTCATGTTTCATAATATGTTTTTGTTAACCATTACTCCATTTACTTTTGCATTTTCTCCTTTCTTCTTTTCCGATTTTTAACAAGTAACTTTCTCCCTGGTGTTTCTATGTTTTCCATATCTGTGATCAGCTTTTTTTTCCCTTCTGTTCATTTCACTCTACTTCTAGCACCTATAAGCGTATTTTTTTTCTTTTGTTATTGTCCTATCTTAACCAGTTCTGAATCTAGAATGAAGGCCATGCCTGTATTAAAATGCAAATAATGAAAATGTATGAAGTTAAGAGATTGAGAAAATGAATTGCCAACTAAACCTTCCAGAGGTGAATGAATAAAGAGAGAAGAATTTAGATATTTGTTACTTGTATGCTGGTAGAAAATGACTTTGCTAAATGTACCTGTCTATGCATTCCTCTTTTATAAACCTATATATTTTAATCTGTCAGTTTTCCACTGGTTGTCTACTATTGCATTATTTTAAATCCGTAAAATATGTGGAGTGCAAAGCTGTCACACTGTTTGTGAGGCAAAATATTTCATCCTGGTCAAAAACTCTGCAAAAGAATTTGGGAAGTCAGTTTAAAGAATCTGAATCTCTTTGAGACATGAAATCCTTGACATCAAAATTTGACAGAGGAATAGTTGTCAGTAAATGTTCAGTGATGTAAAAATGTGTATCTATTGCTCTTCTGTGAGTAACAAGTGAACAGATATGGAAGGGCAAAATGAGGTGGTTTTTTTCCCTTAAACTTAATATATTCTTTATTCGTCTTATATGAAACATTCAAATATGCTAAACAAATAATATGAACAGAATTATTAATACCAATGGTTATCACTCTAGGTTAGCTATGTTACGTAAACACTTTAATATGATCTGGAGTGACAGTATCACACAGTCTGTATTTTGGGGGAAATGCTGTGGATGGTAGCCAAACCTCTTTGGCAGTTCCCTGTGAACTAGCAACCAAAGCTCATGTCACACCATTTGGCAGACACGGTGAAGGTGAGGAAATGTTCAGGCACCCTTGATCAGATTGCGAGAAACTGATGTGTTAAGCTGAAGCCTGATTTTTCTCATGGGATACTAATAATAATGTAGCTCGGGAGGAAGAAAAAAAAGTGTTGACCCTTGAGACTGTCCTGAATACATCAGTGGTCAAAATAAATGGAGCATTTCCTATTAATGATCAAGTGTTGTAAATGTGATGAAAGACTAGATATGGGTCATAAAGGCAAACAGTGACTCTGATCTGACTTAATCATCCTTATTTCACAAGACAGTCAGTCGCTTGTGCTGCTCTGAGCCCCCAGTGCGTATGAAACTCCTGGTGTTACCTGGTGAATCCAGCCAAGAGAAGAAGTTTTTTACTGTGGCTCTTCTGCTTCTGTTTAGTCATCTGGCAGTCCCTGGCAGGTTGCTAAAATGACACAGATCTTTGGGCATCTATGTATCCCAAGACAAATGTAAGTGAAAAAAGGAGAGAAAGGGTGGAAGGTCTTGGGTTAGGAAGTCCATAAGAGACTTTCTGCTCATGTGGTATCTTACACACAGCAGCCTTGGAGATCTGTTTTGATACCTTATTGCTCATCACAAGAGGGATGATGTCCTGTGACCCTAAATAGATTAATGGGAACAAGCGATTCCCTAAATTTCTGGTCAGACAGACTGCCAAATGGGCAGAGATCTAGTTTGCGTGCACTCCTTCAATCCATCTCCCTAACTTTGGGTTCCCCTTGTACTCATCTGTGCTGGTTATCCAGCACTTGAAGTCCATCCTCTGCCCTGTAAAGGACAGTGAATAACTGTGCTTCAGCCTTGTGTTGGGCTGGGGGGTGGGAGACCTCTTGAAGACATTTCTGTACCTCACCAGGCCTTCCTGCCACCGTTTTCACATGCAGGATCATTACTGGGCATCTCTGTGCTCACTACAGCGCATGGAGGTGGAAGGTACCCTTCCACAAGATTCTTCAATTATAACACTTGATAAAAAAATAGAACTATTTATTACTAAGCTGTTTTTAACTGAATGAATGTCTGGAATATTGAATTGAATCTACCGGACCTCCCAGCATCCTTGTTTAAAACAGAAAGGAGGCATCTTGATTTCTGTTTGAAAATTTGTATTACTGTGTCAAAGAATGTGTTATCAATCTGTCAAACTCATTCAGTAACAACTTACTTGGATCAGGTACAAATGTTTCCTTTGCTACAGATTTATTTCCAAAAAGAGGGAGACTTTTTTTCTTTTTTTTTTTTTTGTTTTTTTTGCTGCCATCATTAGCGCTACCTCCTTCAGGACAAATTGATTTAATATGTGGAGCACTAGGGTTGTACTCATTTTGGAAATCTTTAACTGCCTTCAGAGAGTGCAGGGCTATCTGAAAACAGGCACAGTACAGCAGCACATAGAAACGTCTCGGCTGCTCCCAGTACACTGCAAGGCGTGCCTTCCACAGACAAATTTTTTCATTGCTTGCATGGATGCCGGCTTTTCCCAGAGAGCCCTCTCTTGGAACACATTAGTGGAATGTGTTAAACTACGCCATAAATAGTTAGCACACAGTCGCATCCAAATGATCATTTTCTCTAGAACTGAGGGGAGAGAGAGATCTGTATTTGCAGGCACAGCACATGAAAATATTTTTATTCCAAGCTTTTTCAACTCTCGCATCTAATTAAAAATCATACCTCTCTAGGTATAGAAATTTAAATGCTTTTAGTTCTTATGGGTGTTTTGGGGTTTTTGGATTTGCTTTTTTTCAAATGCCATCAGAAGTCAAATAGTAATTTACAGGCCAGTTCTTTCAGCAGATGTCTTTTTCCTGCAGATCTCATTTAAGAAGGTGTTCTGCTGGAGGAGATCTAATGGGACCCATTTCTAATAGAAGGATTTAATTGCTCTTGCTTTCAAAGTGATGAGTTGGCTGATTAAGTTATGGGGGCGAGATGGGAGAAAATGGGATACTATTGGCCAGAATTTTAGATTTATTTTAGATATCTATGGAGGTGAATAGCCTTGCAGGGAAATTTTAAAAAGCAGAGAGGTACCTGACTCCTAAGTATGGAAATTCCATAAAAAACTGACCCAGAGTACTTTTTTGGAAAATCTTGGGCTAATGGTATGTTCTGAATTTCTCTCTCAGACAATTCAGCCTCTTATGGGAGGAAAAAGTGTCCGAGTCTGTGAGTTTTAGTTGTCTTTTCTGGCTCTGTTCACTGTAGCTGTGGGGGTTTTGTCAGGTTCTTAACACCCTTAAGAGCAATATCTAATCTTGCTCAAGATTTATAAGGTGCATATGTATGCTCTCGGGGCCTGAACAGGCTCTCTTTACTGTTGTGGCTTTATAGAGGAACTACTACCCCTTAATCCAGACCTGAACTATTGAAAGCCAGTTTTTTATCTAAGCCTACTGTTATCTGCACCTGTGTTTAAAATAATTTTCCCAAGAGGAGTCTAAAAGCAAAATTGAAATCCACAGGAGGTACTTTTATACCGAGAGTTTAATATTTATTTTTACCTGTGTTTCAAACACTTTGTCTCAAGGTAGTTGTTTAGCTGAGGTAAACAGGTTAATTTCAAAAATAGTTTTAATTCATTTAAATTCATTTTTTAATTAAAAAATTAAAAGACCAGGTGAATCTTTTCAAGGCTTAATTTGCAAGAAAGCTAGCTCAGAAACATGGTGGCAGAGTGATGTTTGTGAGGTTTGTTCTCTTTGGGGCATTTGGGTGTTGTTTTTTTCAACAGTAGGTACCTCAGTAGCACTCTACCTGTGACTTTTGGAAGAGGAATATCAGGCTAATAGTTTGCAAAGCTTTCTTAACATCTGTGGGGGCATCCCAGAATGTAACTGCTGGCAAGGATGAGGCTCAGGCTGTAAGAATCACAGGCAAAAACTCTGATGGATTTAATAGCAATGCCTGATGATTCAGAGGAAGAAGGGTAAGTTGTGATTTACTATTATTATTTTTTAATTTAACTTTATTTTATTTTTTATGTAGCCCTGAGCAAGAGCTGCTTCATCCATTTGGAAGGAAGACTGTTTGGCTCTGAAGGCAGCTCTTGGAACAGGTCTGGGATGTTCAGCCTCAGAGTAGCGCTGTAGAGTGAGAAACTAAAGGCTTATTGTTTGCTTTTCCTCCCTTTCGGCCCCAGTGGGCTACCACACTCTTGGCACAATCTAAGCATTATTGCATTATTTTCCTGACATGAAGGCACATTGCTCAGCCTCTTTGCCTTTGGTCAGATATCAGCAACACAAAATGATGTCTTTGTTATAGAAGTTTTGTGAGGAGGAGTAGTTCTGGTCAGTATTTCATAGATTCATTTTATTAGTCAAGATCTAAAACCTTCTCTTTTTTCTGCCTGTATGAGGGGGGGATGCTTGTTCCACAAAAGACTGGCTTTCACAAGACAGTGGGACATTTATTTAAAACCCAAATTTGAATCTTTGAGAACTTTCTTCCTTCCTTGTTTTGTCTGGGACTGGAAACCAAAGGAGCAGAATTGCCCCCTGGAAACAAGTACAGAGACTTTGCAGTGCTGGCCATATGTCTCTCGAAAGCTTTCCATTTCAAACTGCATCTCAGATTTTCCTTACAGCTGTGGAAACCTTGCTGTCTTCCCATGGCTGTGGATTAATGCTGTTCAGAAAGAACAGGCACAGTGCTGATGGTCCAGAGCCTTTCTGCTGGCACAGTGACTTTTTCAGCATTTTTACTTCTCAGTGAGATTGTTTCACACGTTCTGTATGATCTACCGATCTGCAACCCTTCAGAATTACATCATGGCAGGCTGCTTACCCACTCTCCTCAAATTAAAAGTATCAGAAAATTTTTGTGCTGTAGTCTCTTCTCAGCAATCAGTCTCTCCAATCCTCTTCCAGAAAGGTCTGGTGAAGTTTTACAAAGATTTGGGAAAGTGTTAAAATTTGGATACTTCTCTCATGCTGCTGTTTATAATACCTGGCAGTAAGAGGGGATTTATCAAACAGGACACCCAGAAACCTTTCCAAGATCTGGCTGAAACGCTGTCAGGGCTTGACGCATGCATCAGTTCGATTCACTAGACTCTATAGTGATTCAGGCTTTTAAACAATGAATCTGGATTTTTTTAATCAATTCTGCTACATCCCACATGTGGTTTCCTAGCTTTGAAGTTACAAGCCCGTTCTTTTCTTGTGACTTGGTTGTGTTGTCTCGAAACGTGGTGGATTGAAAGACAGAGGAGATGATAGTGCCTAAGTGAAGAACAGGATACTATAGAGGTATGCATGGAGAAAATGGAAAGGAGAATGAATATGAGGGGGAAAGTAAAGAGAAAGAAAACAACAAAGGGGGCCCAAACAGGCTCAAAATGTCCAAGTGAGGAGGCTGTGGAGAGCGTTAGAGCCTGGAAAAAGAACCTTTTGGTATCGGCTGCTTCTTGATATTGACTGAGTCTGAACAAATACAGGAGTTAGCCTGAATGCAGAGGATGAAAATAAGGTCTCTGGCAATAAATTTGAGCAACTACTGTTCTGACGACCCTTTAAGATAGCAAGAAGTATGTGAATTGTGAATGTGGAACTAACAGTGTGTAATTGTTTTTGTTGAGTTTTAAATTTTGTTTCCAGACCTGTGTATCTAAATAAATTCCCACCCAGGCAGAATGGTTTGAAAAAGTTTGACTAAACCAGGTGTGTCTGCAGTATATAGCATTAGAATAGTCATTTGTAGCTCAAAGAAGATGCCACAAATGATACATAAATATTAGCTGGTCTCTATCGAATTTGGAGAGGGTAGAAATTGTTCTACAATAAGACTTTCTCTGGAGTTTCGTTTTCATATTCCAAGTTAAAATCAATGTATTTTCTGTGCTAGTCATGGTACATAGTAGATTTGTAGGAATTCTAAAAGTTTTGGCCCAAATCTGTTTCTGAGCTTTCAGAGGAATAGTACTGGGTAAACCTGGGGCTTTTGGAATGCAAATTAGAGGATTAATTTCTGCCTCCACTGAAGCCAATGAAAGTTTTGTCACTGGTGTCAAAAGGGCTTGACATTTCCTCAAAATGGGCAAAATTTGTTCTAGATCAGGGAGCTGAGTGGCTTCAGACTTTCTACTCTATGAGATACCAGATTGCTATAGCTGATAGATTCAAAGCTGCTCAAGTATAAAAGAAATCACTTGCTCTTTGGTGTTCTCTGTAAGTGCTGATTTCTTCTGCCCGTTTCCTACTCTGCTTCTTGGTCTTTATAAGCATATATTTAGGAGTGTCCTTGAAATATTTAAGACTATGCAGAAGAAACAGCTATTATATACAAAATGGGCACAGGCAAGGCGGAGACTTAATTTTTTCCCTCATTTGCTGATTTTTTCCCCTCATACAATTGCATGTGAACAAAAGCTGCTGCCCATTTGGAGATGCTGATTTTCATGGATTTTGTAAGTAATTTTCAGAGAAACCTAGGGCTTCAGGTAAAATCCTCCTGTCATTTTACAAATTTTTACCTAATGGAATGAAAAATTAACACTGAGATGGCAAAATACAAAAGGAGATTGTTCCAAGTTTTTAATTCAGAGCTGGTCACTGTCCAGATGATGTGATGTGCCAGCCCTAACACTGAGTGGGCTGTCTGCGCTGCTGAGTGAGAGGCCCCCAGTCTAGTCTGGGCTCTCCCCATGAGAGGATGCCAACCAGCTTTGCACTTGCACAGCACCTTTAATCCATGAGTGTGAGTTTATAGATATCAAGGTCTTGGGCCACTGGTCCTTGTGGATCCAGATAGTGGAGTCTATTCTGCTTGCACAGTCCTTGTAGAGCAAATGACCTAATTTAGGACAGGTAATGGAGAAGAATTGAAAGATGTTGACAGCCATCAGCAATGAAATGACACTAAGAAGAAAGCTGGGTTTTTTTTCTGGCTTTCAGAACTTATTTGCAGCATACCTAGAAGCCCATCTGCAAATGTGGCTGAGAGACTTTTTGCCCGTCTTTGCTCTGGCTGCCATCCTCTGTAACGACCTGGAGCTCCAAAGAAGATCCACATGGTCGCAAGCTTTCTGTGTAAGCCATCTTGCATCAGTGAAATCACAGTCCTGCTGATGTCATTACAAGATTAACCATTGGTTTGAAGTAATTCCTAACTTTATACTGTTGCCAACATTTGGACTGTTCAGAACCATTGTGGCATTAATCACCAGCTGATGTGACTTCATGTATGTTCATTTTAAGGAGAGGTGAGGGCTCCTGGGGTAGATGCTGATCAACTCGGAGATTTGGTGAATGAAGGTGTGTTAAGAAACCAGAAGTGTAAAGGCTGATTGGGAGGAAGGGTCAAATATATGGTAAAACTCTGAAAGTACACTACAAGCTTCCTCTACTGCTACAGGACCTCAGCTCACTCTGTGCAGTTTTACATTAATCTTTGCATTGGTAACATGCATCCATCTTTTTACAGGTGCACCATAAGGGTTTCAAGGCACAGCGGTACCATTCAGTGCTTCAAGCAGGTAGAAAATAGTACTCAAATGTAAGGTGTACAGGAATCCAACCCACGAAAACTAGAATTTAGTCATGGTATCAGCTTAGAGAGACACCCACTTCTCAGAAAATTGTCCTTGGAATATCAGTGGCACAGTGTGAACTTGGCTCTCTGAGTCTTAACATTGCACTTGCATCTTCCAGCTCTGTTTAGATGATAAGACAAGATCACAACCTGAGGGATGCAAATCTATGATTTTTTTTTTCCCCCCAAGGCAGTCAAGGAACTCAGCCACCCAGGCAACAATAGGGTAGTGATTATAGGGAAAAAAAACCAACGTGAGGCACATTACATGTGCAAAGCAGCAAAGAGGAGCAGTGCTGAGAGCCGAGCAGCGTTGAGAGCTGAGCAGCGTGCCGGCAGCAGCCTTCCTGAATTCAGACACTGCTTGAAGGCGAGCTCTCTTCCTGGTGGGGAAGGAGCCAGGGGTACAGTGGGAGTTGCAGTTAAGTATAACAAAGATGGAAATGAGGAGGAAATTCCTTTTTAGCACATTTAGCATGCTCAGCCACCTTGCAAGGTAGGACTGCTGGAGACAGTAGCTGGATATTAATAGGTGACATTAAATAATTGCCAAATGTAAACGCAGTTGAATGCCTCTCTCTCCAGCTAAGTGTTCATTATGCCAGAAAAAGTAGTTCTTTTTCCCCCCATGTGGGTAGAAAGAGCTCACAGTAGCAAAATTCAATTTACATGAAAGATAAGAAAAGATGAAATAATCTTTAAGTCATTTTTATTCTGTATAATTTTATTGTGAACAGATAAACTGTGTATATCATATTGGTTTTGTCCAAGTTTACACTAGATGTTAGATTATTTCAGAAGATGAAAGAGTCAAGGGTAATAATGCAAATCCCTGTTTATAAATCTGTTTTGCTGAATTCTCTGGCATAAATACATGAAAGTGAAAAATGAGAAAATGAAGAAAACAGCACAGATATTCTCATAATAATTGTGATTCACATAAAAAATAATCACTGCAGCATCTAGCTTGGTCACTGACTGCATTCAAAGTTAAGTACAGCCTGTAGTTTGTCTGTAAAAATCAAATGCTCTTTTTCAGAGTGTTAATGGAAATCTGTTACTCATGGCTGAAGGTGCACAAGCGATGCTTGTAAATAAGCTTTGGCTTTTCTTCTTAGAGTTGTTTGGGATTTTGAGAAAGTAAAGCATTCGTTCCTGTTTGATAATATTCTTGCTCAGTGAGAGACATCCTTGGGGCCTCAGCAGCAAATTTATTCTGAAAAGCGAAGTTAGTGCATAAATTAGTCTGTTTAAATATCTAAAAAAGGTTTTGATTTTCTGACTCCCACATGAGATGTGATTTCTGGCTTTACCCAATTCTCTCTCCATGGCAGATTTTTCCCCCAGCAGCATGCGTCATTAGCTCATCAAAAAACCTAGGGGAAGGTTAGGAGTATTAACGAAGAATAATGGATAGCCTTTGAGGTAGCTTTTTATTTCTCTGACATAGTTTGGTGTGTCCATTCTTAGAGTAATGTTGACTGCTTCTGGGTTTCCAGTGGAATAATTAATCTGGGTCACTGCTCTAGCAGCATTTTGCTTCTCCTGTGTCTTAATGCCTTAGAAATTTCTGGAGTCTTTGACATGTATTGTTTCATCTATACTGTGATATGACTTAGAACAATCTCATTTGTACTTGAAATCAGATTTCAAGGTTTTAATCCATCCCAAGCTTTATTATTCATCCTCATTTAAAGTGAATTTAATTTATGTTTTATCGGAAACAGGAGAAGCAGTTTCAGATATTTTTGTTGAAAGACTGATATATGGAAGCAGATTCAGTGTAAATGGCTGGGTTTACTTATTTTCCAACAAAGTGATAGTTCAATTCTGTCTACTTTCCATTTCGTACAAATTGTTTAAGGAGTCCATTCATTTTTGCTTCTTTTTTAATTTATTAAAGTGAGTACAAGTCTTATACAAATTCAGTGGGTTTGTCTAGGGTGTGATAAGGAAAACTAAGAGAAAGCTGGACAAAATGAAAGAAAGTACTCAGAGTTAATCATCTCTGATCAGCATTTTAAAGAGACTGCGTGCATTTGGAAGTGGAATTGACTGAGAAGAAGTGAAGTATCTGCTGTTTGGTACATTTGTTATGTGCACCTCCATTTGCCAGCGTAATTGTCTTAGTGTGGAGGTGAAGAAGACCACCAGAAGAAACCGAGGGAGGTGGGTTTGGCATCCCAGGGGAGGTACCTCGCCTCCCCACAGGGCTCAGCAGCCCTCCTTGCCTTTACACAGGATATGACTAAACTATTAAATGACCCTTTCCATGGCAGGAGAAGCAGGGAGTGTTCTCACACAGAGACAGAGGAGGCCATGTGAGAGAGATTGAGGGTTGCAGGCGTTATCCCACCACCCCTGCAGGCAAAGCTGGAACTTACTGCTTGGGTTTGCAGACTTGGTGACTTTGGTTTAACCACTCTGTGTTTGATGGGAGCTACTCTCTGTAGAATGTTGCTTTACTCAGACACAGTTCAAACTGTCTTACAGACACAGGGTCTGTAGGAGGGTAAGAGGGCAAAGAACTGCAGGCTTGTTCCCCTGCTTGGATCTGGGCTACACTCAGGAGGTGCAAAATTTCACCAGGGAAATTAATATAGCCAAGCTGGAAAGTCCAACAATACAGAGTCTACATTTAACAAATATTTAGCTTATTGTGTCAGGTGATTGTCATGAAAACTTCCATAAATGTATTTAAATTCTTCAATATCTTAACCTCTGAAGAAAAGTTCCTCAGGGTTTCTCAGAAATTGCTGCGTGGTTCTTGAGGAACTGACATTTTACTCTGTTGCTATCATTTTAGCCTAGTTTTAGAGAAGGTAAAGGGCACACAGCACTTAAGTGGCCCATACATTTCCATTGCATTTGTATCATTCTTCTTAACAAGCAGGGTCCAAAAATAAGGGATCAGGATAAGTCCAATCCTTTCCAGAGAGACATTGTTTAAGGTTAAGCTTGAGGGACAGTTTAAAACATATGGTGATTATTTTTGTTTTCTGTTGCTATCTGTAATATAGATGCTCTGCAATGAGATTAGATTCAATCTACTGCATAAGCTGGTGGCCCTTATATGTCGCCTACCTCCATAGGTGTCCCCCAGTGGTGAGTGATGGGCCAAGTGTACTGGAGATTTGCTAGCCTTTCTCTGCTCTATGGAGATTTTGTGCTTCCTTGGAAAAAAAAAAAGCCTGAGCTTGATCGGCAGCTTAAATTGGAAACTCTTGTTGCAGTTGCCATAAGAGGTGTCACAGCAGGTCTGGTCTGTAAACCAGGACTTTGGGACCTGAACATGTAAGGACCATAGTGTCTACACAGAGATACAGTATATGTGAAGTGCATGTGTGTACACTGAAATTACAGACAGGGAATCCTCACTAAATACTCTGCCCGTTGTCTTCATAACATGGTTCTGGGTCAAAAATATAGACTATTGGCTTCACATGCTCTTGAGCTTCATGCAGTCATTTGTCTCTGCAAGATCCTGTGGGGAGCTCCCCGTCCTTTCCTCGGGCTCCAGGGTAGGTGAGGAGAAGGGCTGTTGCACTCTGTCCTCACTGTCTGGCAGAAGGAGGTGGCAGAGCCACAGGCACATGCTGTGCCTTATAACGCCAGTGGGGAGCCTTTGGTGGGCCATGCCATTGCCTCTGCCCCACGCAGGTGGGGACAGTGTCCGCTGGGCACCTTCTGCAGAGGCTCCTCTGCTGCCCTGTGTTTCCTGCACCTCTGCACCCTCTCTGGCACACAGCAGTCGGGCTCTCCTCTACCTGCCTTTTCTCTCGTCTGTTTATTATCCAGCTTTCTCTTATTTATGTCCCATGTTAAAAGCTGATTTATTCAGTTTAGAGTCACTATCTTTCCTTTGTCTCAGCTTTCATTTATTAGCAAACCTCTTCCATCTTGTTTCTGCCTGACATAAAGTATTTGTAAAACCCTTTCTTACCCCCCTTAATCCCTTTGGCTAGCGTGAACTCCCCTTGCTTTTCTGATACTCTTGCTTTCCCTGCAATTCTTAAGTGATTCTCTCTAGCCTTGTGTGGATCCTCTCTTATTTCCAGCATACCCACTTTTCTTAAACCCTCAGAGTAGTCCCTTGTGAAACCCTGCTGGCTGCTGCTTCTTTTTCTTTGAATTTTTTGTGTATCACAGGGACTACAACAGACTACGTTTTCATTACAGTGCCTATCAGGATTTTTCTGCTGCCTTCTGCATTCACAGCTTCTCAAGAAGGGGCTCAGATTTTAAACACCCCTTTGGGAGGAAGAAGCTGCACCCCTCCTGCTCATGGCTCCCCCTTTCAATTTGCAAATGAAAAGTAGTAATAAGGGATAGATTAAATAGCATCACACCTGCATGTACTGGTGTGAGAGGCTTTCTGTGTGCTTCTGTCTTTCTTCTGAGGCATGTAAGGGTATGATATGCAAATACAGATAGACATAACAGCATCCCAGAGTTGGGATGCTCCATGCAGAGTGGATCTTTCTTCCATATTTATCACCTTGTGAATGCACACATCTTGCATGTCACGTGGCAGTGAGTTCCACAGTTTAATTAAATTCTGTGTAATTGTTTTACACCTGTTGCCTGGTAGTTTCATGTAAAGTTCTGTACTTCTTCAGAGAGAAACAGGGCATTACCCTTTTGTATTCACCTTCTCTATGCTGTTTAAGACTGAATTGGTTTTTATACACTAGCAGCTTATTCAGTTAGACTATTTCAAATGCCTATTTGGTATCTTAAAAGGAAAGAAAATTGTGGGGTAGTTTGGCGTACACACATTTTGCTTTTAAGTGTTTATAAGGCAGACTAACAACAATCCTGTCTTTAATTGATGGTTTTCAGATGTTAGAGGTGTGTGGCATATATAGAAAGATGCAGAGATATAGTTTCCTTCTGATAGCAACAGTAATTTTAGGAAAAAAAAAAAAAAAAGAAAGAGCATCTTCTGTCTAATGCTACAAGTGAAAAACATATTCAGCATTCACTTGGCCTGCATCCACAGGAACATCTACTGCAAATGAAGTAATAGGTGACTATTTCAGTGACCCATGGTGATGAGTAATTCAGTATCCACCCAGTAATGTAGCAATATAGAGGTATGTGAATGAGCCATGAGGCTGTGTCCAGTGCTTGAGTGCTTGTAAGCCCCAGAGCAATGCAGAACAGTTGGGAAACCAGAAACACCTTCCAAAAAGAACATGTGTCAGTCCCAGGGTCCTGGCACCAGAGAAAGATTCCAGAAGACTTTCAAAAATAAGCTTATTGCATAAGTGCATAAAATGAGAGGCAAATGCACGTGGTCAGCAGAGCCTCGCAACTGGCTGTTTTGTGTCTGTCCCCTACTAGAGGCCTCTGCTTCTAAAAGCCATTTACCTCACTGGACTTTCAGGTGGCAAGTAGGCAGTTGAGTCATGCTCTGGGTAATAAGGAAGCAAAGCGTCACGACCTGTGTTCTCTTTTTATTCCCTCTTTTTCCAAAAACCCTCTGAGTTTATGAGCAGTGGTGTTCAGAAGGGAAAGTGATGTCTTTGTACATGGTGGGAGACGAGCTCTGCCACAGACTTGACAGTGGGAGTTGCTGGTCTGCACTGGTGCCTGTCGGGCTGCAGGTGTGTTAAGATATGGGAAGCATCACGTGGCTTGTTGAAATTCATCCTTTCCTCCGTGTGAGGTGCTCTGTTTGCACACAAGGACATAATTCATGCACAAGACTTTTTGGCATAGCTATTACTGTCATGGTATTAAGTAAGAGAGAATATGTAGGTGGAGGCAGTGGGGTAATAAAAGAGTTTTGCAAAAAAAGGAGGAGGAACAGGAATTCTTGCGTGGATGTAATTTGTTAAAAGCCCAAAAATACTGTGCAAGAGATAGCAATTTTAGTGGCATGCAGGGGAGCTGGCTCAAGCGCAAGCAGTGCAGCTACAGTCCTGGTACTATCTGGAATGGAGAGAAAGCACTTTTGGCTGCAAACAGAGCTGAAAATGCTTAGTGGGTAAAAATTCTAAGCATAAATAAAAATAGGCTTACGTTCAGACTTTTAGTAATAATTATATTAAAATGACACAATTCATTAAATAATGCAATACATTCACATCTCTAAATACACAGCAGCTGTTCACTTCTGACAAACATGATTCCTTTAGGGACTGAATAGGGAAGAGTAACATGCTGGCTTGCATGGTAATGTCCTGATGAGTGCTGGGCTACAGCCTGCCCCCAACTTGTATTAACAAAGGGTGTCTCTCTGCCAGCCCCCAGATCCTGAAGGCACCCCTCAGGCTGGGCAGGAGGTGCCAGCTGGGCGCAGGGTAGGGTAGGGAAAGAGTGGGTAAATACAGGCGTAGGAATTGTCCTTCTCAGGTTTTGCAGAAACTGAGTTTTAAAAGATGTTTCAGCCTGAGGCTATAAGCGGATGAGTTTGGCAGTCTGTGGTATGCTGGAGTTGAAGCTCATAGGAAGATTTTATTTTAAAATAACAACAACAAAAAAATGACCTGTGAAGAAAGCTTGCCAGTTGATAGCTAGTTGAGAGGGTAAATTGTCTGAACATAGTGTCATCTTTGTCCAACCTTCAGTTATAGAACTCATACATCCCTCCTGATGACAAGCTTGTAATACGTAATAATTGATGCACCAGTTAACCAGTCAGCAGTTGCATTTCCCATTACTTTCTAAAGAGAGGATCTTTTCCTTCACACCAAAACTGAGGTTTTGTTCAGACTGTGTAGAAAATAGAAGTGTCTTACCAGCAAATGATAGGCACCTGTGAAGAGCCCAGCTGCAAGCAGAATTTGAGTTGTTGCTGTTGTCATCATCTGGTTACCTGTAGAAGATGGTGAGCTGCATCTCACCCTTACACTGCCGTGCTTCTTTCAGTGATGTGCCCATGCACCAAGAAGTATCATTTGGGCCTTAAGTTCTAACCATGGTAAGAAAATAATTGCATCTTCTACCAGTGTTTATTGAATAAAAATGATTCTACAGAAATGAAATCTATTTGCAATAGAATACTGATCCTGAAGGTATCTTTGACCCCTATGTCTTACCCTTGCAATCATCTAAACTTACATATGAGGCCCAATATTTGGCCCACCAGCGCTTATACATGATGTTTTAATTTTACTTGTGTGAAATTTAATTTTCAGACTACATGGAATCCAGTATCAGGAGGCTCATGGTCTGTCATTTATGTAAGGAGCAAATTCAGGGTTAAAGTTGGCTCTTGAAGTCTCTCTGTGCCAACATCCACAGAGAAAAATGGAAATAATCTGCAAAAATAGAAGTCTAGAGCTTGTAATTTCCTTGTGAGTTCTTCTTTCCTTGTTCCTCTTCTATTCCCATGTATAAATAGATCACAGTACCTTATTTTTCTTTGCTGGTGATGAATCTGGAGTGCTTGTCACCTGTCCTCTTATATGATTTGTTGTGATATACTGAAGGTTTTTATCTTGGTAAGGATTTTTCTCTCGTGCTTCATTTGGGATTTTTTTCCCCTCATCATTGTGCTATTATTCAGGCACTAGGTTTTCATTCAAGATCACAACATGGGTTTGATAAGAACACTCTAGAGAATTAAATTCTGTCATGAGAATAAGCTTTAAAAAGAAAACCACAATTTTAATAAGTTGCAGACTAAATTGTGTGGCCCAACATTTGAAGTTTAAAATGGCTCTATGTATTGGTGAAATGGAACATAAACACAGGTATATGGCACAGACAGATTTCTGGGATGGGTAATATATCATTATCTGCTTCTGCTTTACACCAAACAGGTGAGCTTACCTGCTATTTATATCCCCTGCATGCTCGCTTACTAGTATTCAGAGCCTTTACCTTTCAACTTACATCCCCAAGACTCAGTCTCCTTGGTTTTGGATATAAGGAGAGGCAATAAAACATTACTACAGCTTGCTGCAAGTTAGCATCTCCCTTTGTTTAAGTCTTAATAGAATCATAGAATAGTTAGTTGGAAGGGACCTTAAATATCATATGTTTCCAACCCCCCTACCATGGGCAGGGACACCTCCCACCAGACCAGGTTGCTCAAAGCCCCATGTAGCCTGGCCTTGAATACTTCCAGGGATGGGACATCCACAGCTTCTCAGCAACCTGTTCCAGTGACTCATGACCCTCACAGTAAAGAATTTCTTCCTAATATCTAATCTAAACCTACCCTCTTTTATTTTTAAGTCATTACACCTTGTCCTATCACTACATTCCCTGAAAAAGGGCCTCTCCCAGTCTCTCCTGTAGATCCCCTTCAAATACTGGAAGGCTGGAGGAAGGTCTCCCTGGAGCTTTCTCTTCTCCAGGCTGAATAACCCCAGCTCTCAGCCTTTTGCTCTATGGGCTCTTTCCCCAGTATCTTACTTACCTGGCTGCTTTGTGTCTTTGACTTGTACTGAGCTCACAACATCAGGTGTGGGTGACATTGCACTTAAGTGCCCCGAAATAAATGTGTGGTTTTTAAATTCTTCTCCTTTCCAAACTACTTAAAGACAGGTCTCTGGAATGCAGTGGGGAAAAAGAAGCAAATCCATCTACAGGTGTTTTCTGGCTTAAGGGAAGGGGGGAAGTAACGGGGCATCTGCATTGCCTCTGTTTATCCTCTCAGAATTACAGAGGTTGTCTTTATTCTTTTGGTGAGATTAAGCTTTTCCAGAGGTTACAGGAGTAGGGATGCTGCAGGTTATATATTAGCATATTTCATGTCCGACAGAGAGCTGGCCTTGCACTAAGTCTTTAACTCTTTCTTTTCTAGACCCACTGATAAACATTGTGTGACTTTTTTAGCCTCTGTAGTTATCACAGTTTCTATGTGTTGTACCAGCAGTAAACTGGTAGCACAATAACTAACAGGAAATGGTTAATATTTAATTGGTTCCACTCAGCCTTGTTTGTCCTAAAGGATTTATATTAATTTCTATTCTCTTCTGCCTCTTTCTGTTCATCCAGTCACCACTGCTTTTCCCCGCATCTTCTTTTGCACAGTGAATGGTACAGTGCTGCTCTCCATGCTCAGAGGGCTCTGGACCTTCCTCTCTGACTAAGAAGGTACTTTACTGCCTGCTATCTCATGTCTGTCTTCACAGATGGAAAGAAACCCCAAACCCTCCAGAGAATAGCGCAAGTTGTGGGATACTTTTTCAATAGGTAATACAATGCTGTACAGTAAAGGCTGAGTAGCTAAATTCAAGCACCTTCACTGCAAATATCCATCTAGTGCCTTTCCTGCTAGAAGAGTGGCAGCCCTTCACATTTTCCCTCTTAATTTGTATCCTTTGGTTGACTGTAGTATTGATTAGTGCGTATAGGATGATTTAATCTTTCTTCCACCCTCTTATTAATAGGGTTTGAAACCCTATCTGGAGTCTTTATTAGCTTTTGATGTCACAAAGGGAGATGTCAACACATAATGAGATAAATTTCAACATCACAGAAGACTGGAGTACAACTTTCAGGAAAGATGGATATAGGCAACGCTTACCAAAACGAAAAAAAAACCCCAAACCCCAAAGACAAAACCCTTCCTTTTTAGCATCCATCCATCTTTCTGTTTGTCTCGTGCTGCATTATAGTATTTATTAGAGTTTGTCTTGCTATACAATAGATCGCCAGAATCATGATTAAGAAGCTTATTCAAATGAATTAAAAATGTTTAAATGAAAAAGACCCGGAGAAGTAATTGCCAAAATTTAATCAAGGATTTAATTTGTAGCGCAGACCAGCCAAATGGATTTTGCCTTTTTCACTGCACTGTTTGTACAAGGAAATTAAAAAGTATAAAGAGTCAAAGACTCAGCAGTGTAACCCTTTAAGAATATTGCAGTGTGCTCACTTATTCTCATTAGCCGTATTATATCAAACTTGCTCCTCAGGGCTTGCAGTTTGCAAAGCCAGACCACAGACGGTAGAAAAAAAAAGATGATAGCATTTTTTCCAATGTCATAAATTACTGCCAACACACATTAGATGATTTCTCCACGCATAGCTGTAAGCATTTCAATGGTAGGTTAAATATCCCTCTTCTTAATGCCACTTAGTAATAAATGCCCTCATTTTAGCATGTCATCTTTAGCTGAACTGAAATAACTGAGACTAAGGAAGTGTCGAGGTTTGAAACAGAAATATTCCGCTTGCATTTACTGCCGAGAAATACATACATGGCACCATTATGCTGTCTCTGTTTCATTGACGATAATAAGGTATCATCAAGCCTGGCATATCTGTTTGAACATGTTTTGCAGGAGTCTAATCATTAAGTAATATGTATCCTGTTTCATCCATCATTTCCACACAAAGAGCCTTACAATGCAATTGACAGAACAATACTTTATGAGCCATGAATAGCTGGAGCAGTGATAACTTCCAAGTAGCGTGTAACAGACCCAGAATTGTGCTCTAAATTACAGCGCTGAAGGGATAGGAGGAGAGATGAGAAGTCCCTGCTTGTGAGATCAAGAGCACATTTCTTTCTGATTAGTTGTAGTTGAATTAAACACTCAGCAGAGTGCCAAATGCTTAGCCTCTTTTACAGGCAAAGAGGGTAGATGCTGCTGCCAGCGGCACACTGCTCTGCAGAGCCCACGGCAGCCGTCGGGATGGCCCTCAACCAGGGGTGAAAGGCTACCAGGTAGTTCAGGAGCTGCAAACTCCATTTCTTCTGAAACTGCTGATAAGACTGTCAAAAGAAGCAAAATTAAGATAACGCATGAACCACAAATTGCCAAATTGTAAATAGCTTCTAGCTAGCCCAGAAGAGTTCTCCCCTAAGCCAAAAATAAGAGCAGTGATTTAAAAAATGGGAAGAGGGGAAAAAAGCGTCACGTTTAATACGAACCTGAGGTGAATCATACCAACTGTAGGAGCACAAAATGGCAGTAAGTGTGTGACACTGGGGGCAGGGTGCGGGGCTGCCAGACTGTTCCCTTAGTGCAGGGAAAGGATGTGGCATTTGTTTACAAGTCAAGTTTAAAGGAAATTGTGTGAAATCAGTGATTCTCACTCCTACGTCTTTCAGACAGACAAAGGTGATGTTTACCGTTTCCTCTTTTTTTTCTTTTTTCTCTCCTGTAGCACCGAATGGATATTAGTTTTATAGCAGAGAGGCAGGTTCAGCCTCTCCCCACAAGAGGATTAGTGTCTGACACGATAAGATATTTTCTAAAAGGAAGGAGCCTTTCTGTGAGCAGAAGCAAAAGCCAGCTGTGGCTTCCTCTGTATCTCTGCCCTTGTAGTCCCTGGAAAGCCCTGCTCCCGTCAGTTCTCATGTCCTGTACGTTGGAAAAGTAGGGGGGTAGAGCTTTTGGAGAATGAAAACTTCTCCTCTTTAGATCCTCGAGCTCATGAGCTTGCTTAACTTGCTCCTGCTCTTAGTCATTTTTGGTTCTCATGCTGCTTTTACACAGTTCTCTTCAGAGAGTGCTTTTAATTTAAGGCATCTCTTACTGCTCAGTTACATGGTTATAATTTTATTTGCACAACAGAAGACTTGCTGATAAACAAAGTTAAGACTTTGGAAAATGAAGGAGTCCAAAATCCAGTGGTTGAGTTCTAAATATTTGAATTGTGTTCCTTATCCAGCCTTCTGAGCCTTTTAAAGGTTGTGGCAATGTAAATTCATGCAGCTGCTTTCCTATTTTTTTTAAAGTGGAAACTTAAAAGGTCATTATGTTACATGAAATTTGAGTTAAATTCATGCATGTTTTAACTTTTTGTCTCCCTTTTAGAGGCTTACATTTTTATAAACTGTGGTTACCATACAATGTACAGTTCTTGCATTTAAAAGAACAAATAAATTCCTTTGAACAAATAAGAGTAAAAAAATATAGGCTGAGATATCAGTGGATGTTATTATACCATGTGCAACGTTGTTTTCACAATTTATTCTAAAACTAGTTTTATTTGCCATTACATTTCATACGGAGCTCTTAACATCCCTGTTGTAGAATTGGCTGTATGTTGATATTGTTTCCAGTTGATGAAGCCCAAATCAGATGGTGATAAAGAGGAACAATTTAGGTCACTTTTAGGTTGTACCTAAACCCAAAGAACCTCCACATTTGCTTTTAATCTTTTTTACTGCTTGCTTGAGTTGTAAAGCTAGGAGATGATACAACATTTTTTTTTTCTCATTCCTAGTGGCCTTTTGGAAATCTCTGCTTTACTAGGATGTTTCAATAATTCAGTTATTTGCCCAGGATTATTCTGAATGCCTGGTTTTGAAAATGAGACTGAATATATTTGTCCCACACTTCATGGGACTTCCTGAGCAGAAATATCCGTGCATGAGCCATTCAGCCCATGTGCTGTGGGTTTGAGCCATCAAGGAAAATCTTGGACAGATGGCCTTTTTTTTTTCTCTTTTTATTTTTGCTCCCTAGACAAAATTTCCCCTGGGGAGGAAAAAAAAAAAAAAGCAAGTTGGTCCAGAGAAACGGAAATCCATGATAATTCTAGTCATTCTTCTCTTAGTATTGAGGAACAGGCAAGAAGCAAATATGGTCACTTCTGTGTGAATTGTATATCCCCCAAACACCTTTTTTTTTGTTTGTTTGTTATTCAAGAGGCAAATAATTTTATTTCTTTTTAAGGCTAATTTTCCAGTGACACTAAAGCAGACCAGTGTTGTGTGAAACCTTCTCATCCATAGCATGGCTTTAGCTTGTCAAAGGGCCCTGGTCAGGATGCTGCTGGTTTCTCATCCCTGCCAGTTTCCCAGCAGGAAATAAACCAGGGAGTTGCTGCCTTGATCCAAAAAGGCTCGCACAGCATTTCATCAGGGAAACGGAGCTGAAGAGGAATGTTTGGACTGATAAGCTTTTAGAAAATATTTCTGGGAGTGCACTTTTTGAACTGGTGAGCAGAGACAGTCTGTCTGTATCGGGCACTTCTCCTCCTCCTTATCATGGAATTTACTATTAAAAAACCCCCACCGCCACCTCCTTGAGCGAGGAGGGAACCCTTCACAACGCACTTTCTCAGCAGCTGACACTCTGGAGTCATGCTGGAGGTAGTAAATGAATAAAGCTGTTTTTTAAAAAAAAAAGTGAATAAAGCTATAGCATCTCAACTATGTTAGAGAATCAATCATAGGTTTGAGCTCATTTGTTCCACTAGAGTGTAGCCTTATAAGAAGAGAACTGCTTGTTCCAGAAAAAAGTGTGAATAATGTGATAAAACAAAATGAACTGCAGAATATATTCTAGCCAGCAGCCAAGAAATTATTCACACTGACAGATATTACAGGTACAGTACATTTTCTGTCTAGAATACCACCTTCTAGTTTCTTTTAGCATATGCATTATGGTTGCTGTTTTCCTACTTTGAGTGTAGAAATGCAGCAGGCTGTATATATGTGTTTGTGATTCACTTCCTTTTTTGTATATCATATGTGACAGTCAAAGTAATCATTCTTTAGTTAGAGCAGCTGCCCTTGCTTATACTATTATTCAAAAATATTTGACTGATTTGCAACTTCAAATATTTAGGATTAAAATAGGGCCATTTTTTCTCTTCTTTTCTTACTTTGAGTTGATGCATGTATTTATGCTCATAGAAATATGAGTAGACACCCAGGCCAAAAGAGTAGACTTGCTATAGTCTCAAGTGATAATTGTATGGGCTGTGGTTTTACTTTATCTGCGTTAAGGAACTCATGGTTTTCTGCCCCATAGATTGAGGTGGTTTCTTCTGTAAATCTGTATATCACACATAGCATAATATATATCTAGATATATCCCTGTATATATATATCTAGATAAATACCTGTATTAATTTGTCATCATAGAGTTAAAAAAAGTAGTTGTGCTGATGTCAGCTTTGTTAGGTATCGCAGCCTTTACTACCAACTGAGTATCTATATGTGCAAGACTTGCCTAAATTTAGTAGTGCATCAAATATTAGCAGTACAGCCCACAGCACTAAGCCAAAAATGGCCTGGAGGGAGGGGAAACAAGGAGGAATTTGAAAGGAAATACAAAATAGACTGAAGATGGACAGACCTAGGGGAAGAAGGTAAAGGTGGCAGGGGGAAGAAGATAATTAGTGGTACACCCAGGTAATTGTATTCTTCTGCTTACGGCTGCTGTGACTGAAAAATACCTTCTATGTTCTTCTCTTACTTTATTTACAACCTGGAGCTTCATACATATGATTATTTGATAAGCGCTAGGTGTTTTGCTCTTGACACAACGACCTTCTGGTTTTCTTCCTTTTGAGATTTTTTTGGACATCCTATGAAAAGCACTTATTACACATAAACAGCTGCTCATCATTTATGAAAATACATTTGCGGCCATACATTAAAATCTAAGGAGTTTGTCTAAACCTTTAAGAGTTGAACTGATTATATGATGGCAAAAGCTTTCAGGATGCTGGGAAAAAGGATTTATTCCTTCACTAAGCAGACAGAAACATAGTTACATCGATTACACATTTGCAGTGTGCCTCTTGCTCTTGGAAGTGAACTAGCAGACACTAGTCTCATGTTTCACTCCACAAAATGTTTTGTTTGGGTTTGTTTCCCTTTGAGAGCCTGACTGGGGAAGAATGAAGTCACGCATTTTGAAAGTACATCACTGTGTGAGGATTTTATTTATGCATAGCTTCTTTCTGAGTCAGAAGCTTATTCTGGCAAGAGTAGCTGCTTATGCCATGTCCTATAAACTGTGTCAACTGAGGACATATCTTTGAGTAGTGGAAAGAGAGAGAACATAGTAATAAAGAACCACAGCAGGTTTAGCTTAACATATGGGTAAGCCTCCATTTAATCTCTGTAGCCTACAAAAAACAAGCAGGTGCCTTAATTTGATATTCGGTGTATGTGAACATCAGGTTCTTCAAAGTTACCAATCAATAGCCTGTACATGTTGCACCATTGACTTTACAGCAGCAGAGATGGGTGAATCCCTTCAGCAGCGTTATCTGCAAGGCTCTTGCTTCAGCCTAGTCCTCCTGATCACACCCGAGCTGCATGGGCGTTCGCTTCTAAATGGCAAGGTAGTTGACATATTGTGTCTCAATTTAAGCCCCATTACCATTCATTAGAAATGCTCCTAGTTAATTATTTTAAAAAATAAATGTAAATAACAAGTGTTAATTATACCCTCGAGGCCACCGATGTGTACCATGTTGGCATTTCATGTTAGAAAGGCTGCCTGAAATTAGAATAAAAAGCAGTATAATGCATGGAGGAGGTTTCGGGATATATTATTGCTAATACAATATTTTATAATAGCAATTTCATCAATTACAAGTCTTAATATTTAAATAATATTATATTGAGAATGTTATATAAAACATTTAGGTGATTTGTTGTCTGCTATATTTCCTCCCTGCATTTGAAAAGGTTTATTTTGTTAGAAATGGTCTTCAACCAGCTGTAACATCACACAAGGGTTCTGGGGCAGTCTCTGTACATACTCACTTGTGGGTTTGTGTCCTGTCACCTGTGAACATTTGAACATTCTGCACCTCCTTGGTGCTGGTCCTTCTTACTGTCTGCTCTGTTACTTCATTGGATTCCCCAGAAGCTTCTTTGAATTCTTAGCCAGAAATTTCTTCTTGCCCTCACTGTGTAGTCAGATAAAGCAAATTTTGTCTGGCCAATCAGTTTAGATTCTTATCATCATTTTCTGGCATGGGATGTCTGAATCAAAAAAGAAACCAAAGAGAAGCTATATAAGCTGTGTGGTGTGGGTCCATTTTCTCTCTCTCAAGGCATTGTACATTGGGATTTAGAAAAATGGTCTTTGTAGGCCCTATAGAAATAATCATTGAATGTTTTGGATTGGAAGGGACCTTAAAGATCATCTAGTTCCAACATCCCTGCCCTGGGCAGGGACACTAGATCAGATAATCACATAATCAGACACACTTTCTGATTCTCCTCAAGAATAATTTTCTGTGAAATTACATTTGGGACTTGTGAGGGAGAGCCAAAGCAGACTTCTTTTGGATGCAAAACTTCGTAATATGGAAAGATAAAACTCTGACTCAGTATCAAAGGAGTGGTCTGGGGTTTGCTCCAAACTTCTCTTGGTGATAGGTGCTGGATCCAAGCCCCGACCTGTTGCTCCTTCCCAGGATTCGTTGACCATGCTGCAAATCAGGCTGTCGACTGGCATTCTGCGTGGGTGATAAGTGTCTGTCTCAACACTGAGAGGCTCCAGCCAGGCAGTCTTCTGTTCTAGGGAGTCTCCAGCTGGTTTGTACTGACCTCTTTACATGGCGAATGCCTTCACAATACTGGGTAGTTACCCTGTCTGTACCCAGGAATCACTGGCATCAGGACTTTCTGTGTGGGGAAGCTTCTGCTCCTGCCTGCAAACAAAGGGTAAAAGAAAGTGAAAATTAATGTCTGTTCCTAGAGAACACAGTGATGAAAGAAAGAGGGAGAGGGAGAAAGAAACAGAAAGTAAGAAGGGATGGAGGAAGGAAAGAAAGAAAGAAGGAAAAGCTTTTTGTGTGCATAGGAGGCTTTTCTCGCAGCCTCTGCAGCCTCCCTTGATGGCACACACAGTCCTGCAGCTATATAAAGTTCCTAAGACTGCAACTCAACTCACTGCACTTTGTGGAGCTGCGTAGCCTGCACTGAATATATTCCCTGATGCTTCCAAGCTCTTGTGGATAAATATGAGGTGTCACGTCCCCCACAGATCCCACTAGCAGCAGCTTTTCCTCCGCAAGTGCCTGCCAGTCTCAATGCACAACCTGCTGCCTCCCTCTGCCTCTTCCTTTACATTCAGACCTGACAAAAAAACAAGGCTGCAAGGCTGTCCTCTGTGACCCAACAGGGGTCTAGCATCTTTTGATTCTTGGGGTGAAAGAGAGGACACCCTTCTCCCAGTGACTGCAGATAATGCGTCCTTTATCTCCTGAAGCTATCTACATCATGTCACAGGCTGTCTTGGCTCACTTGAGAGGGGAAAAAAATACAAATAAAAAGAATCTTCCCTTTCAGATCACATTGTGTCTTTCCATCGCTTATTCTGTGCATAGGGCCTCAGTGCTGCCAATCAATACCTCCGTGAGATACGCGCGGTGTAAATCTGCAGGGCCAAGTCTGGGTGCTGCCGATAGTGCTTTGCTCTCCCTGGGTAGGCTGAGAGCCGGCCAGAGCACAGCGTTACACCACATCTCCTGCAAGAAGGTAGAGATGTTAACTTTTCCTCTTGGATTTTGTGACCAGGGTAATGACATGATAGATTGTATGCCGAGCGCTTTGTGTGTAAACTACTTGGAAACCCAAGTGACCAACTGGTCAAATTTTATATTGTCTTATGATCATTCCATGAAAAATAATCACAGGTCACCTTGTCTGACTCCTGACAGTGTTATTGTTTGTCCTATATTCAGTAATAATATAAGGAAATTCCAAGTAATTTTATCTTGTGTTTGTAAGGAAGGGAATGTGGAGGCTGCTCTAGAAATTTGAAGCGTTATATAAACTGCTTCAGGCATTTAAATACATTCCTTTTGCTGCCTGGGGCATTCTTTATCCCTAAAATACCCTAAAATTAACAATTTCAGGAGAGGGTTATTAAGATCTGTCCCCATCAATACTTCTGCTGTTTGTCTCAGCGTTAAGGTTGAGATTGAAATTATTTAGTTTTTAAATCTATTTAAAAACATGCACAAATGAACTTATGAGAAAATGTTGCCCTAAGCATAATTTTATGACCCATACATTTTGAATATTTAAAGCAGTACTAATAAAAATAAAGCAGTGAATATTCTCAGGGGTTTAATTTTGCTGGTGTGTGTTGATCTGATGGTTTGTGAGTTTTACTACATTTCATTAGGGAAATTTTAACAGAGAAATGGCGTTGAATATACAAAATAGTTTATCTTAAACTGGCAGCATGAATCCTCAGTAGAGCTTGTTTACAAGTACTGATTCACTTGAACACTTACTTTATGAAGAAACATTGTGGAAATAATTTTATTGCCTGTAGTACTTAAGCAAGAAAGATAGAAAAAGACTTACAGAAACTATCTTGTTTTGGACGGGAGTCTTTCAGATCCTTACAAATGCTCTCTACATTTATGTGTTGGACATTACTCTCCAATCCATCAATATAGCTCGAGATAAATTCAATAAGCTCATTTTCAGGTATATCCACTGAATTTTTATTAATATTGAAGTGTGAAATCAAATAAATTCCATGAAGCCAACACCAACAGAATTTTGCTAGATCTCGCTCTCAATAAGAGGAAAACTCTCCCAAGATTAAAAAGATTGAAGACAACCATGTTGATTACTGTAAAACTTGCAAGTTTGAGTAGTCACACCTCTCTGAAACAAAACCCCCGTGGTATCACCTAACTTGCTGTTCATAATGCTGTAAACTAGTGATCTAGCTAGAAAAAAATGCCCACACGTACACTTTCAAAATGCTTAGAGAAAAATAACAGATACAGTGTTTTCAAGGGAAAATTGTCCTAATGCTGAAAAGAGTAAGGAGAAAAGTGCCTTTTCTTTCAAAACTAAATTGCCTTATCACTGGATTTTTAATTTATGCTTTCTTTATTTAATTTTTTTTTTATTTTATTTGGGGATGGTTTTGGTGTTTACTGCATGCTGTCTCTCGCAACCCCCACTCTAAAATTCTGCAGCAAGTTAGATTACTCTTTACTCTCCCTTGGAGAATACTTGCTTCATATTTCCTTTTTAAGATAATGGAGGAAATCTTTGAAGCAAAACGTTTCATTGGAATTAAGTATTCTGTGGGGTGACAGAGTGATTTCAGCCAGGGGGAGGTGAAAAGGAAAAAACATGTTCTTTTTATTCAAACAATGTATTTTTTTTCCTTGATATTCTTGCTCTTTTTTCTTGGTATTTGGAGTCTGACTGTGAACAGGTATTGGAGAAGCACATTTCGATGTTCACACAAGGCTTCTTGTCTTGATTCCAAGTCCAAAGAGATCTGGATAGACGTTTAAACATCACCAGACTTTTCAGGGCTGACTTAGCTTGAGTACTTCTGTCACGTTTCTCTACCTCTTCTATTGTGTTGACTGGTGTTTAAACTGTGTTATTAGAGGGTGTTATGCACTGCACTCTAGCAATCATGTTTTACAAGTTTAATGAAGACCAGGCAGGATAAATTTCTAACATGGCCTACTGGCTTGAATGGAAGCTTCAATTTCTCCCTAAGTCCCAACATGAGATAGCTTTACAGTGTGCTGAAACTAAAGGCTGCTTGCTTAGGTTGGACCTGCTCCTCACAATGCCCAAGTGAGCTACAAAGCAATTCCAGTTTGTCATCTTTTACTGTTTGTTCCTTTTATTAGAGTTTAGTCACATTGCGTTTAGAATATTATGGGGCCATTTCCAGATTCTTATTTGATAAAGGGATTTGATAAGTAAGAATAAAATAGCATCTAGGTTAAAAATTGAGGCTAATATAAATAGGAAAAGACCATCAGCCAGAATTATTTAAACAAGTGTAATTAATATGAGTATACTTTAGAGTATAATACTAGCTACCAGTGAAGGGAATATTGAGTCTGTACATGTCTATGGCTGACTGCAGAATCTGACAGCTACCTCTGAAGTTGCATTTATATGTAAGGGAAAATAAATGTACAAAAGCAAAGTATTGAGCATACCAGCTTGTGTACAAGATGAATTTTGGACATTTTGACCTGCGTATTCCTCTAGTTCATCTTTCCTGGGATTTGCTTTTCATATTTGAAACTTCTGAATAGCATAATGCACACAGCACTTCGGTGACCTGAAAAGGAGAGAGTACTCTCTCTGTTGTGATCTCATTTTCACTTTAAAAAGGATGGAAATTTTAAATCTCACAGCAAGGCCTGGACTGTTGTCCAATACAAGGTAAGAACAGTTGCACTGAACCTGGCCAAATACAGCAGCTCGTCAGAGTAGCCCTTAGCAGATGCTTAAGGACAGTGAAAGTATAGTAGGAGATTTCTCTAAAGAGTATAATAATATGCCTTTTGGTAGCGAGTAGGGGAATTTTATTTCATGAAGCCAAGGAGAGAAACACCCAACATCTCAATGATGATAAAAACAAAAATAAGATGTGTTTTTATCTCTGAACAACTTCAGACTTTTAAATCCTAATATTATTGCTGGGAAAACACGTTTTTCTTTAAAATATTTAAAAAATACTTTAATTGTTCTTGTTCTCTGATCTCCTTTTAGTGGAAACTTTTTAACAAAAAGCTTATTCACACAGGAAAACAGTGAGTAATAACAAAACAGATAATATGATTTTTGGAAACAACACGTTGCTATAAGAGCCACCCAGTATTTGTGATGCTAAAGTCTACATCGTTGCATGTGCTTTATGTATGAGGGGAGCACTAAATGAGAAGGAGCCTATTAATAAATACAAAGGCTATGTGGAAAAATATCTATGGCTGTGAGCAGCTATGTCTCTTCACATGTAGTCTTTCTAAAAGTAATGGGCATCCATAGTGTTCATAGATATTGGTGCAATGAATGCCTTTTTGCACAAAACTGGCCTTAGAACCTCACCTGATCAGTCTTAATTAACCCTAAATATATGGCTGAGGGTAGGATTTGACTTACCCATGGCATGTGATGCAGTAAGGGAGAAGGTCTGTCACTGACAGGCTGCTAATGCTAGCAAATACAATGTTGAGGCCCAGCAGTCTGTTTCTAAATGTGCATAGAGTAAAATCATGGTTTGCATTTGAGTATAATTAACTTGAGGATGTGTTTGTTTTCCCCAAAGTTTTCATAGTGAACTTGAAATTACGGTCATTAATGGCTGCACCTAGAGCACATCAGGCACTTTCAGATACAGTGCCCCAAAGTTGTCACGTGTGCAGCACCATTATGAAGGCTGGCATTATCAGTATTGCTGTTGTCTGAAACAGTGCTTCTTCATAACCAATAGCTATGGGAATTGAAGTGATAATGGTTCATTAGGCTTTGAGCCATGGAAATAGTGACTATCAATATTCTTTGTACCGTTTCCCCTCTGTTGACATCAGTGGAAGCTGGGAAGAGGCAGTGCATTGGGTTCTACAGATCTCTGCACTCTTAAAATCACACTTTCCTTAGCTGTGATGCTGCTCACTCTTCAACTTCATGTTTGCATCGGGAGGAGTGATACAAATAAATTGTTCAGCTAGTCTGCCGTTGATGCGATGACCAGTATGTGCCCACATACAAATGGGCAAATTTAGGGCAGTAGTGGTTGGTGGGGATTTTATTTTTTTTAAGTATATTGAAAGCAACATTCTTGTTTATGCTTTGAAAGGAAGAAGTTTCTGTGGCTTCTTAGAAGACAGTGGGGGCAGCCTGGTGCCACTCTCACTCAGCTGCTGGCTTTGTGGAAGGATTAGAGCTTTATTCTACTTTAAGGGAGGCAGTTCTCTTTCCTCTAGAAAAATGTGGCATGTCTATTTTCACTATTCTGTCTTTAATCTTAGAGGCAAAAATCCTCCTATAAAACACTGTTATAGAGAAGATGAGTAAATAGCACTTAGCTTTTCCAACATTGTAGCCGATGACTGAAAAAGTGGTATAACAGTGGTGAACAGTTAGTCTCTTCTTCCAACCCAAAAGATGGATAAAGACAACTATAATACTTGAGATAAAAAGAATATGGCTAAAAGAATAAACATTTTTTAGATGGCTGGTTATATTTAATCTGCTGGGGTTTTCATCTGTCCTTGTTCTATCTGGATAATAAAAAAGACTGTTTAAGGTAGGAATTGATCTTTTTTGTGTTCATCAGCTGGAATGATATTGTGTTTCATGATGCTATATATATTTTTATATGAAGTAGGGCTGTGTTGCCCATTTCAGATAACATTAGAATTGTTCTGAATCCTTATTCATTGTTTTGGAACCCAACCAGCCACAGACATGCTAGAAATTTGGCTGGTAACCATTCAAATTACAACTCTGATTTTGTACTTTGCTATATTTTCTTGGGCAACAGCGAGGCCCTCATTTCTTTTCTGAGCAATTCTGGAGGTTTTGTCTGCTATTGCAGTGGAAGATTTGGAGGAGGCAGCTGTGAGCACCAGGAATAATACAAGTGAGTTGTGAACACAATTATAACGATGCTCAAGAATGCCTACAGTCTCGACTTTTCACAGAATCACAGAATATCAGGGTTTGGAAGGGACCTTGAAAGCTCATCCAGTCCAATCCCCCTGCCGGAGCAGGAACACCTAGATCAGGTCACACAGGAACGTGTCCAGGCGGGTTTTGAATATCTCCAGAGAAGGAGACTCCACAACCTCTCTGGGCAGCCCATTCCAGTGTTCCCTCACCCTCCCTGTGAAGAAGTTTTTCCTCATATTTAAGTGGAACCTCTTATGTTCCAGCTTGCACCCATTGCCCCTTGTCCTATCACTGCCTGTCACTGAGAAGAGCCTGGCTCCATCCTCCTGACACTCACACTTTTGGAGAAAAGGATTTGCTAGATGAAGACACAGAGCTGCGAGATGGGTCAAACTATCATAGACAGACCTCATCTGAACTCTCCCATTTGGTGATGATGGTGAGGAATTACATATATATTAGTTTAATAGGCCATACAAATATAATCCATGTATCCCCATCATTGTTTCTGATGTGTGCCTGTCATACTTTCCATGCACTAAATGCTGTAACCAGACTTGGAGTGAGTAGGTGCAGTGGTGTGTGCTTTTATTGGAAGATCATGAGTAAGAGTAAAGAATGTCAAAAATGAGTGGTAGACTTGGTGATCAGTAGGAGACAGGGAAGAAAACAGTGCATACTCTATTTATTGAAAGCAATCAACCAGAATAGTTTAACTTGTAATCAAATTGATTTACTTGAATGTCATCTTCCATCTGAGAATGAGGGTATTTGACTGTATGAAAAAAGGGAGTATAAGTTTAGTGAAAAATGGGTGCAGGATTGTGACTCAAATGAGACAGATCTAAAATATTCAGAGGTTTATGTAAACTTCTTATATATTCTACATGTAAAGCATATTTTATGGCCAAAAGCACTGAACAAGGTGGATCTTTCATTTCCCCAAGTCAGAATGGAGCACAGGGTCAATTTAGAGAACAAAAATGTTGCACACTGTAGCAAATACAATAATGTTCTCTGTGGTGTTATTTCTTAAATCTATTCAGACTACTAGAAATTAATAATTTCTATTTTCTTGTTTAGATGTGCACTCTCAATTCTAATTTTACTAGCCTGTCTTTATTTGCACTTCCAATTTGTGTACCCCTTGTCATTAAAAAAGACCCCAAAAAGGGCATTTATTTTATTTTTCTGTTTTATAATGGTTTTACAGATTGGTATAAGTTTGTGTACAGGAGTATAGCCTTCCTCTGTTCCTAACTCTTTTTCTCTCAAATAAATGTAAACCCTGACTGAGTTCGTTATAACACAGTGAAGAAAAGAAGAGGGACATGAGCGAGGTTTCGGTAGAACACTCAGCAACAACTCCTGCATTTCCTGTTGACCATTACAATGCTATGAAATTTGATAGAAATTCCTTTTCATTATAACTAGCTGGCATCCTGAGTTCACAGCATTATACTGAGAAGCTTAAGTGCCACTATTCCACATGCATGGTTTGATTTCTCCACCAATGCCTTTTATTAGCGTTCATTGAGTACTACATTTTAAAGATTATCTTTGTGGCTGGGAGGGGAAAAAATGAGGTCTCTTAGCCTGTAGGAGAGACCTCCTTCTCTCCCTCTCTCCTTCTCTCCTTTTCTCCCTCTCTCCTTCTCTCCTTTTTTTTTTTCCTTTCCACAAAGGAGACATTGAAAAATTCAATAGAGGAACCTCTCAAGTTCTTGTGGCCATTTAGCACCTTGTTTTTAAGAAGGATATAGAGATGGTGTGAGCTTCTGAGGTCCTGGGCCTGTCCATACATGATGGTAGTGCAAGGAGGCAGAGAGAGAGCGTGGCAGTGGCAGCTGTGCTCTGCCCACAAAACAGGTACAATTTGTGACACAGGGTTTTGGACTCCCCCATATCTCTTGTCTTAAACACCAACCTCATAAAATTGCCCCCACGTTGGTGCATAGAGTGGTGGGGTGAGTTTGTGGAGTTTTTTTCTTCTTAAGCTTAGCCTTTAAGGCTGCCCTAAAAAAGAAACTGATTACAGTGGTGGCCTTGCTGATGAAATCTTCATTAGGGGAATGGGTTGAGGCCATCCATCATTTTGCAGGAATAACTGAGATGGTGTCTGGCAGCAAGAGCTCTGGCTCTCTGGAGCTGGACTGAAACTACAGCCTCAGGAAAAAATGTACTTTCATCCCTTTTACACAACAGCTCCTCCAGTCCCCCCATTTCCACATAGCTCTATCAAGCAGCTGATTCACACGCTGAGGGGAGTGGATGTTTTATGTGTAGTTGAATAGCAACTCTCCCAGGGCTCTTAAGCATTTCACTCTTTTTTTCTTTTTTTTTTTTCATTGGGAAGAAAGAAAATAAAATCTCCAGATGTTTTGAGTTTACTATTCTGGAACTGGTGCATTGTAGATAGCTCCTGTGCCTCCCTGGGAAACAGGTAACCACCCAAGCAGTCCTTCTGCTCAGGCAATGGTCAACTCTTGATAACCGAAGTACGGAGGGGAATTTCATGACAGGAGTGGTACCCACTTTTTCCCACTGATGTCTTTCTTTTCCAAACAGAATTATCTGGGGGGACTTTCAAGGCTTTTTGTTTGGGCAGTATATGAGACCTTTGTTAAATTCAACTCCACTTTCACTGCCAACTGTCTTAGGAATCCCTGGGGCAACTTTGTGCTGTGTCCACAACGTGCAGATGTTGTGTGGTGTGGTTGGAGTCACTGCTCATGCATGCTACGCTGTGTCGCAATGCACAGTAAATCCAAAGCATTGAGCCATGAATGTGTCACCCAGATGATTTGTGCAAAGCAATAAATCCAGCTTTTATTGTGTTGAGATTTACATGTGGACATGTCAACTGTTTGTAAAGAACATATAGAGTATGATGTTCTTAAACTGAGTTTACCAAGTATGTGCGATAGTTATGGGCACAGATTTCTCTCCAGAAAATTCCTGGATAAAAATTGTTGGAGTAGAAAAAGTAGTGTTGATGTCATTGATGTCATGCATGGGTCTCTTGTAATTTTCTTTAAGTTTAATTTGTATTATTAATTTTTCACATCAGCAGCTCTTTCAAGAGTAAATACTTCCTCCAGTGCCAAAATTTTTCTTCATGGGAAGCGTATGCATTTGGAGTAGATTTTTTTTCCCTGTGAAAGAAGTGACTTACTTTAGTGCATTGCTATACATTGTCTATAATTGTTCTCAGTAGCAGATAACAAATTTTCTACAGCATAACATATTTGATCATACTTGTGGAAAACATTTGAGGTGTTTCCCTCAAAATTAATAACTAATAAAAATGACAAAAGAAAAATCCTTTGCCATTGGAGTTCATTACATAGCTGTCATGAAGGAAAGACACACTCTGGCTTTGCCTGAATTCCTGTGAAATTAAAGCTCTTTCATTGGACATAGCAATTACTTTAATTATAGCACTGGGGATTTGGATAGATGCCGGACTGCAGGGCTCTGCTGCACCCCCAGCATTATCTGTGTGTGCTAACTTCAGCTGGGGATACTCAGGGCCAGAGAGAAACTTTGCATCTCTAAAGTGCCCCTCCTTGTGATAAATGCTTGTCCTCCAGGAGAAAAGGGTTGCATGGAGGAAGAAGGGAAGGCAAAGAAGAGTGGGAAATGTCACTCCCTTTCTAGCCTAGATATAGGGAGGAGGATTTTGCATGGTGCTGAGCCACCCCTCTGCTTTTCTGTGCTCAGCAGCATCCATTTGATGGACGCAAAGGCAGCCATCCTGTGCTTCTTTTCCAGTTCACTTTGCTGCATGCTGGCAAGGTGGCAAGGGGAGCTGCAGCTACAGGAATGAAGGAGTGCCTGTGCACAATGGCACTGGTGCTACTGGTGTTGTGAGCAACTACTCCCTGTTTCACCATGATAATCATCTAATTCCTGTTTGCTTTGGGAGGGAAAGGAGGAAAATGAAGTCTTAGCTTCCTGATTGGTGCCTGCATTGGATATGGACTGTCCATGTCTGTCACTCATGCCTGTCTTGCTTAGGCATGGTCACAGAAAGTGAGAGTGTCAGTACTGATAAACCGGGAGCCCAAACTGCATACCACACCATCATGAGAATTGTTTATGAATAGTATTAAAAATGAAGTTTTAAATTAAAATAACTTTCTCTTTCTTTCTGTTTATTTCCCCTAATTGTAGAAAAGGGAAAGACAGGTCTAAAAGCTATACTTTTTCTGAGTTCAAACCTAAAATGAGGGTATCTTTTTTCTTTTTTAATTTTTTTTTCCCTTGGTGATGTTATGCACATTCACTGTGAGTGCACTTATTTTCAATCTATGAGTGACAGCAGCTCCACTTGTCTTCAAAGGCAGAGTACTAATGTCTTAGGGACATAAGCTTCAGCCACTCTTCAGAAATACTGAGCAGATGCTACAGTGAGAGCTGCACAGCTGAGTTGTCACCTGGTGAATCACCATGTTGCCCCACCACATTGAGCCTCTCCTTGCAGTGCCGGGAGGGGAAGAGAGAGTGCTTGTCCCTACAGCACATTGTGAATGGGTAATGCCAGCAGTAGGAAATGGGGCTGGTGGTCTGATGTGATGGACTGCACTTGAAATGTCTGGGATGTAATGTCCCTGTGTTGCTGGGTTACAAGGAATACAGCAAATGGGACGTTTAGAGGGTGACTTGCTGGTGTTATTGCCGTTGGCTTCCTGAAGTAGCAGCAGGTGTGCTAGTGAGGGCTCTGCCTTCTTCCTCATTGCCTGGTCTTGTTTTTATCTGTCTGGACAGTAGTAGCAAGCTATGGAAGTGCCCAGGACCAGGTGGCACAGGTGCCAGGCTACCAGGTTGTTGTGACAGTACGACAATGAGCATGTGTAACTGCAGCAAGGGGCATCAATTTGGTGGTTTCTTCTACTGGATTTCGGCAACAGAAAATTGTATGAAAACTGTAGTGTGATTGAAATTGCCAGGAACCTATAAATTACAGAATCACTGTGCTCCCAGGCTGTAAAATTAAATGTTACTGCTCACTGGAGTAATTGAGTTGAAATGGCTTGCAAGAAGGCACTCACGTAATTGTCATTTAGAGAAAGTATTGTCTGCGTTCAAGTTTCCATATTCGCTTACTGGACAGGGAAGCTAGTACAGCAGTTCTGGGATATCTATCAGGAGTGATGCATCAGTCAAGGTAGGAGTGCTGGCCTCACCCTCACCTAAGACACACCGCAGTGGGTGGGAGAGGGATGCAAAGATGAACAAATTTCACGCGTAGAAGTTCTGTGTGTAAATTAAGTTCCGCATTTTGCAGCCTCGGTGCAGATCAATGGGGATGGAAATACTGGGGTAACTCAGGCAACTGTAGTTGTAGCTGCAGCAGTGTTGTTAACACATCATTCCCTGAGCACCAGAGCTAACAAAGCTTAGTTTCCTGCAGGTTTCTGTTGGAAAGTTGATTGATGGGGGTGTTTCAGAAGCTCACAAGATCTGAGTGAAACTTTTTCAGGATGAAGGCATTTATAAGGCATCTCTCCTACATGGATACTTTGCTGTCTAACAAAATGTGAACACATACTACTTTTTTTCTTATAGCTGTTTTGTTTCTCATTTCCCTTTACAGCCCAAGACATGTAGAATTATAGTTTATCTTTGAAAACTGTATACTTTCTGTTGGGTTTGGCAGTAAGATGCCGTTATGTTAAGAAAGTATGAACACAGAGAAGCAGCATGTTTGTCTCATTTCCCTGGGAACTAGGATGAAACAGCCACTGTTTACTGACAGGAGATAGGAATGAAGTCTACTCTGGGGTTTTCTAATCATCTTTCAAACATGGCACGGTAAAAGACGACAACTGAAAGTGAGTTGAGTGTGTGTGTGCACGTGCACATGCGCAGCAGAGCACGTGTTGATAAGGGAGGCCATTCCCACGGAGCTATTCCCCTGTTCTCTCCGGCATTCAAGTAGAAGAAAATGCTGTCTCTGAGCTGCAGGTTGTCTTCCACTAGAAAAAAACAAATCTGGGAAATTAGTAGTTGTGGTTTCCTAAGAGCTTAGCCGAACAGGAGCGATTGCTCCATCCAATTGAGAAATGAGGCAATAATTAGGTGAAAAGGGAACAACGCAGGGCATAGTTAATTGCTCGGTTAATCGTGCTGTAGTGCAATGGATAAACAGAGGGAGCCCTTGGAATAGACATGAGACTGAAAGCAAGGGAAAGAAGCATTGCAGTCACCTTGTGGAAGATACCACACTTCCACTTACATTGCATTAGCTAAGCAGAAGGGGATTGAGGGTGGTATTTTTCTTCCTATTTCATATCTGCCCAAAGTGCTTATCTGTCTTTATCTCTGTGTATTGATTTTTCGATGCTCCAAGCCCTAAGTAACAGTGAATCTGCCCTTCTAACTTGTGTTGAAGCATTGTACTGAGGACTGTCTAAAATCAGGTTTGAGAATGAAGCATATTAGTTTAAACAGTTTTCTCCCATCAGTGACAGTCTGTGGATATTGAAATTTTCTTGCTAGTCAAAGGAGGGTAAAGTGAGCAAATTCCACCTCAAAAATTGTTAGCTGAGATTTTTTTCTGATATCTTTTTTTCCTCTTAACTAGATGGCTCTGCTGTTTCGGTTAAGTAGGAGTCACTGATGGAGAAGGAAAACTTTTTTGGTGAAGTGCCTTGAAACAGAGTATGGGTTATGATCAAATGTTTGCTGCTTTATGCTGCTCCAGTGATGTAAAGCAGCTGCTAACTTGCTGTAACCATTCAACTGAACTGGATTTACAATGCTCTGCATCGCTACAGTGATGCAAGGCAGCTGGAAAAGACCAGTGAATCTGCCCCTTAAATGAAACAAAATACTTTGATAATTGAAAGTACAATGCTACTTTTATCTCTGTTTGACGTTTGTTTTTCTTCAACTCCCTGTTTATAAAGACCAGATTGTGCCCATGATTGCCATAATCTGAAATTAAAGGGAATATTTATGGAAAAGAGTACTCTTCAAACTGAGGAAGGGCAACAGAATTCAGCTGCGGGAGATGTGTGAAGAATGGCAGCCTTAAAGCGACAAACCCGTTTGAATTAGGATGAAAAACTAACTCCTGTCACAGGCCAAGTACACCCCTATTAAACAGGTAGTCTGTTGATACTGTTGGCCAGCAGTTGATCCTGTTTTCTGTCATTGCAATCCATTTATGTTTTTTTTCACCGACTATGTCCACCTCTACCGGTAGCCAGCGTTGTAATTAAGGGCCTAATCCTGCTGCGTTGACTTGGAGCAAGCTGTGTCTGCTCCTGCCCGGGCACAGAGCACGGCGGTTCCTTTCCTCCTGAGCTGCCCTCCAGGATCTGTCCCCGCGGGACAGCAGGGCCCTGCTGGGTTGAACTGTGGCTTTCTAAGCCAGCACACATCTCTGTTATACCAAAGTAACTGTCACCCCTTTCTTTTTTGATATTTTCTTTTCTTTTAACTGTATGCTCTTCTTACTGGGACAAACATGCTGCGTTTTGGGAGGTTTTGCAGTTGAGAAAGATGTAAAGAAATTTCTCCCCCTTTACTTACACGACCCGTAAAAAACCAGCAAACCAGTTAAGTCAGGCTAATGTAATACTTCATTTGGCTATGAATGAATGAAAATATAAACATTTTTTCCATTACAAAAAAAACCCCAAAAGTTCTGTTTGTGAGCAAGGAATATTGATGGTGGTATGCTCAGTGAGGATGTACCGGTAAAGACAGTCCAAAGCAATCTGTGATTTAACAGAAAAGCCTAAAAACAATAGAATGCCAAAAGGGGAAGCCGTCGTGTCTTGTAGCTACACAACGGCATTTGTGTCGTGTTGTTTTATTTTCCTGATGGCATGTTTGTGCCTGTTGGGTTGTCTGAAAGGCGAACTGGAATGCGCCGCCATGAGCTGCCCTCTGCACAGTGGCCTAGCGGCAGGTCTGGCGTACAGTGATTGATCCCTCCATTTAGGAGGCATAATGCCTTCTGAAGCAGAGAGCAGATCAAAGACTTCAATGATTGACAGCGATTTATGCCGCTTTTGTTTTTAATTCCTTGACTCCTGACATTTTAAGACGGAACTTTATAAAAGAAGGATGCCGTATCCTAGGGTTACACCTCCCTTCATAACAGGGGAAGCTGAAGGAGTTGTGAGGACTGATAGCCAGATTTCAGATATATTAGTTTTTATTTAAATCTGAGGTTCAGAGGTTTGTGGGCATGCTGTTTCTGTTATTAAATCATTATGCACCTACCTGGGGGGAAAAAAGCCAACAATCTTACCAGGAGTGCCTCTATAAACATTTCTTACTCTCCGTAGTGTGAGGCTGGTATATTAAAAATTCTTCGAATAGCTGACCTCGACAGGTGTTTTATTTGAGCAAACAAAACAATAAATAGTAATATAATCCCTGTGGAGCTGGCATTAGGCTTTGTGGGAAATGCATAATTTCCTTTACTGAATGTAGGAAGCTGCACAAATTTAATTTCTTCATTTGTGTCATTAATACCAAACGATCCTGGAGCTCTTTGCTCCTCGGGGCTGAGGTCCGAAGCCTGTTGCATGTAGTCACACAGAGGGTTTTTCTGTGGTTTGCATTATGTTTTTCTCTTCTCCAGCGATGCACACACTCTCGGGGGGTGTCTGTCAGCCAGAGCTCAGCATGGAGGAGAGCAACCCGGCAGCTTTTTTGCCCTGGGAGTGTGTGTTCGGCCATCGTGCTCGCAGGAAAATGGCGAGCCTTCTCTTTTCGGAGTGGTGCCAAATATCCTCATGGCTGGCTCCACTGTCAGTCTCTGCAGTACAGTATAAAGCAGTTATTATACTTTTGGCTCCTTAACTTCTGCAAGGCCTCACAATTTAAAGGCTGGTTGGTTTGTTTGTTTGTTAGTTTTAATCTAGACCATATGTAGGTTGCAGTTTTACTGGCTGTATTTGACATGTTCTGGAAGGATGATGTCTGCTTAAAAGACACGCTTTGCAGAAAATATTTTGTCATTCCTCCACGCAGCAGAAGTCTTAGTGTTGTCCTGGGATCTCCAAAGAAGGGGACAGTGGGTTTCCTAAATCATTGCTGCTGCTGTGCTGGGTGAGACAAGACCTAGGCAGGACATGGTGTCATGATGTACATAAGGCCTTGGAGGTTCCTAACCCAGCCTTCAATGGCAAATAAAGAGCAATCCTGATGAAACTTTAGGTTTGAAATGTAAGTTAATTTAGCCTGTTGTGTATGTGCTATATAAAGCAACGATGACTGTCATCTTTTCCTTTTCCTTTATATATGATTAAACTCCACTGTTACTTTATTAAAGGCTGCTGGTGGTCTTGCGTTGTGATGACAAAATGGATACTAAAGGGCTGCCATCCCCCAGAGTAGGTGGAACAGCAGCCTCACCCAGGATGGCAAATACTGCCTTTTTATGCTTACTATAAAGCCTGAGGTCTTACCCATTAAGAGATGATGTTTGAACTGTGGAAGCCATTAGAAAAGCCCATCACTATATTTTATTGTTCTCATAAAGTTCATGAATTAATATCCACATTTAAAGCAACATTTACTGTTAACTCCTCCATTAACTATTTATGTATCTTCAGAAAGAAAGTGGTCTTATAGCACTGTTCTCAGGGGGCTTGAACTATGCTTAAATTCTGGGGAGTTCTGCTCAGCTTGCTAGTAACAGAAATCTTTCCTAACTTTGAACATATTTTCTTAAGAAGATTTCAAGTAAATTTGGTCTTTGTGTTGATGAACTGAAGAATTTGGTAACATGGGGGACCAGTACCCCAAGCAAAGCTGTAAGTTTCAGTGTTAAAAAAATGGGAAAAAAAATAATTAACTTTTCTTTAGCCCAAACCCAAAACCAGAGGGTTGTATTTTCGAAAGAAATTTGAAACAGCATTTAGTACATGGTTTTCTGATGTTGATTAAGAATGTTCCTTACTTTTAGGTGTTATTTAGGAGCTTATGAGGTTAGTGATGTGCACTCTTTCATTGTTTCTACAGCCTTTCATCCTGGCATTTACAAACAAATATTGTGCTTTAATTTGTACATAAGCTATCCCATTCAGCCTAATTTGGTGTTGAACTTAATCGGTCAAGTTAATATTTACTTTTTGTTTGTTTCTTATTGCCAGTTCAGACTTAGGTAATTGACAAACTGCTTCAATGAATTTGGGCCAAAGCTTGGCTACTTTGTATCAAAAACAAAGGAACTCCTTCATTTCCAGATTTACTCATGTATAAAGTATTTAAAGCAAAAGATTAGGAAAGGTATTCCTCCACAGCTTAATTTCAGTTCTGTTGGTGGTAGAGGTTTTCAAATAGCTAGTATAAGTTAGATCAGCAAAATGATGTGCTGAGTAGGACATCAATTTATGTACCTGAAACAACTAAAACAGAAATCCAATTATACATTCAAGTTTGTTTTGTTATTTTGGTTTTGGGATTTTTTTTTGTTTCTATCCCTGGGTTCTTTTGTTGGTCTTTTTTACGCTTACTGCCTATTTTAGAAATAGAGGTTCTGGTGTTGCATATACTTTTCAATCTGTAGCTGCACATCAGGGGTTGCTTGTGAAAATGAGCTGTTCGTCTGCCCCACCCTGAACCTTGCACTCGTCCCTTCAACGTCATCTGGCAAGGAAACACAGATGCTCAAAACCACAGGGAATTGCAGGGAATAGTACTGAGACCTGTATGAGGATGAGCTCTGAAGGGATGGTACCACTTTCAGCTGCTGCAAGCAGCTTCTAGGATCAAGCTGGTGGAAAGCCAGCATAACTCAAACTCTTAGCTGAAAATTCTTGACTTTAGATAGCAAAGTTAAATTTAGTCTAGTCATTTAGAATGACTTCTTCCTCTCATTTCTATGTCTGAACAGTTAAGCACAGGCAGTGTGAAGAAAAATCTTTCAAAGTTGGACACGATCCTCAGTCTGGGGTGGGCAATCCACTCAGTCCTCTTTGTGTGTTCGCATGGACTTTAGCACCAGATGCAGGTGCTAAAGCAGTTCTGGATTAGGATAACTGAGGTCCCTTATGGCAACAGCTTAAGCTATAACATCTCTTATATGTCCCTCGCATATGCTGGAGGGGAAACTATATGTGATAAGGTACCTACTCCCAACTCTCATCCTTTCTGCCGTTGTGTCCCAGTACAACCAGGGAAGGTGAGAGGGCTGTTACCCCCTGCTTGGCCTGAGGGGCTTGCTCTCCTACACTAGTATTCAGTTTAGCCAGATACCCCAAAGACATCACAGAATATTTCTGTTGTGAACTTTAAACTTTAGTGAATGCTTTCTTTTCATAGTGTGCAGTCTGGACACCTGGAAAATACTGAGGTTTTCTTTCTTCTTTTTGGAAAGCATAGGCTACATTAATGGCCAAAGCATAATTAATAAAGTGAATAATTCAGACTGTTTTTAGAAGTCAGTTTGAAAAATAGGAAGTATTTTATGCTTGAAGGCACAGTGTTTAAAATCAGGAATTGAATTGAAGAGCCAGACTGGGATACACAAAGCCAGGTGTGCAGTGCATATCCAAACCTCCACGGCATAGGCATGCAGACATTTGAGCACATACATGTGCCTTTGAGTGCACTTTGGTCATTAGCAAGTAGCTTTAAGTGCAGCCATGTGCTTTCATCTCCAAATATCTGGCATTATTCAACTGCAATGATACAGTAAAACGGGAAGTTTTCATTTGTATTTTTAAAAGAATCCTGGGTAAATCTCTGCAAGCCAAATCTTCTCTCCAAAAAGATACTTCCTGTGTAAAAATACTAACTCATTCTCCAGTATAAATAAGATTACCATACCTGTGAAAGAGTACTTGTTCACACTGCAGGTACTTAGTTTTGTTGCTTACACATAAGCGTGCTTGTGTTATTTTCCAAGAGAACAAAAGCTTAACCTAAATAAATTAAGATTGTTTTCAAGATTGTGATAGAAGGTTACTCTGTTTTAAAGTGTTGGCAAAATACAAGATAGCAAAATTTCGATCCCTTTAAATTATAGGATGAGGAAAGCCTTGAGCGGTCTGTAAATGACAGCTTTTGGAGGATGACTTGAAGGTGGGAGGGGTTGAGCTCTGTTGGACTCAGCAAGGGGCATGGATTCCTCGGTGATCCCTCCCCTGAACGCCTCTCGTCACATGCCATCTTACTTATATCTTAAAAGCTGTCAGCTTGGATACCCGAGTTTGTTGTAATGAAATGAGCTGATAGAAGATGTAAGATGGTTTCAGGAGGGAAATGCACAACATTTAAAGCATGAAATCCTGTTGAAAATGATTCTTTTTCTTCTGCCTACTGTTTTCCTGATCAGTTGGCAAAATCTACTAAAAAAGTTATGTGCTGGGAAGCTTAAAGGGCTCCCTTCTTTTTATGGTCTCCATGCAAGTATCAATCAGTCCCAACCCCCAAACAACTGGCCTATTGAAACTGATACAGCCTTTTTCTTTCTGGGCCTGTTTTCAGGCAAAATGTTGAGCTTTGCCACTTCTGTGTCGCTTGTAGTGTTTGTCAGGGAGACAGACGCTTCCTTTGCCCACACTGCTGATGGCCAGGCACCAACGGTGGCTGGTCCCAAGCCTCTCTCTGTGGCTGGGAAGCTTTTGAGAAATGTGATTGCTGTCGGGAGAGCGTGGTTGTGCCCAAGTGAGCCCTGCTGTGTCGGTCAGCAGGCAGGTTTTCCTGCTGTCCTTACTTGGCACGTGTTGGGTATTCCCAACTGAAAATATGGAAGCCAAATTGTGTGTTGAATTTAAAGAGCAATCATAGCGTGTTTTGTGAAAAAACATAGGAGTTGAGTAGTACACTTAAGCTAAGCTTTACAAGCTATGTTTTTGTTGCCCATAATAAAACCACCTCAGTTTGTACACTATCAAAGCATCTTTGCTTTAGCCACATGCCTTGTTTTTGTCATACTCTAATCTTCTCTCATAATGTTTCTTTCTTTGAGTTTGTTTGAAGTAGATGGGAACACCCACACAGAACCCCACCCCCCTTTTTTTTCTGTAATTAATTCTGTAATCTTTAATGTATCTCTTGTTGAATCTTTCAAACCCACTTCTGAAATACATAATCTTCTTCACCAGTTTGGCATTGTCCTTTCCTCTGTTCCTTTCAAAAATCTTTAGAGGAGGGTAGGGAACGATTTCCCCTCTCAGGGAGACAATTCACTCGTTGCTTTGGGGAATCATTTGGAATAAATAGATAGAGTTTGCACATAGACTTTAACAAGCTAAATAATAGTCTCAAGACAATTTCTTTCAGTTTTGTCCAGCACCAATCTTATGATGAATCTTGTGAAATCTCTAGAGTAGTCACTATTCCCATAGTTCTTATGCTTAATTTTTGGTCAGTTACTTGTTGGGGTTGTTTTTCCTTCTCTTTTTCAAATACCAAAGGAAGCGTGGTAGGTGGCCTAATTGAAATTTACTTAAAAACAAATCCTTTGGCTGGAGAAAGCAGACTGATGCACTGTACCATTGATAAGACCTGGGCTTCTTTGCCCTGGGGTTGGTGAGATATTAGAGGCACAGTTGTGATCCACCTGACTGAGGAGGAGGCAGAACATGTTGTTACCAGATCAAAGAGAAGGATTGTTTTTAAATGCTGTTTGCAATCGCTCATGTGAAGTGGCTGGCTTCTGGCTGAGAAGTGTTGAGCGCTGGTTATCATGATGCAGTCAGAGAAAGATGTAGTTTTGCTGAATCTTGGAAAGGTGCTGTCTTCTGACTGTCAGGACCAGTGCTGTGATTCTGCTGGAGGATACGTAGGAAAAACATATGGGGCATCCACAAATTTGCTTGGGACTCAGGCTGTTTATTGTGCTGCCACTTTGAAGTGACAAAATCCAGCCCCTTGGTGAGTAGGGCAGGAGGACATTTCTAACATGTGGAGCAACCACATGCAACTAGCATTAGTGAAAAGACCCACCAAAATGCCTAGTACTGTGTTTGGGCCCAGCAAAATAACACCCAAGAAAGCAAAGTCTACTTGGGCATGTGGCTTGGAAGAAAAACATGGATTGTTTTCTGCCTCTGAAGATGTTTTGTTTGGTGTTAATGGAGAAAATTGAATTACATTCTAACAGAGTAGCAGCGATAGCTGAGGGTTTTGTGTTGGAGGAGGGTTAGTACAGTATGCTCGTACATTTTGCTTCTCTGTTCAGTATATTAGCGTTGTTGTGGCTTTTTGTTTCTCCCTTTCAATGGAGGAGGTTGACGGAGAGGTTAGATACCAGTTCTGCCTCAGTGATTCATTAAAGCAGAGCTGGAGGAACGGAAGTTGCCCTGTTCAAAGGTGTGGGGAGTGTTTTATTGTTCTGCATGGTGCTGTGAATGCCAACGATTTTGCAGCTGTGAAAAGGGCTCTTAATGAGTTTCAGCATTTTAATGTACTTCAAGTTCCCAATTGTACAAATTTAAGAAGCTTAGCAATTCAGTATCTCCTGAATAATAGCATTTATTTTATACTCTAAATACACTTGGGGAAGTCTCAACAATATTGCAGGAAGTCTTGGTAATATTGCGGCTCCTTCCCGATGTAATAGCTTTAGAGGACCTAATTGACTTGAACAGTGGAATTGGTCCTTTAAAAAACATGCACACACGATTTTTGATTAATGAGCCCCATAATAAATCATTAATCTTTTTTGGCTCAAAAAATCATCTGAATAGTTTTCAAAGTAGAAGAAGTTGTGTATGTTTTCTTAAACTGTCTTAGTGATGCAGTGCTTACATTTCAAATCTATCATCTTAAATTTAGAGAAAAAAAATAGCTTAACCTATTTAATTTTTAGAAAAACAAGTCCAAATGCTGAACTACTTGGTTACTAGGAGGCATGTGAAGAAACATCTAGATAAGAGTACTTCCTCTTAGAATAATAAAAGCACTGTAAAATGACCATGTAATAAGTGTCCTTCTTCCTGAAGGATCCCAAAGTGCTTTTACACATTTTCTATAGTCAATACGGGTCATTCACCCATTACTTGAATGAAACCAGTCTTTACTAGCTGCACTAAACAACACTTTTTCTAGGAAGGAAATCACAAATAACTCTTGCATTTGAAACTCTGGGGAGAATTTGAGGTAGGCAGACTGTAATTGCCCAACTTGGAACCTGGCCAGAAGACTGTGATTAATATACCCAAGCTGCGATTTAATTGTCCCAAAGTAGTCAGGGGCTTCGTTTCAAGTGTGCTTTGTCTCTGAATAGTATCTCTTTTTCTTCATGTTAATTTCAGAGCTTATAGATGGGTGGCAAGTTTAGCAGAATTGAGAAAGGGAGAAATTTTTTATTTACGTGGGGATCAGCAACATTGTGAGAGTGCAATGCAATTTTCTACGTGTATCTCAAGTGACAGAAGCTGGTTCTATATTTGGTTTTTTCTTCCTCTTTCACTGCATGACCTTCTGATTTGGTTGGCTCCCTCAAAATATTTTCCCCACACTTCACTATTTCAAACTCTTTAAATATTATCATTTTAGGTCTTAAATAATAATAGCAGAGTAAATGCAAATGCCTCTGCTTTTCATTTTCTTTGGGAGTCGCTTGATCTTTTGAAACAGTGTAATATCTCAGAAACCTGCAAAGGCAGACTAGCAGATTGATTGATCTATAAAAACAGGGTCATGTAACTTGAAACTATTTCCCTTAAAAATCAAACAAGCTGCAGAGGCTGTTGATGCTTTTCTCAGCGGAGCCAGCCTCATCCCCTCCTTGGCAGGATAAGACAGGGGAGCTTCTGAATGTCAAAGCTCAACCTGAGGCTTCTGGATGTGCGTCTGTCTGTGACAGTCACTGATCTGCAGATCCACAACTGAGTCAATATCAGGCCGAGACATTACTCAGTGGGATCCAGTGGATATTTATTTTTCTCTTGGGGAACCTGAAAGTTTTTAAGGGATTTTGTGTAGATGCAACCAACTTCCGTGTTTAGAACATAAGGGCGGTTGTTGGTGTTTTGAGGTTTGGGTTTTTATGCAAGTGGCCCACAGAATACACATAAGATTAGCTTGGTCTGTTGACAAAGTTGAGGTGAGCACAAATTTCTCAGGGCTGCAGACTACCAAGTTAGATCCCTTTAGGTTTGAAATGGCTTGGAAAAAACGCACACATGTCTACAGCTGTACATATTTCATCATGAACCACCAGGAATTGCTACAGACAAGATGCGAGTTTTCACATGCATCCACTCTTTTAAAGGTGTTGTGTATGATACCTTTCAGTTGTGCCTCCAATGCAAAGTAACTGCATTTTAAATCAGAGTATAGTTGAAGTTGTTTCCTGAGTATTGGGTGATTTTCTGCTTATGTCATCGAGTACTGATTGCAGCAGAGCTGGGATAAGCATTGGCATAAGGAGTGTGCCTCTGATGAAACACTGCTAATTCACATCACCAAGTGGCTACTTCTTTGCCCTAGTGGTGCAATATTACATAGCTGAGAGTTTAAGATGTTGAACTTGTAAGCCTTCAGATTTGCTTTTCACTAAAACTAGTTTGCAAACAAGTTGTGAATACAGCACCTGGGAGAGATAAGCCAGAAGCCTGAAGTGTTCAGTAGCTCAAGTTCCTTTCTTTAACACTGTTCTTTTAGTTATAAGAAAGATTCTAAAGCCAGAGGAAAATTACTCAGATTATTTAAGGACCATTGCAAGAGCCAAGTCCATCTTTCAGTGTCCTAGGAGGAGGCCCACACCACTCTCTCTATACACTGCTGCAGATTCTCCTTTGCCTTTAATTCCCAGCCATTCACTACATCAAAAATGCTTTATTTGTAATTCCTCTCCAACCTGGGACTCAAGGAATGCCTAGGTATCTTGTCCAACAGTTAATTATATTACTGCAGTAAGTTCTTAGAGTTGCTTCTAATTTTGGAAGTGGGAAAGAGGATAACGTTCTTAATTTGTGGGATTGATACAGCCATTACTTCTCATATGAACAGAGTATACATGTATACAAATAAATGTAAAATGTGATTACGTGCGGATATATTTAATTGCACACAAACATACCACCAACTAAGCGCATTCAGTGGCTATATGTGGGGATACCTCCTTTGTATACACAGTCACTTACACATATGTATGTGTAATTACCAATGTGACTCCTTCTTGGAAGTTTGGGTGTACTCTTGTATGTCTTTACACATAGACATCTGTTTACACAGATCTCCAAAATCAAAAGCATGCTTAAACTGGAATGCACTTTTATGTGTATAATATATTTTGTTGTTACAGACATAATGTAGAGCTGGCCTTGTGTACTTAAAAATGTTGTTCCCATGCATATACACACACATGGGCATGCACGTATACTTATGTACATTAGACACAGCTGAAATACTGTATAGATGTAAGAAGAACAGATAAGCACGAGCCACGGAGAGCTTAATAGTGGATTGCTGGTGCATTTTCTCACAGACCAGCTTAGTACAACACAGTAAATGGCTGAGATGCAAGTGGTCACACAGGTCATGCACTAGGCAGGGTGGCCAAGTCCAGTTTTCTGGAAACAGAAGGAAAAACAGAGTTACAGGGCTTGGAGTTTCTGCTTTCCTCTGGCTTTTCCCAAAAGTCTAGGTAGGTGTTGTGCTACTCAGACTCGTATTTTCTGCCTACACAAAGCATAATATATCCTTAAATAATACTTTCTTCTTTAATGGTGTTGGGGTTTTGTGTCAGCGAAGGGAAGCTTTGACACTTTGCTCATTTCCCTCTCCCAAGCAGGCTATAAGGAATGACAAATGCCTGGCCCTTCTTCCTTACGTTGTCCATCTGAAGACTGCTGTGGTGTCTCCTCTTCTGCTGCTTGTTTAGTGGCCACCATGAGTTACTGATTTGTCTCAAGTGGTTGCTGTGCTTTTCTTGTTCATTAGTTGCAGCCCCTTATGATCCCCTGGAGCTGGTCATGGCCCTGGGTTAGCTGAGGGCAGAGCAGGGAGGGACGTGGTCCCACACCTCCCAGTGTCCCTTACAGCTTACCTGCTGGCTAGGCTCTGCTTTTTGCCATTGACTGAAGCTATAGAGTGGTAGACTTCTCTGGAGGCAAAACCACAGCCTGGACAGCGTGGGACCATGTCTGCTTGACATGCAGGGGATCCAGTAATGATAATCAATTCAACCCTGCCTTCTTTTTTTTTCCCAATTTTAATACTTTTTTTTTTTTTTTTTAATAAAGGACAGTTTCAGTTTCTTCACTTACTAATAATATTTCCCTGTTTTCATCTGTGAGGGTGGAAATTGTGTATTTCAGGGCCCTTTTGCTAGCCCTCCACTGGGACTTCCTGACTCAGCACTGGGAATTCCACACACAGGGAAAACGTGGTATTGCTGTGTCTGTCGTGCTTCTGAGTGATAACTGTCACTTTCCACATCTGAAATACAACTTGGTTGCCTTTTTATAGCTGATGCATTTAGGAAAAGTATAAGTATTTCTGCAGTCTATGTTTTGTGATTTGTGCCTGATCTTAAATGGGAACGGTATTTTTGTCTGTGTTAAATACAGATTTCTCAAAATAAAGCTGTCAAGGCTGTGTTTTATGGTGGATTTTGTTTTCCTTAAGCAGAATCTATGTAGATTTTTTCTTAAGTTTCTGTAGTAGTTAAAAGAATCCAGATTCCCTGAAAATTGATGCATCCTCAAGGACTAGCAGGTTTCCATTTCTGGCATGTGCATCAAGATGAATAACTGTTTTCTAGCTATTTGTATGGACTCAGGCTAAGTAGACCTCAACCTTTATCCCAGAAGGAATTCCCAGACAAGAAAATTCTGACTTCATTTATGGTTTATAGGAAGTAACGTAAAACATGACAAAAGAAAGCGTTCGGTTTTCTTCACAAGCAATCACATGGGATCTGTGTGCTGCTTGAATTCGCCTTTGGGTCAATAGGTCAAATATTAAAAAGCATTATACTGTCCCAAAAAGTCCTCTTAAAGCTTATAATGCTTTCCTAGTGCTGATAATTTACTGCCATTAATAGCTACAATCTTTTTCCAGTGCAAGTGTAGACAGTTAAATGAAGACTTTCAACTTTATATAAGAAATCTGTGTTTCCTGACTTAGCCCCAATCTAGGGAAGCTTCTGAAGAGAAACATTTTAAGTTGCTATTGATCGACAGATAAATGCAACACTGATAATGATTTAACCCCTTGAGCATATGTAGCATTTCAAATCTATTGTCTTCATTTTGCTGGCAGCTTTGAAAGGAAATATTAAAGGCAAATGATAAATGCATGAAATTCATCAGAAGAGATGTGTGTACTTGGTTTTTTGCATCTTTATTTATCTGAATATATGTTTGAAACTAAACTATTTTCCAAGCAAAGAGCCTGATACTGCCAAGTGAGGCCAATGAAAATTTTGCTGTAGAATTAAATTAGAGAAGGATCAGGCCATGACAGAGCAAACACTCTGTCCTTAGGGAGAACAGCTGCTAGAAATAGTGGTCAGAAAGTCCTGAAGCCACTCTGGCCAAGTATGGGTTATGCGTACATGAAAACATCTGCAACTTGAGCCTCTGCAGCTCCATTGTGACATCCTATGGCCACTGGAAGATAAGATGGCAAAGCTCTCCCCTTTGCCACACTACTGTCACTTAGAAAGTCCTTTTCTAACCTTGAGGAGCAACATGCAACCTCTGCTCTAACACCTGGCACAGTCTCAAAGTCTCCACAAATTACATAGGAGTCAGACTGATCTGATTGCTTGGATCTACAGGTTGAGGAACCCATATTTGTCCTTCAGATTCTGCCTTCACTAAGTGATATTATTGTATCCTGAGATAGATAAGGAAAAGACACAGTTGTTTACACTTTGTAAACATTACAGATTTGTAATCCTTTTGGTCGGGTGTTGCTGTCACGAGAACAGAAAATAGCACAGCCAAATCAGCTGCAGGTGTCACCAGCCCATGGCTTGAGAGTTGCCACCTTAACAAATGTAGACTAAAAAAGTCACCTCTTCTAGAAAATTTGGAATAATATTAATCATAGAATCATAGAATACCAGGCTGTAAGGGAACTCAAGGATCAGCTGGTCCAACCTCTCTTGGCAAAAGCACAGTCTAGACAAGGTGTCCCAGCAGCCTGTCCAGCTGAATCTTTAAAGTGTCCAATGATGGGGAATCCACCACTTTCAAATGGCTGGTTGTTCTCATGGTGAAAAATTTTTCTCATGGTGAAAAATTTTCCTCTTGTGTCCAGTGGGAATCTCCTCAGAAGTAACTTGTACCCATTACCCCTAGTCTTTTCAATGCGACTCCTTGTAATAATTTACTCTAGAATCTCCATTGTTTTCTACACAAATCCTGCTTTTCAGGATTTGTTATCCTAATTTTCCAGATTTCAACTTATGCAAAGAAGAACTGTAGAATTCATGGAAGTTTTATATTGTTTGAGTTCCATATTGTTACTCTTTGTGTTTATTTCAGGTGTTTGGGTGCACTATGATTTTAGGTAGAGCAAAAATCATTGTAATTTTCTTTTTTAGATATTACTGCAGTTGGAACTTTTGGTACTGTACATTTTACCATTTTACTTGTAAAATAAAATTGCATTTTACCTACTTAGTGTCAATGACACTGCAGGTCTTTTTTAAGACCTGAAGTAAGTAGTGCTACTAAACACTTACTATTTGTGTGTGTCTTGTTTTTCAAAATGGCAAATAATCACAGAAATCCATGATAGTGGGGTGTGTTTTGTGAATATTTCTAAGCTTGTACTTAAGAGTACGGTAAGTTAAGCTGTTAATTTAATTTTATTGATTTAGTGCACATGTCATTTTATCTCTAATTAGTTTTCTTTCTTTCATTATTGATAATGGAAGGTTTATGCTGTGGCCTGATTTCATGCTATGTCCTCTGTAAAGCTAATAATCTCTCTTGTGACCTCGTCTTTCTCTGTGTTAAGTATACACACAAAGGTACAAATATATGTACAAATGCGCCCTTTCTGTGGGATAGTGTTATGTAAAACATAATTCAGTGAGACTGTGAATAGTAGGAGGTAAATTGCAAGATCTGTTGACCCTATGCAGGGGCAAAGGACTTGATTCCTGTCTAAATATCAGTAAGACAATCCTGGAAAATATACATCAATCAGCACGTCATTAACCCAGTATAGTATAAAACAAGTAAACATCCTCCACAATATTGTCTAGCCTGCAATGGGACACTGTGTCTTAACTTCACTAAGACACAGTCAGTGGCAAATCAAAATAAATAGGTAAGGTGTTCAACTTAGATTGCAACTCATCTGGCCAAACCAGCCTGTTGCTTCCAGAGGTCATCAGTGAGTTTCCAATTTAGGGTTAATGGCTAGGAGATAATGTAGCATTTTCAGAAATTGTTATAGCCAGGCTTCAGGTAATCTGAGGTGATTAATGGATTCTTACTTTGCAGCAACATCAATAGCAAAGTGGTTAGGAAAACAGTATAAAAGAGAATGCAGAGGACAGCTGAGCACCTTCAAAGCTAGAGCGACACTGATTTTTGCAGAGGTTGAACTGCCTTTTTGGCTGCAGTACACTGTGCAAGTTGAAAACTGTGGAAATTTGTTTCCAGGAGAGCGACAAAGTAAGGAGTACTAAAAATATCACCTCATAATGGCAGAAATATGAAAATTAGAAGTTTATATCAGTCTGTGATAGTTCTGGCTATGATTGTATTTTGTGGAAATAAATAGAGGTACCATGTATCTTACACAATGCTCTAAAGGCAGTGACCACAGATACTCAAGTTCATTTTTTCCCACACAAGATAGAGGGCAAATCAAATCACCATTGGCAGATGAAATGCATGGTGGAAGGTTCTGCAGCAGCTCTGTGCTGGTCAGACCAATAACAATTTGGTTCCAGCAATATTTAGCTTTAGCAAATGCTGTGCTGTCCATGAACAAACTTAATTAAAAGAAAGCTGAGTCCAGCTTACACAGCACAGCACTCGGATAGTTTGCACAGTGAGAAGAAAGCCTGAGCATATATAAACTGCGAACTCTTTTTAAAGTTCATGGTTTTAATTAAAAAAGTACTTATAAATAATACTGTGCTCTGGAGCTGATACATGTATTTGTGACATTATTTCCCACAATGCTCTTGTTCTTTTCTTCTTCATAGGTCTTGGGTTTTAGGAATTTGATTGTTTGCATTTTTTTGACAAAATTTGTTAGAGCAAGTTTTAACCCATGTCTTGTTTAAGAAGTAACTGCAAAGAGTGTTTCAGTGATGGCACAGTAAGGCTGACAGCGCAAGTCACATCTCTCTTCTGATCAGACGGTCCCAGGCAAAAGGTTCCTAATGGCAGGAGTTATTTTCTTGAGTCGTTATAAAGCTCAGAAGTAATTGAAATTATTTATGCAAATCACAATAAAATGCTTTGGAAGACTGTTCAGAAAACTCTTTTCTTCCAAATAGCACTTAGGTTTTCTGTGTTCTTGTGCCGAACCATTGTGCCTTTTCAGAAAGTGTCCTTGTCTTTGTTAACAGGCTTTTGACATGACTTGTTGACAATCAAACTTATACAGAAAATGTACGCTGCAGTTATAGTTTCAGATATTTTTATAGTGTTTGATAGATTGGGTTAAATTATCACTGTGCAATAGTTGCATAGTTACGCTGAGGCTGAATGTCCTCCAGTGCTGTGGAAAACCCAGGTTGCTAATAAACTTTGAACTGCAGCAGTGTAAAATTCAGGTAGGGTAGGGTAAGGGAGAAAGATAATGTATGAAATATAGTCAGTGCTCAGTCTAAAACAGCACAGTAACTACCATGAAGCAGATGTGTCAGGATGGAAGAGTCATGCCTTGATTTATTGGAGACTTTGGAAGGCCATCAAACAGCATGGAGATTCTTTTGAAACTACCTGAGTGAAAAGAAGCTTCCTTGAATTGCCCCGGTGTCCTCTGCTCTGCAGTGTTTTCCCTGCAATACCTGCAGTGTTTAGACACAGTCCAGGTTGAGGAGACAGCTGCAAAGAGCTTTGGAAGGACTTTTGACAAGGCAGTCCATAATGTTTTTACCAGTTTCCTTCCACTCTATCTGTTGGATTATTGGTACTTAGTGCATTAATAAAATCCATGTAAATTTAGTCTTTCTGTACAGTCTTGTAAGCCTTTTGGTGTGCTGCTCAACAAGAGAGTGAAACCAGCCAGAGATCAATAGTTAACTGGCCATTGATTTAGCTGTCTACACTGTTAAAAATGTGCCCACACCAAGGGAAACAAATAAGCCAGTAAAAAGTCAAAGGGAAGCCTGGCAGCTGCACTTGATTCATTCTATTCACCTCATGTTACTGCAGTGATGGCTCAAAATATGTCATTAGCAATTCTGAAAGGCTATATAGTTGGGACCATTCCTATAGTAAGTGTTTCATGTGTTTCATCTGTTTTGTTTTTTAGTTTGTTTCTTCCTTCTTTTTACGGAAGAAGCCATAATGTGAAAAATCTTTGAATATCTTAACTCAAATCAGTGTATCGTCATTGATTTGCAGGCGCCATACGGACATATGTGAGTAAGATCCCAGTCCCCAATGACTGCACAGAACCTCTTCCTCAAGCCCCTGCTGAGGAGCAAAAGGGTTTCCTGCCATTGCTTCTCTGATACCAGGAGGTGCTGGAGTTTGGGGTGACTTTCTTTTAACTTTCACACCACCAGCCCATATTCGTTCTGTGTAGGTGTGCTAACTAAGTTTGGAGCATCCTGCTGTGCTTGAATAGGTCAGTGAAGAGAGAATCTCTCCAAACATTACTTGCAGACATTAGATATCAAACCTGAAGTTAAACACCTGAATTATAAGTTCAGTAGTTTATTCTGTCTGAAAACCAGGCACCTTTTACATATGTGGAAAAATACACCACCTTAATGTGAAAAAGCAGCAGGAATAAATGGAAAAACAATAGAAAATTGAGGGAAAATATAATTTAATTCAGATTTTTGGTGTGTGAATCCAATCAAATGCATATAATACCAGTTTTCAAATGAATGTCTACTTCAGATGTCCCAGAAAGTTGTTGTGATCTGCAGTACAAAAAAAGTAAATATTAAATAATAAAACAACAAGAAGAGATATTGAATGTGAATCTACTGAGAGAAAATGTTACATGCTTCCTCTAAATTTCATTTAAGCTCAGTGGCTTGCAGAGAATCCAGTTTAGAAATAATCTAATAAACTGACGATGAGACTGATGCTACTGTACAACTACAGTCTCCAAAATATTGAGCAAGCACTGGAAAATTTATGAAATGGCACATAAATGTTTTCATATAAATGATCTGGTTTAATATAAATGGTCCCACATAAATGGCGTTTTATAGCATAACTATTTTTTTTTTTGTTGAGAGGAGACAGAATTTCAAGCTAGACCTTTAAAGGAGAGAAGTTACATATATAGCCTGAGACTCCGGGCAGTGGCCATTAGGCTGAGATGAACTAGTTTGGGGAAAAAATAAATTAAGGTGATTTGAACCAGGGTCTAAAATATTCAGCAAGTCAGTACCATGCATCTAAAGGTGAGCTGTAGTATTGATCTGTGTCAATGTTAATATGATGAAGTCTCAATTTATTAAAAACAAGAAACAGATATGGTATATTAATATAAATATTGATTATATCTTTAAAAAGAGGAGTTCAGAGTCTTATATCGATCCAGGTACAAAGTTTTATTCCCAGGATAAGTTTGGAAGATGGAAAAATGAATCGTTTGAGCTAGTAATTAGTGCTTAGCTTCCTAGATCAAGCTGATCTAAGGAGAAATAACTTAGGTTGAATAAAAATAATTGGTATGTAGGGTTCCCAAATAAACCAAACGCACTTGGGTTGCAGCCCTACTGAGATTACAGGAGGTTTGAGTTCTTTTGGGGAAAAATGAACGTAGCCAGAAACTGCCCACTCCTCCCTACACGTGTCTTTAAAGAATGCATTACTAAACGTACTTTGTAAAGAGACTCAGCCTCATCTCACACCAGCAGGATTTTTTTCTTTCAGCTTTTCATGTGTTGCTTCCAAAGATTATCTCAAGATGGGAGGGAAATCCCATCTGAGAATTGTCCTTTCTTTCAGGAGTGGCTAGGAGGGTCCAGCAAAGCAAACGGCAAACTTCGAGTTGCAGTATGCCCTCCTCTGGGTTTTATCCATTTCAAATGATGTTGGTCTAGTGTGTTTCAAATCCTCAGCATTATAAACCTCTGCCTCCTTGGCACAGGCCTTGGGAGCTGAGTGACTGGCCCAATTCTTGCTAAAAGGCAGCGACAGAATTTCTGGCTCTTTCCCCAGTACGACTGCTTCTGACTACTGAACTCCAGAGCCTTGCAGTGCACTGAACGCTGGAAATGCTCTGAGCTAATCGAAAACTTGGGTTTGACCTACACCTGAATGGGACTTACTTTGCAGTATTCACAATTTTAAACCTTCCTAGTTGTGGTTTTGGACAGTTTGAGAGTGTCTACTGTGTACACCCTGCAGCCAGAATGGCCTAACTACAGCATATGGATGTACCTAAGTGCCCCTGGAGCCCACAGGCCAGAGCAACTGAGGTAGTTGGGCTGCAATGATGGTGAAACAGGCTGGGGTGGGAGCAAAGCGAGTTGCAAAAAGCCCTCCACTTATCTGGGGAGGAGCTTCAATTGGCTTAATTTCTTTTTGCTGTTGTTGGCCTGTTCTGTGGCATTCGGTGTACCCACGCAAACTGGCATACACCAGGATCCCACTATGATCTCAGTCTAGCAGGATTTTGGAGGGCTGGGGCTGACTAGATGAGTTCACCCATGTTTCATTGAGGCTGCGGAGCAAGTGCAAGCTGTACTTGGAAAATGTGACCTTCCTTGGGCTGTCATATGGAGTGTCTTGGGTAAAATGAGCTTCAGTGAGAAGGGCCAGGAGCAGGCTTTTTGATGGTGCCTTGAGACTGTGCTTGCAAGTTTGCACGCCTTGAGCATGACGCTTTTGCAGCTGGCACACACAGCAGGCTCCACAGCTGCTTTCCCTTCAAGAAGCAGCAAATTGGCCTGGTCTTGTACCCATTAATTAGCTGCGTTTGGCACACAAGGTCTGGGAAAGGCAGAGGAGCCGTGCTGCCACACTGCAGCTAGCCCTCCACTGCTCCCAGCAGCTCCCTCCTCCTCCTCCGAACCCCCAGCTCTGATTCCTCTTGGGGGGACCTTCTCACGTGTAGGGGATTAAACTTGAGAGGCTGCTGTGATTTAGGAAGACGGTGACAACAGGTGTTTGTCATTCCCCTGCAGTGTGGAATGAACCTGGTGACTCTGGTGTGGTCTGGAGCGGGAGAAAGTATGACGGGGACTGTGAAGCCCAGGCAGTGGTGAGGGCTCTGCTTGGCTGGTGGCCCCACTGTGGTAGCTTGAAGTTGGCAGCTGTGGGGCATCTGAGCCACAGTGCTGCTGGAGGCATTAGTGGGGACCCTGTAGATTTCTGCTTCTGTACCCCTTCTGTTCCTGTCCAAAATAGTTGGAAGGTAAGAACAGTTCTGAAGTGTCTGTGAGTATCACATAAATGGCTTTCAGCTGTCTCACCGATGACTGTTCAGTCAGTCCCGTTTGGAACTAAACACAATAATAAAAGGGATTTTAGCATCCCAAGGTGGGAAGTACCATTTTTTCACTAGTACACTTAGTGAAAAGCCATAGAAAGAATTGAATGAACCAGAGGGAGCCTGGGCCACACTGTGTGGATCCAGATGCCACCATCACCACCAGTTCTGCAACCTTGAGATGTGATCCTTCGCTGAAGGCAAAAGCTTGACTTTCGAGTAGTTAGGATTATGAAAGCCTAATAATTTGCTGAGTGGTTTGACTCTAGGGTTCTTGTTAGGCTCATCTTGTCAACAAATAGGCACATTTTGAAGAGTAAGACATTGCCTTTCATGCCAAAAAGCTTGGCGGTTACACGGGGCCAGGGAAGCGAGTATCACACAGGAGCTTGGGGAATCTGGGATGAAAAGACTTGGGCAAAACGAGAAGACTGTGTCAGCACCTCCATGCTGCAGAGGGCACCTCTGCAAAGCCGAGACAGATCACAAGGAGCCCTGGTGCCAGCAGCTGGGAGGGGGAACCAAGCCTGAGAAACTGGCACTTGTGAGGGTAGATGGCTGTGGGGTCTGGCTGCGGGCTCCGCAGTGCTCCTATAAAGCACGTTTGGCTCCAGTCTTCATCACTGAGAAGGCATTTCATCTTGTTTCAGTTTGTGGTGTGAGATATGGCTTCTGTGGGGTGATATTTCTCTGTAAAGAGAAGGGGAATTTCTCTAAATGTTATATTTGTATAGTAAGGAAAAATAATGTGGATGTTTTTCCTTTCTTAGAAAATGCTATTACGTTGTGGAGGTGGCATGAGTGGCCTCATCTGTCTCTCTCTGGGTGCAGCTCTTGTTTATCTTGTTGATAAAAGATAGGCTTGGTAAATCCTTGTGAGAGAGTGGCTTTGGCCTGCTACTCTTTCATTCATCCTTGGAGTGTAACTAAACTTTCCACAGATATTTAAAACAATGGCATTTAATCTCTCCCACAGTGAAAAGGCTTATGTGTTCCCACTCCAGGAGTGAGATGCATTGGCAGCAGTTCTTATTTATTTTTTATTTTTTTTGCCCCAGCTTGAAAACTGAGTAGTCAAAAGAAAAGTTCTCATTTTAATATTCTGCAGGACTGAATTGCTTCAGTGAAAGCAAAGGCTGTTTGTGCAGTTACTGATGCATAACTGCTTTTTTCATACTAGTCTGTCCTTGGGCTATGGGAATCTCATCTGCATAAAACTGTTAGGTTTTTTCTAAATATTGACAAGGGATGTCAGTCCCTGTGCATGGATTGGTTGCTTACTCAAAGTCCTTAACCAATAAATGGGTAGAGGTTTGCATAACGATGTGTTTATTTCTGAAAAACTGCATCTATTGGAATTGTAAACCTTTCTGCGTTCATTTGATTCTATAATGCCTCTTCTTTAACTGCTTCCATTGCTCACATTTTCCAAGTACTTCGTAACAATCAAGATGCTTCCTAATCTCCTATATCTTTCCTTTTTTGTTGTGGTCTGTAGGTGAGGGGAAAGAAAGTAACAAGTAATAAAACTTAAATCGTTTGCACACAGAAAAGGGGAAAAATGTGGGAAAAATAAAGGAGAAATAAAAAAGTTTTGGGCTTCTATTTGTTTTTCACAAAGCTTAAAGTGTGATCTGAAACTCAGATTCCTCTCTTTTCTTTCCTGCCTTCCCTCCAGGACTGTTTGCATGATTTTCCTCGCATTGTCAATGCCGTACCAATTCTGACCCCTCATTACTATCTTTTGGTTATTGGAGAGGAACTAGCTTTCGGATCTCTATGAATGTAAATTGAAGTGAGAGAAAGGAAGATGACTGCAGGGAAAGATGACTGGGAAGGGAAAGAATGTTTTTCTAGATTTAGGGGTTGTTCAGTTCAATTTGCAGTGGGTTTGCTGTTCGTGTGTGTGTGGTTTTCCTCTCGTCTGCCCCTTACTATTAGGCGTGGTAATAACTGGGTATATTTTTATGGACAGCAGCTTGAAAATGTGCCTACTTTGTTCTTTTATTTGTGTTTTGTAAAATAGTGGGGAATTCAACCTGCATGGTAATGTGCTGTTTCGTGGGCTAATGGGCTAGGAGATGCAAAGCTAGAATGCAATGGGCATTAAGCAGCATGTCCAAAGGCAAACGTTCACAGCTCTTAGGTCAGAATCCAAATTATGCAGTAAAACAGTGTTACACACCTCCTGATTTCAGACCCTTTGGGGTATTCATTTGAAACGTTTCTTGTCCGAAAGAGCTAAAATTTCCATTCAGCCTGGGGTAAGGGAAGCCGACAATTTCTTTTACTTCCTACTCTGGTATTTAGCAAAGCTAGACTTTGTTTAGTCATTCTTGCCCCTATAAAAATGGGATGTGTGAATCACAGCTTGAAACTGTAACGGTTTCTGCTTCCATTTTCAAGGCCTTGAATTTGCAAGGCAGTGATGAAGAAGACATCTTGGTTCTGTCTTGTCTTCATCTTCATACATCTTCTAGAAATAGGATGTGTGATTTTTTGTGTTTAACAAGACACATCTGCACTGATTTTAGTGGAATGTAATTTGAAACTAGTTTAGTTAAACCAGGGCAGATGGCTGCAGGACTGTGTGTAATTTCTTCAGTGTAAGGTTGTGGTGCTGCTGCAAAATTACAAATTTGGTTTTAGGACACCTCATAGCAAAAAGAAGATAATATTGTTGTCATGTAAATTTCAGTGTTGAACAAGTACAATTTAATTCTGCCCATTCCAATGTGTAATGAAAAAGAATCCAAAAATCTATCTTAAAAGACTTTGTCAGCTGAGGTATCGTTGGCTTACTGCACAGCATAAAGACTGTATATTATTTTTTTGGTTATTAAGCATCAGCTAAAATTCTGTAGTCATGCCTGATCGTAATCAGGCTTGTACTGACAGGTGATCAGATATTATGTAAAGCTCCTATCGATGATAATAGAACCAGAGCCATGAAAATTTGCAAAGGCTTAGGTAAATTGATTTAATGTAATGAAAACCTGGTTGTCTGTAGACAAGGTTTTTATTTACTGCTTTAATACACTTATTTTACATACAGCATTTATGTCTCTTTCGTGTTTCTTTGCCGTAGTTCAACAAGAATAGAAGTTGAAATGGTTGCCAAAATTGGAAGTTCAGTCTAAAAACCCAAAATAGAACAAGAAAGCTGTCTTCAAATTTGTTTTCTCATTTGCTCGTACTACAGACTGTATTGTATAAGATATTTTAATTCAGTCTGGGAATAAACATGTGATGTATCTCAACGGGACCTTAGATTGAACTGCAGAGTTCCCTCCCACCCAGTTAGCTCTTGTTGCACGTTATCAACCAAGACATTTTGGGGAGGGAAGGGAAAGGGAAAAGATACCATGGAAAGAGTTATATGTTTTCGACCAACCTTGCTCATGAAGAACAGGTTGAATGGGAAGTCTGCAGGCTGGAAGGCACATCTGCTTCAAACGTGTTGAGTTTTCTTTCTGTATTTATGTTAACAGTGAGCACATTTGTGGAAATCATGTTTTCTTCACAATCTGTTTGCTAAATTAGGACACAAACCCAAGAACGCTTGTGCATGAGAGTAATCTTCTATAAATGAGTAGTGTCACAGAGTTTAGTAAGAGCAGTCACGCACAGAATTAAGCACATGCATGAGAGTTTGCAGAAATCTGGCAACTACATTGTCGTTGTGATCAGATTGCCCAGCTTTGCTTCTAATGCAGCTGTAAATTCTTGGCTTGGACCTATTTTGAGTAGCCCTCATTGTATGAGCCATAAGCTATTCTATTGTGTTAAGCCTAACTGAAGATATTTCTCTTATTTTATTGTAGCAACAAGAGCAAGATCCCACAAATCTATACATCTCAAATTTACCTGTTTCCATGGATGAGCAGGAACTGGAGAATATGCTGAAACCCTTTGGACATGTCATATCTACCAGAATATTAAGAGATGCCAACGGAGTCAGCAGAGGAGTCGGCTTTGCCAGGTGAAACCTTTACTGTTTTTTGATTAATGCATGTTTTTTGGCTTTAATCCTTTGCAAATGCTGTCTATTCCACAACTCTGAAGCCTCATAGCTATGGAAAATGCAGAGCAATACCTTTATCAGATTGCGTGTCTGTTCTTTCTGACAAGCTGAAGAATACCAGTGCAGAAGGATGTTAATTTCGTTGCTCTAAAAATTAGTTCATTGTATGTATATATAACTAAAATCACTAGGAATAGTGAGCTATCCATGCAGTATAAAACTTGGATAATAAGAAATGTCCTACAGCCAAAAGCACATGCCTAGTGAAAAAAAAACTGTTTAAATGTTTAGCAAGGTTTTGCAAGAGGACAAAGTAGATTTAGAAGTGGGAAGGGTAAAGGGGAGAAACTATAACTGGAGAAACGTGGCTTCCTTGAAAGCTGCAGGGAACTCAAGCCTGTGAGAAGAGCTTAAGAAGAAAGATTTGCATATAACAAGCCCTGTTGGAGTAGTCAGGTGTTTTAGACAGAATGGGCAACATATTATTACCATGTAGTTCATTGTCAGTACAGGCAGACAAGTTTCCATGTTTACTCTCAGGGAATATTTACATATATTCTCTTCAGCTTGAAACATTCTTAAATCAAATAGTTTTCTTTTGAAAAGCTAAGGAATAGAGAGCTATATATAGAAAGGTGTTGAAAAAGCAAGTAAGAGGAGAAATTGCAATGTATCAGTCTTCTGTTTCAAAAGAAAGGGAAAGAAAAGTCTCAAATCATTGTTTCTACACAATATTCATAACATTGCACGTTGTAGAGGAGGGAAAGGACTTAGTCATCTTGCGGATTTCTTTGAAATTTACCATATCTTGGTATATCATGGCATTTCTGTTACTGTCATAACACCATGGAGCAAAATCAGGTAATGTATGATAAAAAAGTAACTTGCAAGATAAGTGTTACCTTTTTCCTTGATGTGAAAAGCGCAAAGAACCTTATGATAATATTGTCTGAATTCAAACAGAAAAAAGGCAAAACAGTTATGCTGAAGGATGACACACTTCCTTATGCATTCTCGCAGATAATAACACAAAATTTTCTAGCTCACTAGATATAGATGAGTGTAACTCACAGATAAATACATGTTTAAAAAACATTACTTTGTTTGTGGAAATGTATTTAATTATGGAACGTGTTCCCAGAAATCTTTAGATCTAACATGCAGGTTGTGTAATTCACCATGAAAACGCCAGAGGGGTAAAACTTTTGCTCCCCCAAAGTGGTGCGGGTGTCCCAGGGACTTGAATGAGGCCAGAGTTAAGCCAGAGGTTTAGAACCATAGCCGAATGCTGACTCTTGTCTTTGTGGAATAATCAACACAAGCTTTAACTATATATAACTACCTGACCTTCTTTTAGTAATAAAGTTCTATTTGGTGTCTTTTTCCTGCATGCCAGTCCAAATAAATGAATTTGTTTAGCTTTGCTGGTGATCATGAAGGTTTCGTTCTAGAGTACCCACAGTATGAGCGCATGCTGAGTGGGTATAAATATGGTACAGCTAGAGGATGGCAGCTCTATTTCAGTCTGGCTAAGATTTCATAGGTTTACATTAGCAACCTGTGTGGTGATCTTGGCTATTATACCTTCTGACCTGGGGCCTTCTATCACAGTATATTTTGCCTGCTTGTGGAAATGCCCCATAGCTCTTAACTGAGCCAGAGAAGAACGGGAGAGAAAGTTAACTTTGCAGACACTAAAGCGATGCAGCATCCAGCAATTTTGAAATTTGGTGTTTCCAAGTTATTAATTAAGCACTACGATCATTAAAAAATAACTTTTTGATTCTGTTCAATTATGTGAATAGTCAATCTCAAAATAAGTAGGTTCAAAAAGTAATTGGAAGTAAAGACTTACAGTAGACAGCTATTGTCAGATTTTTCTCCTAAATGGGTATGATTAGCAGTTTTGTAGTACTGCAGGTGGTTACTTAATCATTTACAAACCAGGTAACTTCAAATGTTCTTGGATCAAAATTACCTGAGTCACATCTGGCCACATTAGAGTTCAGCCTCTTTTAAAGTATGAGCATACAAAGCTAGCTCTCTTTTTAAGCTGGGAAAGTATTTCCTCTCTTTTGCTTCCCTCAAAAGCAACAGAACAGATTTTCCCAAAACATTCCAGAGCATTTCACTATGGCTTGAACCCAACTGTGCCTAGGTATGTCCCAGGGGAGGTTTTGGGAAGAAGAGTTACGAGCAAGGGGCCAGAGAAGGGAAGCTTTATACTCTGACTGTGGCTCCACAGAGGTCCATGCAGTTGAAAGGGAATTTCTGTAACCTCTGGACACCCACCTCTGCCTCACCCCTTGCCTGTGCTTTGTACTTCAAAGCCACGCTACCTGGCTCCAGGCTCTCTGTGGTAGCTGGCATTCTGCGGGGCTCATGTTGCTGTTGTCATTTGGCAGCGCAAGTTTCTGCAGCCACTGGGAAGCAGAAGCTGGGCCTAAACACAGCCTATTGTAGAGCAGAGAGAGAAAATAGGAGGAGAAGCAGGGGGAAGAAATACTACAGAAGTAGGGAATTGGAAAAAGGAGGCGGTACAGATGAGAAACTTTGAGTGCACTCTGTTTTAAGATTGCGTGTCGAAAGAGGGAATGATGCCATCTCGATGTCACATAGGATTTCATCACAAGACTGAAAATTGTAGGCGTTTCTCTTAAATCCCTGTTGCAGGGAGTGATCTAATGACTTCAGCATCTGATCTTTCATTCTTCAGAACTTAGAACGAAAGCCTAGTCCTTCAATCTGAAAAAAAAAAAAAAAAAAAGAGCAAAGGAAGCAAAGCTATAGAAACTGGATTTGAAGGCTTCTTTCAAGATAATTTTAAAGCTGATCTCTAATGATTTGAATTTTGCAAATGGGGCATTAGCAATGTTGTTGGTGTGAATAAGAGGTACTGAGAATGCTTTTGAGGGAGGAGGGAATTACTGGATAGCAGAAGGTGCTAAGAGCATGGAGAGAAGTATTTAACTTCATCCTGAAGATGTGTTTATTGTCACCTATGAAGAGGTAACGGTATGCGCTGGAAGACCTGGCTTTCCACAGGCCCATAAAGGGTGAGTTCCGTGTGTTAAGGTGTGAGAAGATAATGTAGTAACACAGTCAAAGTGGAGCCAAAGCAGCAGTGCTGTTTTGCTTTAAATTAAAGGGGGAATATTTAGAGTGAGATTTCTGAGAATCAATGGTGATGCTACTTTGGAGGCAGAGAAGTGTCAGCAGCACCAGGGAGTAGAGAACATCTTGGCAGTTTAAGAATGCATTTGTGAAGAGGGAAAATGCTTTGTTCTTCCTTATTCAAGGGTTTAATTGAAGTCAGTTGTAAAGGTGCTATAAATTTAGCTTGAACAAATCCATCATCTGGGATGATAGTGCAGGCTTAGATATGATGATCGTTCCCACTTTCAGTCAGAAGACTGATCTGTCACATCCTACATCTTACAGAGAAAAATGCTTTATAATTGGGTATCTCAGATGAAACTGGAAATCCCAAACATGCCCCAAAAACTTTATGTGATATCTGTGAAATATTCCGGTGCCTGTGGTGATAAACTTCCATTGAAAAGCCTCCTTGGAAGAAGCTCACAACATCAGTGCAGGGTGCTTGGGAGGTCTGGTGGAGAATGTATCTCCAAGACGCTCACATTTCCATCTGTCCTTGCAATCTGGACCAAATTTTGGTAGACTCACTACCTCCCTAAGAAAATTGCCACAGCAAGAAGCGGACACCAGAGAGGGACAAGTGAGGCAGGATTCTAGGACAAATATCAATGGGACGTGAAAATGGATATGAAGCCCTTGAAGAGGGAGGAACAAGAAAAGTTAGGATCCCTCAGATAATCTGTCTGATCAATTTTCATAATCCAAGTCTGAGGTACTGTGAGTTTAATTGAAGAACTCATTGGAACATAGAAAAGGGAACAAGGAGGCATTGGGATGTACCTTAGGGAGGGGCTTACTGATACCACTGAATCAATGAAATTAAAATAGCATTTTATAACCCCACAGTAAAATATCGTTCAAATATTATTTAAGAATCCTCCCTATAGAGATAGTAATATTAATAATATCATGCATACATGTACCACACTTGGCTAAACAGCAGAGCAAGCATTTTATAGGTCCTTTTAAATGATAAAGTGCAAAGAAAGAGTTAGAAACCACTAACTTTTTTATTTTGTTTGCTGCCTTGTAACTTAAAACGACCTTGCAAGATTCACCCCCCGAGCGACAGTTTACAACGAAGTCATAAGCCTCTGAAAACAGAAATTTATGATGGAAATGCTGACAGTCAGACAGTCAAGTATTGCACTGCTGGCGGGCACCAGTATAATACTTAACCTGAGACTGTGAAGACAGTAGCATAAATCAGCCAGGGTCTAGGTGGGAATGACTGTGTGTTCATGCTATTCTTTTCCAGTAACATGAGAAAATTTGTCCAACACAAACTGCCATAAAATAATGTTATGACGCTGTTCCCAGCAAATGACCAAAGTCAAAAGATTCTCAATTAGCTGTCTCTATCATCTCAGAGCAAAAGGATGTAGCAAAGGAGATACTTCCATCCCTTTGTGACAGATATGGGGGGGTCTGTAGTGAAGCATTTACCTGTTTTGTTGTTTGGGCTTCATCCTTGTCTTTTCCCTACCTTGTTCTTCTGAAAGAGCTTTCACTGGGATGCTATGCTGTGCCTGCATGTGTTTTCCATTAAACTTATCTCCTGCTTGTCTGTGTTTTATATGTCTGAAATTTAGTTTTAAAAATCATATTTGACTCAGCAACTGAAAGGGAGCAACAGAAAATTGGAAACAAGATCTTGAGCCCCCACAGGATCATTATTTATAGAAATTTTGCATGGATTTCAGTAGGTATGAACATGCTCCATTTTCCACTGAAGTAAATCAGGAGAGCCAAGCATTTAATTTGGATGTTCTTTTCTTCAGAAGAAGCCCTTCATCTTTCAGGGTTTTTCAGGATAACGTAGGTGTCATTTAGTTATATTGGATTTCTTCTGAAGCAAAGAGGTTTCTCCATGGAGAGCACTGTATCTCAGTGCAGAGATATATTCACTCAGGCAGCTCAAAACAGTCACCTTGGCATAATAGGTCATGCTGCAAAGTGTAGTATGTACCATATTCCCAGAGAAGAGGACCCTATCCTGGCCTCACTAGAGTAGTTTCTGCAGATTTTGTATATTCATCTGAGAAAGTAAACAACCTTCTGTTGTTCATGCAAACAGGACTGAACATGAAGACTGTACAGGCAAGATGTGTTTTATGAGTGATGAGGAGAACTTGTCAAAATTAATCTCTCTTTCTAGGCTGTAAATGACAAAGAGAATAGTTTTTCCAGCAAAAAAATACATTCAAAGCAAAAAACAGAAGCATCTTGAAGCAATCTATTACCAGCTGAAAAGCTGGGGACATAAGAGACCTAAGACAGTTACAGGACAGAAGAAAATGACAGGTTACAGCTATATCAGGGCCTTAGAATGCCTGGAATTAAATTAGTGAAATAAATTAAAGTAATTAGCAAAAGTTGCCATAGAAGGATGAAGAGCAGAACATAATGAGGTGTTAAGAAACCTCATATTAATCAAACCTATCTTGTAGCTTTAGAGTATTTAAGACCTGAAGATCATTTCCCCTGACCTCTTTTATATCACAGACACTTGAAGTACTCCCAGTTACCTAATATTGAGATAATACTCGTCTTTTACCAAATACATCTTTCAAAAGTCATCAACGAGAAAAAGAAAACCACCTCTTTTCTAGCAAATGTGTGCCAGTGGATCATCTTCCTTTCAGTTAAATCTTTCTGCTTAATTTCTCTTTCAAGTGTACCTGTGTCATGTCACTACTGTGCTGTATCTTCTACTTAGGGCCTCATTTCTTTGGACTCCTCTGCTGTATAATATTCCTACTTACATCTTTGCAAAATGCCTTAAATAGTAAAGAAACATTGCCCTCAAAGATTTATTGTTCCAGCTCTTACAAATATAAGAAAACAACAATATTCATATGCTGATCATAATATAAAGCGGTAGTAAAAATTTATTCTTTAAATATTTACTCTGGGTATAAAAGCATATAGTCCTGATTCTCATTTACATTATTAAGCAAAGTGACTATAGGGTATATGTAAACCAAACCCACATTTTACCATTAACTGGTAATTACATGGTAGTAAATATTTCTCATGTAATAATTATGTAATCATCATGTTATTCCTTGTATATAAATTTTATTGAGTTGTTCCTTGACACTACATCAATCTTCATAATAAGCATGTGTAAGAGCTTTCATTTTTAAAAAAAAATATTTTTTTCATGGTAAACATTCCCTATTACTTCTAACAACTATAATGGCTACTTTGGAGCCACTGTCGTCTGTAGAGACCAATATACATTTTTTAAGTGACCTAAAATAAATATTATGTAGCAAGATGTGAGCATCAAATTTGGTTGTGACACTTGCTTAAGTAACCCCAATTTTTAATTTTTTTACTAATCATATAAAAGTATCTTAAATTTGCAAACTGTGCCCAGAAAAAAATCATAAAAAGAGTTATTCTTTTCATTTTTTTTTTAAATTCACTTCTTTCCAATTGGATAGACTATGGACAGTCTAGTTACTCATATTGTATTTTGGAACTTTAAAACTTACTTTCTGGAACCTGGAGGTATATAAGCACATGAAATAAAAATAATTGAAAGGTGGAAATAAATTTTCATAGTTTTGTTAGCTTCTTTGTTTTAAATCATTGTCTGTACCTTTAAAAATATCTTAAGAATCTGGTGTATGACCTTGATAAGTTTTTTTCTGCAGTGCATTTCCTGATTCAAAATAATACTCACTTATCTCCAAATTGCATTTAAACATGAATTATCTTAGATCTTCTTAGGATCATCACCAAAAACATGCTGTTGAAGGGAATTTGAAAATGATACCTTGTGAATGATCTGAGCAGAAACAAATTTCTATTACCACGTGAAGCTGATGTTCTCCTCTTTCCAAGAGGAGAGTTGAATATCTGTATCTTTTAGTAGAAGATTTTGAAGCATCTAAGATCTTCGTCTTTTCTCCAGAATATTATCAATTGCCAATTTTTTTTCTACCATTTATGAAAAAAAACCCAATACTAAAAAAAAAAAAAATGGATTAAAGAGTGCTCTTGCCCCAAGTTTATCCGTGCTCTGATGGTGTTCTTTTGTAGAAAATCTGTCCCTTGGACGCTAACCTTTAACATCAAACGTTCCCGTTAATTGTATTTTTTTTCAAATACCAGTCTCAACCAATATTTTGCAATATTTCTATTTAAGATGAGAATAAATTCATGAAAAAAAAACATATTTGTCCATCTCGCCCGGGTTTCCAAACACATTCTGTGATAAAAGATGTACCACAGATTCTTAATGAAAAAGTAGTTACAGTTTATTAGTGTGGGCCTAAGAAAAATATATTTTTATATGCCCTCCTCCCAGATATGGCTAGTCTTTGTGGCTAAAACAAGAAGAGAAAGAGGGATGTCTGAACTGGGGTGTGCAGATAGGTTCAGCTTCTGGGTAGGTGCCTGCCATAGACATTGCAACCCCCATGGTTGATGCTGATCAGAGTTCTAATGAAACTATAAACCTGGGGTCTTGTGATGGCAAGTAACAGACGATTTTAGTAATACATCTGGTTGTTCGCTACCACTGATGCTTCCCAGACAGCCAGTGAGCTAATCATCCTGAAGAATACAAACTGAAAGGGTTATTTCTAAGGAAACATTGTATTGTGGACAAGTGAAAATTATAATTGATACTTCGGTGGCCCTGGGATAGATGTGGGCCCGATTAGCGAGCAGCTGCCAGGCTGGCCTCGACGCCACCGGGAGGAGGCTTTACCCCAGAGACACACGGTGCAGAAAGCACCTGAGGACTCAGGTAGGGAAGAGGAGGGATGGATGCAGTTGTTACACAGCAACACATCTGAAGGGAACGTGCATAGACGGCTTTGTCTGTTGGGCTGCCTTTTCAAACTGAGTCGATAATGCCAGTGTCGGTTTCAAGCGAAGCGTGTGCCAGATTACAGATAGCTAGCAGTGGCATTTGAGAGCTGTTAATTGTGAAACTTGAGAAGAAAATGTGCACATTCTTTTTCAGAGTGCTATTCGAATGACGGCCTTTTTATCCCAGAACACTGTGGGTTTCACTTTTATTCTCTTCCCACATAAAATGCATGAAGTGCACTGAGTCTCTTTCACTTGGCAGCTTATATATTGCATTCTTTGCAGGGACTACTTTGGCTTGTTAAAATGCGCCCCATGTATTAAAATGAAATTGTCACTGCCGTGTGGTGCAACATAACATGGTTTGACACTAAGCGCCTGCAGCTACAGAAAACAGACTTTTATTGCATTTATTCTTCCAGAGACAAGAGTCTCTAAAGGCTCTGTGCAGACATTCGCTTAGTTAAATCTGAATGAAGCCAAAGTGAACAATCTAAGTTGCTGTCTTTGTGCTTGTAGAAACGGCCGAGCCCACACGATATGCACTGATACAACCTGGAAGGGGCAATTTTTAACGTTTCCACAACAAACAATCTGACAAAAGACTTCAGCTTGCTCAGAGTATCAATTAGGCAATCAGGAGCTTTGTTAGGGGTTTGGTTTGGTTTTTTT
>VXBJ01001441.1:198270-244559 GCA_013400055.1 Nycticryphes semicollaris | reverse complement strand
TTTTTTTTTTTTTGATGGTTTGAACTCCAGCAAATTTATACCATGGGAGACAAAATGCTGCTCTGAACTCTGTGAGCCATGCAGAGCGCATGTTTCTCTTCCAAAACCATGCGACGGGAAGGGTGTTGGTTAAATTAATTTTAAAAAGATCTAGCCTGGTGAGAAGTAAGCAATATTTATGTCAGTGGAGTTATTTTATAGACAGTACTTGTGTATTGAAGGAACACAGAATTTGGGTTTAGAACACAAAATTTCTGACAAAAACAAAAGCAATATGATTTTTTTTTCTCTATTACTAGTTTCCCATTTCTCTCTTTCCTCTTTTCACATGTTGCTATACCCACTCTGTAGCAAAGTCAGCTGTTCTTTGTGGTTTACAAGACCTGAAGGAACAGTGAATTCCCTGATGTATTTGGATTTGACTAGTAGCATTGTATTCTTTACAGTTTCTTCAATAATATATGTAGAAGGTCACTGGTAATGCTTTAATGTCTCAATGCTGAAAGTTATCTTGCGGTCACAGGAGATGAGCAGTGAGGCATTTCACCTGCTAGTATTACATGTAAATTACTGTCCACTCAAAAACTGGGCTTTATGTTGTAATTGAAATATATATGCATTGTCTTTGGTTTTGCTATACAGTCTGTGTTTGCAGGTTACTTTTTTTGCGTTCTCATCCTTAATAACTATGGCTTAATCCTCTGAGGTTTTTCTCCAAATCCCATATTTTTTTTTTTTCCTGCCATTTGAAGTTATTTTGGGTGCACAAGGAATCTAGAAACATGTCCTTTGCTTTTCCAAGCAGCACATGAGAGCATAAAGAATGTCCTTGTTCAGGGTGATCCCCCGGAGCCAAAAGGGGACTGTTCATTGACACTGCGGCGGCTCACACACAGCCGGGAGCGCAGCTGCACACTTTGAGGGTGGCAGGTCCTTCTCACAAGCCACACCGTACCATAATGAGCTCAACCAGTTTCTCTGCAGAAATCAGCAAGAACAGCTTTGAAGATTTCTCTCAGCATCTGTGCTTGTCCTTTTTTTCTCCTTTTGCTTTTTGTTTCTGCTGACTGAGCGCTTTCATAACAGTCTAGTAACACGTATTGCCTCTACCCCCATCCTATTCTCTTTTCCAGAATGGAGTCTACAGAAAAATGTGAAGTAGTAATTCAACATTTTAATGGCAAATATCTGAAAACCCCACCTGGTCTACCAGGTAAGTCTAGTCATTGTTATGAAATTTAAAATTCACTGAAGAGTTTAGAATACAGAAATGCAGGAATTTATGTTGGTTGATTAACTATGAATTATATTACTTGCCCTACTAAGAGGGCATACAACTACAGTTAAAGACTGTCCTTTACGACCCATAGTGACTTCTTCTTTGCCTAAGTTTGTATTATTCAAGCACTTATGCTTGACAGCAGTAAGTTTAAGTACATATAAAACTCATGTTGTGTTACTGTGTTTTTTTCCTTTTAAATGCATATATTGTGTGTGACTTTTTTTCCAATCAGAGCAAATGCCACATAACAGTAAGTGCATGTGCTTTTCTAACAAACTAGGAAATCAACTATATCTGCAACTACGTTAGAATTTGTAAAATAGCCAGGATTTCAGGTTGTAGTAAATTTGTATTCTTTACAGTTACTAGTTAGTGTTACTAGTTACTGTTACTAATATTAAATGCAGCAGCTCTTAATACTAACTGAGGATATGTCAAGTACAAAGAGATTTTATACCATTTGTACTTGCCATAACTTAGTGAAATCCTGCCATTTTCTGGCAATACCCGTCAAACACATGCATTGGTGTGTCCATGCCACATTGAAAGCTGAGTTCCAGCCAGTATCTTGCTGCTGAAATCTTCATCTATCATCTAAGTGGCCATCAGCTGTGCAAAGTTTAGTGATCAGTTGCCTGATTCTTAGTGCTTGACAGTACCTATCCAAGGCCACATATCTGCCAAGACTGTCGGAAGAGCTATGTTCAGCAAGCAGGAAGTTCTTGCACGAATTGCATCCTAAGTTATTCTCTCTCTCTCTTTTTTTTTTTTTTTTAAACTTCCATTGAACTATTTCCTTTTTTGGTTATTTTCATTGAATTCCTCTTTATTTGTTTCCTGGTTACTTATGTAGAAGATGCACTAAATACTCTAATTAAAAGACAGTGATCTGCACAGCTACTGTATACAGTAATTGAATGCTGCAATGTACACACAAATTTTAGTCAGATCACCTTCATGAAAGAGTATAAAACTTCTAGTACAAACTGCAAGACTCCATTTTATGGATGTATTTTTCAAAAATAGTCACTGACAATTTTTCTCAACACCAACTAATGAAGTAAACCACCACCTTTGTGAAGTACAACAGACTCTGGCTGCGTGGAACGATGGATAAAAGCAACCTAGGTGGAGACCTTAAACCTTTGGCATGCCTTTCTGTATGCATACATTGAGTCCCAGTAGTAATCTGTTTAATATCATAGCAACACCCAATGGAAAGAGTGTGTATAGCAAGGAATCGGTAAGTGCAGCTTCATCATTGTAACTCTGCGTGTTCCATGATCGCATTCCTGGTTCTCTTAGAAAGGACACATTATTTGAACCAGAGATACAGCAGGAAATTCTTGCTACATGGTAAAGAATGAAAGTTAGCAGATGCAAATAATTTTCTTTTTATTCAAAGAAAAGTTGAAATTAGTCAGGAATATACTGGGTATTCACCATGAACAATGTGGGACATCAATAGTGGAATCTTGGTAAGATAGCATGATTACTTACTTTTGTTCCAAGAAATACACTGAAATTGGATTTTAGTGGCTATAACTTTTACTGCTTTATCAATTAAAGGGCGTGAATCAGCTCTTAGTTTCCTGAAGAATGTGGGAAAATTGTCTGTTGTGTTTCTCTCGTGATTGTTGTCATCAAATGGCATTTAGTTGCAAGAATGAGCTGGGCAGTGACTGTTTTAAGAGTTTTTATTTACCTGAGTACTGTTCAGATGCAGGTGAAGCATAATGCAGCTTGGGGCAAAGCCACTGAACCAGTAACTGAACTCACTCAACTAGATACCTGCAAGATCCCATTTTGTCTCCATTTTTCGATAACAGAACTCTACAAATCCATATTTAAAAGATACTTTTTTTTTATTCATTCCTCCTCTTTTTAAGAAACCAGAGGACAAACATGATCACTGGAGCAGTTGGGTCAATTCAAGTCATACTGGCCACTCATATTCATTTACCTTTGAAGCAGTGAAAAAAGCCACTCAGTCCTAGATTATTCTTCCTAATTTAGTTTCCTGGTAGAGCTTCTACTCACTTTATACACCTGTACTATGAACCTGTGTTTAAGCCTCTCAGCAAAGATAGAAACATCTTGCTTTATCCCCCTCCTGGCAGTTTCTTATCTTCCTGCATGGAGAAGGAAGGAAAATCAAGTCTCCTAGTGTACTTGGAAAATCACAATCAGAGTCTGAAAATTATCCTCCTAGCATCTCAGTAATTGGCATAGAAAGAAAGTAATCTCTAGTTATTGCTGTGACCTCTTTATGGATTTCAGTTTAAAAATAAGGAACTGGAGAACATTAGTGGAAGTATGCAACACTATGTGTTATTAACCTCTACAACTCAAAGCATGATCTTACTGCAAGAGAGAATTAATCAATCCTTTTAGGGTTAAATTAAATTGATTTAGGATTTTCAGCTGGATTTCTTTCAGGCATAGCAGTGAACTGGGAGGGCTTTACATTTTTTGTCCACATTTCTCACCCACACTCCAATGTTCTAGTTCACGCTTGCCAGCCAGTAACAGGTTGCATGAGGCTCATTGAGAAGGAAATCAGCCTGGCAGCAGGCCATTTTGTACTGCTCTGGCTCCTGAGGCAGTGGAATTATGGACCAGACAGACTGCTTTGGCAGCTTGCATCCATCCATGCTGTCTTCTGCAGCTGTGTTCCTAGAGATGTGATCTTGGTGACACAGTAGGATATGTGTGTGTGGAAATACCGTGTCTGTAGGATAAAATGTTCACGTGTTATGGGGCTGGTTATGCCTGGTTACTGAGTCACGATGCAAGAAGGACTGGAGTAGACAGCTTTCACGTGATGCTGAGCAGCCCATCAGAAAGACTGGGCACCATGGCCCTGGCTTTCATAATGAACGTCACATGGACCATGACTTATATGAGAGTTATCTCAAACATTCAGATTGAATACAGAGCTCTTTCCTGACTAGTGTTTCCTTGGCAAATGAAATTTAAATTTAATTGGATGTAATTTTTTGTTGGGAATGAGATAGGAGTTACAGGAGAGTCACTATTTGGGTACCTGTACATTTCAGTGCAGCCAAGAGTCTCGTATATAAGCTGGTCCTGGCTGACAATATGGGCATGAAAGGGTAAAGCAGTGTTATGTCTGGAAGGAAAGGAGGGCACACAGGGCACTCCAGAGGCTCTGTCTTCTGTACATTCCCAAGGGAAAACTGTATCACTCCTTGTTTGACTTTCTAGCTTCAACTACTGTCTGTTGTCTCTTAAAAACTGTAGAACTGAGCAGCTGCAGCTCCAGACCACTCTGCTTCAACTCGGTGACAATGCAGAGGTTATTTTCTGGCACGTGAAATGTTTTTCTGCTCAGATGTGTAACACCTCGCTAAATTGAGCAGTGTTACATCTATGTTAGTGAATTACTCTTGCTAAGGGTGCTTCTCTGCCCAACTCCTTGCCTTCATTCCATTCCAAAGGGAATTGCTCCACTGACCTGCTTGCTCAACTAATAAGCATTTTATGATGTTCAGCCTTAGATAGACAGTGCAAGATAATTGTCTGTCCTGTAAATAATTAGTCAATATCTTTGCATGTATTCCAGACTGAGAAAGTATAGTTGTCTCCAGAAATCTGAAAACTCACAGTGCTTGGCAGATTCCATGTGAATTTCAATAATATTCCGAGTAGCTTCGAGTGTTTATATTTATAGTGGATTTGTGTGTGTTTGTTTTTGTTTTCCCTTTGGTAGCACTGCTTTTCTGAGATAAATAGACCAGGGCCTACTGAGTATATTTGCTTCCTATAGAGCGTGCAGCCCCACATGAAACTAACTGTATAGGCCCTGTATTGCCACTCCGAAAGAGAAGTCAGCAAATGAATGCATGAGACTGTAGGGCTGTACCTCTCCATCCAGATGTGAAGAGCACTGTTAATGATGAAGACAGCTTGCACACAGTCTTTCAATGCTGTCTTCCTTTTCGTTGGCGAATAGAGGACTTCGTAGGAAATCTTGCTGATCTGTCACGTGTTGCAATCAGTGAATTCCATTAAAAATTCCTAGCTTTTCTGTCAGTAACAAATCGATTTATCTTTGGATGGACAAGCTTAGAGTACAGTCTTTGCATAGAGGGTTTTTTTTTTCAGCTCACAGTATACTTGAATGTCTTTAAAAAACTTAATTTTCTCTTTTTGAAGAAATGCAAAGACTTAACAAGCTCTTACTTTTTTTTTTTTTTCCTCTGGAATTTCACAGGAGCATGCCTCAATTGCAGTAATTATCCTCTGCTGATCTGTCCATTATGCTCCCTCACAGCATTTTCTAGTCCTTATAGTGCTTACTAAGTTTTGTTTGCTTTGTAAATACTTCTTGTTGTCAGAGGACATTGAGCCAATTCCTGTCTCAGGGAAAATTTCAAGGAAGTGAGACACATGAATGTGACAATGCATGGTCAAGAATCTTCCTCTTTCATGTTAGCTCTGTGTGGCTTTTATTGCTAATTTGAATGCCAAGTTACAAATATCTGACAAAAAGAAGGAAGGAGGAAGTACTATTCTTGTGTAGACTTAGAATCCGACAAGTAGCAAGTGATGATGGCGTTTTGGGACTGACTTTTACTAGAGCAGGAACTCTTAAATATCAAGAAATTATCTGCAGCAATACAGATATATTTCCAAATATCTCATATCTTGCTTTAATCATTATTTCCCATGCATTTTTTTCTCTTGAAAATGGCCAAAGCACTGCATTTTACAGACTCACTTAAACGGAATAAATGAATATTTTCTGCCCCTCTCCTTAGTTTAAATATTTCTCTTAGGTCATTTCTTAGATTCTACAACCACAGAGAGTAAATTCAAATATTTAATCTTCTACTTCAGAGACTAGATTTAGAACATGGAATAATGCATTCAGAAGAACATGTTTTCTGGGAGACTGTGGCTATGATGGTAATGAGAAAACAGTATTCCAGTTGAAGGTTAACTGTGCAATGGGTAGTAGTAACATTTTGCGTTGTTTTTCTTTTTCTCTTAGTGGCTGAACAAACCATATCTTCTTTGTCATTAGCGTTGCTGTAAACTGTTTTTCTGATTGAATGAACTTAAAATGTTTGGTTTGATAACTTTTTAGCCCCTTTCTCTTAATTTGATGCTTTATCTTTTTGTCTAATTGTCTCTTCCCTCATATGCATAAAACACTGAAAACCTCTTCCAAAACTATGTTCTTGGTGAGTTTACTTTGCTTTATCACGGTAATATGTTACTGTAAATATCCGTGTCTTTCTATCTCCTGCTCTGTATGTATCTGACATTTTAAACAAGTCAAAAACAGCAGCCAAAGGTAAAAACTAGATATTGGTTTGTAGTTAGCTTAAAACATTTGTTGAGTGCTACAGAGAACTTGGAATAAAGAGTATTCTCCTTGGTTTGGTACTGGTAATACTCGGTGAACCTAGTTTAAAAAGGGGTTTATCTTTTACATATTGTTATCCTCAGAAATTATCTTTATTTAAAAACCAAAAATTCCCTCTCTTGTATTCTCAGTTCCTTTAATGCAGATGGTGTTAATGTTATCTGAATCTTTTATATTGTCTACCTCCTAAGAATTCAGTTCTGTAAATATTTTCATTGTTATCTGCTGACTGCAGTATATAAATCCTTCCCTACTGTATCAGAAAATATGGTTCATGTAAAGACCTTTTTAAAAATCATCTTGGTTAAACAAATTTTCTAGTTCTTTATCCTTTTTCCAATGTCTAGCTGTCATTTTTTTAGGGACTCGCTGTTATTTTTCACTTCCTGTGCTCCATGAATGCACACGCTCAGCTCATTGCTAGCAGAAATTTCTTTTACATCTCAAATGCTCTAAAGATCCTTTTAACTTCTGTCAGCTCCCCATCTTCATCTTTGACAGACAGTTAAAATGTTTAATACCTTCTGTTACTCTTGTTCCTGAGTCCTGGTGATGACCATGAGGCCACTGTAACTCCTTCTGCCTTGGACCCCAGGTGTTTCCCACATCCTCAAGCAATGTGCAGGTGGCAGTGCCCAGGTCACACAGACTTTGCAGCAGACAATCATAAAGATGGACTTTCTAACTAGGAAACTATAGAATTGGTACTGTGTTAGTAGAGAATACAAAACCTTTTGCTTAGGAAGAAGTTTCTGTGGCTTTGCTTTGTGACTCAGGCAGGCTTCTGTCATGTTGCCAGCCTCGTAAGTGCTACATGTTCTGCTCTCCCCTTTAGAGCCATGGCTGTCACCAATGGAGGCTACTGGCCTTACCTTCCTCCTGGTGTTCAGCCAAATACTACTTGTCATTAATCTGGCCTGTACTGAGTCTGCAGTCATAGATCTCCAATAGGTTGTGGCTTCAGCTGAAATCAAGTGGGTTTTGGGCTGTATCCTTCCTTTCAAAGACATCCTTTAAAAGTCAGACAATATTTGTGTTGCTTCATGGCATTCTTGAGAATTTCAAAAGTGAAGGGTGTCATTTTTTCATTACTGAACAAGACAGGCTTCTCTGTCTTTAGCTCCTTTTTTTTTTTCTCCAGAATTTTGTTTATGTAACCTTCAGTTGTCCTTGCTGTGCTATGTTATGTTTGTGTAGATGGTACTGGTTTCCCAGCACATATTTCCATGTCTTTCTGCAAAGGTCATTCCAAATTCCATACATTTCCTGGATTTTGAAGATTGTATATTCTTTAAAGGTAAGGGATACTTTCTTAAAAAAAAAGAAAAAGTTCCCCCATATACTCAAGACTTGATGTTATTTCCATTTAACCAAACAAAGACTCCCTTTAACCAGTAGGACACCAAATGAGATGTTTACCTAGTAAACCCCCATAGCTGCACTTACTTCTTGGAGGAACATGAGTTGAGCTAATTTATATTTCAGATATTAGCAGGTGCGTATCAGTGCTGAATCACGTAGTTTGGGCTCGTCAGGGAATTTGCGTGAGCAGACAAAGTGCTGACATTGTCTAAGGCTTGCTTTTCCAGAAATATATAAAGATGTTGATGACAGGGACAGTTTCAAAGATCTGATGTGCTACATATTTATGCCTTGTTTTATTTGAGCTTGTATGGGTCTGAAAGTTCTTAGGAAAAGAACCATATCTTTTTCTATTTTAAGTAACCATATTATGAAATACTGACTTTTGTAATCTGGCTGTAAAATTAATGAGAAGTTCTTTCATATTTTTTTTTATTACTTTGTGACTAGAAGTAATAAAAAATGCATAAGATCAGTTTGTTTGTGGTATTGCAGCAATTCGGGTAGTAATATACAAAATAGCATTACTGCAATTTGGATTAAGATCTTTCACTTGGTTTATAAGATTGAAGTTAGAAAACAATATGGCATATAAATGAGAAAAGATCAGTCCTCCTTTCTTTCTGTCGCAGTATCACCTGTCATATCTTTCCTAAGATTTCCAGAAGTCTGCAGCATGAATGGAGAATTGCATTCCTTTTTCATGTGTAGTATCTAGTGGTAACGAACTGTGTCACAGTTTATCTATACTAATTTTAATACATAATTTTTTTTCTTTTAACTCAAAGTGTATTTTTGCTTTGAAGAGTGACTGTGTAAAACTTCTAATTCAGCAGATTCATTCCCTTTATATACAATGCAGATATATTTGCTTGTGAATAAGAAAAGTTTCTTCTCTGTGTTGCTGCTGCACAACCAGCACAGCTGAGAGCGAGTGCACTGAATTCTGTCGTGCCTCATACATCAGCCAGAGAAAGGTCAACAAGTTTCTGGTCCAGGGACAGTGCTATTCCTTGGATGCACTTGTAAAATCCAAGAGGAGACAGACGTGTTGCACAGGTGTTATGGCAGGCAAAATTTATGAGCCAGAAAGATTCACAGCTTGAATTTCAGATTGTTTAGGTCCAAGGGCCTGGCAATTTAAAACAAAGCAAAACAAACAAATAAAAACATGCAGATCAAAGCACGAAACAATGAGGAATGTTGTAAAGTCATTTGTATGTGATTCAGATTTCAGGGAGGAATTCTGCTTTTGCATCAGCTGTGGCCAGCAGTGGCATAAGTCCTCCTGTTTCTTCTTCTCCTGCGTTGCTTTATTAGTCCCTTCAGGACACTTTCAATGATAGAGTACATCTGCTTTGCAGGCCATACTGCTGCAGTACAGTGTTGTCACACCTGAGCCAGCTAGTTTAAAACTCATTTAAAAAGCTAACTTGAGCAGGGGAATCAATCTGGCTGATCACAGACTAACCGCTTGAGCTCATAGTGTGTTATGCTCAAAAATATCCAGCAAGTGGTTTACACAATCTTTTTGGTCTTTTTTAACTGAGGGGAATTATTTTCCCTTTCAGCCCTTTCATGGGAAAATTCTTCCTTTCCTCCTCCTTCCTCCCTCCCTCCCACTGTTCCACTTGCTTTCACGTTAAACATTTTTAAATGCAAAGTACAGAGCAGTTAAATCAGAAGTTTCAGTCGGAACCTTTGCCCTGTAAATACCAGCTAACCTGAACACAGAAGTTTTACTGAAGCTTAACAATGTACAAGTAGTTATTTTTGACACACTCCTTTGGGCATCCATATTTCAGCCAGAAGTGGAAGCCTCTGGGATTAGACTTCTCAGACGTCCCAATAAAATTGGAGCATTGATTTTTCATGCGTTTTGGAATGCTGCTGTAAATCAGTAAGCACCCAGGTGATGTGTGCCTGCTCTGTGCTGCCTGCAGGGCTCGATGGGGACATAGTAACTGCTGCCTTTGAGAAGCATGGGTGGGAGACAGTCTCAAAGAGGCTCTTTCGTGGCTTTGCTCCATCAGAAGTAGTATGGAACCCTTTAACCAAATGATTTCTTACTGGCAGACCTTGTGAAGAATTAGGTGGCTTGAAAGAGAGGATTTGTATTCAAACTTCTGAGTGCTTTTGTGAATGGAAGTCAGCCCACAGCTGCTTTTGTGTATCCTTAAGCGTTTTGGGAGAAAATTGGTGTCAGTGCCTTAAGGAAGGACTATTTAGCGAGAAAGAGAGGGAATGCACATATTACAAGAAAGGAGTATATGGGGCTTGTCCTCCCTTCCTGTTCTTGCCTTTTTGCCAGTTTCACTCACTCCCACTCTCCTTTCAAAAGTAAACATTTCCCTGCCACCAGACAGCATTAAGGACTCTTCTGCAGGGCTCCCCCCTGAGAGCATGAAGTGCCATGAAGTGTCTGAAGTAGCGTGTGAAGATTTTTCCCTTTGTGATTCACCCAGACAAAGTAAGATGAGCGGTATCACAACAGCGGTTTCCATATGTTTTGAATACCAACAGCCTCTTGCGTTATTGAAGTCTCTCTCTTTCCCTTTTCCGCAAATGGTACTGCACAACAGAGAAAAGCAATTCAGCCTGAAAGCACTGGGAAAGCAGGAGGCTAACATTTTGTTTGATTTATTACTTTTTTTTGGTCATTGTGCTGGTCAGCAGTCCTTAGCAGCTGTAAAAGCCCTATTTCTTGGCCATTTCTGTTAGTCTTTCGTATTTGAATGGCAGCATTTGATGACAAGATCATAGAAAGGTCTTTCCCAAGTTCAATCACGGGAACTTGAAAGAGAGACAAAACAGCCTACATTTCAGTAGGACTATCTTAGTGTCCATGATGTGTCTGCAATTTACCTTGTACAATGTAAAAGAGATCAAGAAGGAGGGGAAAGGTTCTAGATGTCTGATTTTACATTTATCCTTTTTGTTAAAGCTCATTAAAACAGCATTTTATAGGTAGCATTTCCCCCACGACCCTGTATATAATCCTTCACTATGTACTATTTCCGTAACTGCTGCTGTTTAGCAAAGAAAGAGAAACTGAAAAATGAGAGAGGAGGGAGAAAGGATAATTTAACTCTTTGATTGCATGGATATGGTATGAGAAAATACTTTTCAAAGGCCAAGTTCTACAAGACTCACTTCACATAAGGCTTTCCATTTAAAAAAAATGCAAATTTTAACCACAAAAAAACCCTAACAAAAAAATGTTCCAATTGTCATGGGTGGCTCTTCAGTTACAGTATCACATTACTGAATACAATTAGCATCTTCCTTAATTAGATTACTGATTACACTGTGGTTTCACTGATTCTGAGCCTTTTTTTCGTCTAACTTTTCCCTTTTCCCCCCTTTCCCTCTTCCCCTCCCCTTTCCCTTCTTCTTTCTCCTCCTCCTGCTTCAGTAAATACCGTAACTTTGTAATGGAGTGTAAAGTTTTGTAGTTCAGAACTGTCACTATAAAGTTTCGAAGTATCTATTCAAATTAAGAAAATATGACCCAGGAGCCTAGCTGTGCTCTTGTCTGGCCTTCTCCCTCCAAGCTCACCCACGGTAACCTGCCCTCCAAAGCACTCTCCTTCAAGAAATTCTCCATCAGCTGAGTTTTGCTTTACAGTTTAATGAAAGCCTCAGCATTTTCAAAAGAAGCCTGATAGCGTAGGAGTAAATATATTGTGAAAGTCTGTCTTTCACTGATGCAGGAGCTAATGTCATTGGTTATTTTCATCTCTAATTTATCTTATTTCAGACTAGCCCCAAGGGTGGCTTGAAGACAAATCAGGAAAAAGTGAGCTGGATTCTCTAAAAGCAGAGAGTATTCTCCCTGCGTGTGAGTGGCAGCACCAAGAAATTTGCTTTTGCCTTAGGAGACTGTGATTCCAGCAGGCGTGGTGCGTAATGGATGCAAGTTTAGCTTGAGCAGTTTTCCTTCTCCATATGAGTTATCTGTGTTTCAGCATAGTGCATATAATATAAGAAAGTGTAATCATTAAAAATTCCAAATGCAATTATTTTTTTTTTTTTGCAGTTGAAGTGCTGGTAGGCAGTTTTTTATTTATGTAAGTACATGCTTTACCTGTTTGTAGTTTCAACCAAATACAGTCCTTTTGGGCATATCATGACCACGGATGCTGGTTTTAACATTGTGTAAATTTTAGCATTTCATCCAAAGTGGGATTTAATTTCAGTGCTAAGAAGGTAAAAGGTATAGATGGGACAGCAATAGTGCAAGGTGGAAAATACCGAAGATATTAGAGCTTGTCTATGTTTTGTGTTTTGAATTTTAAAACTTTTTTTTTTTTCCCCCCTAAGATGTTGCTTGATTGCTGGCTTTGGAAAAGTAAAAAAAGTTCAGCGCCCCTAAAAATGTACACAATTAGAGGACTGACTCAGGCTTCTTCTGTTCTGAGCAATTTGTGTGATCTTTGGTTCTAGAAGGTTTTTCTGTTCTTTAGAGTGGTGACTTGCAGGAGGCTTATTTTGTAAGTGGACTCCTCTGGTATCTGTTCCTTATTTAACATTGTAGTGTTTTTGTAAGTATTTTTAGTGAGAGGTACCTCAGTCCCATTAAATTGTATGAATACTTAGGTATTAAAGTCTTTTAGGCTTATTTGAAACTATCAACAATTAATAAACATTAATATAACCCAGTGTATGAAAATTAATAGCTGGAGTCAGGCGGTCAGACCTGGGAAATAAACCTCTTTCTTTATCCAACAAAAACAACTTGGAAGCTGGAAGCTTCTATTTGTTGCAAGAGAAAGATAACTCAGGATCAGGAAAAAGATCCACCCTTCCTTTAAGCTGAGAGTTTCAAAAAGATGCTAATTGTATTGATTTTGATAGTGGTTTTTGTTCAGCAGATGTTTTTCTCCTAGAAAATACATGAGGACCACCAACATACTTCAAACAGACCCCAAGAAAAGAGCAGCCACCACGTAATGGTTTTCAGTCACCACTGGTGGGGCTGAATCAATGGCTAATTTGTTGTCTCGTTACCATGTCTCATGCATCAGATCTTGTACCTAACGGTGAACATGAAAACCATTCCTCCTGATTCCTGCACATCTCCTAATAGCAAATGCAAACTTAGTCCTGTTTATTTTCATGTTTTTAGCCTCCTGCAGGGGAGGAGCAATATAGACAGACCAGCAGGAACTGCTGTATAAAATTGCCATTGCAAGTTAGCGCTTTTTCCAGGAACACAATGAATCCCAACCAGTCCGGTCTCAATCTGAAACCTGTAACAGAGCCCTAAGGAGTCACCGTGAAAAGCTTTAGCCAGCACAAGTGAATTTAATAAAATGAGAAGTGGCTGTCAGAACTTACAAACACTAGTCAAGAAATCAGAATAACTCGGTTTTCTAACACGGCTGATGGATTCCAGCTACAGGTCTACTGATGTTTTATGTACACCATGTAAGGAGGATGTGGCAGACAAAGATCGGTCAGGGGAAGAGATGATGGCAGGTTAGTTAGGATGTCAATCCGTACACCAGACCCATGAGCAGACAGATCCTTGTTAGGCACCACAATTGAAACTCCACAGTGCATGCTTTGCGTGGGAGAGCTGCAGGTGGTAGAAATACCATATGTTGGCTCTTTGTTGTAATCCTCATTTTGTTACTTTTTTAGCATTTCTTAACCTGCTATTTTCTTGGTAAGAACAAGTTTAACCTGCACGAGCAACTACTTGAAGAACAGCTGACTGCATCTCACTTCCTTGCTACTGAGCACCTTAGAGAGAGTACCTTGATTAATGAAATGGTTGTCCATCACTCCTGTTCCCAGCAGGCTTAGTGCAGCGTGTCTTCCCTGCAGCTAATGTTGCCTTGCTGTCACCGTCTCTTTCATGCCAGCATTTCAAAAATTTCCTCCATGGGTTTTGAGCAGCCTCAGCTGCACTGAACTTCTTGTAAATACAGTCCTGCATCTACATGTCCTGTGCCTGCAGCACTAGATCAGACACCATCTGCATCTTGTCACTTATCCGCTCCTGAAGGAAGTGTTTTGCCGGCTGATGACACAGCACAGATTCCTCCACTCTCAGCAGACAGACCAAGTGCCAATGGCTTGGACCTAGAGCCTATTTGTTGCTGTCCTTTTTTCAATGCAGAGACAGAATTGCTTAATGTTTTATGCTGTGACAGATTAGACAGGAGAAACCTTCTGTTGTCTGATAACCTGTTTTGATAACAAGTTTGTATCATTGGAGCTAAATCTGTATGACAGCTGCTTGTCTTGCTTTGTCTTTTTTACTTGGGTTTTTTGAGCTCTGACACATGTGAAAGATGTTGACTTGAATATGCCTTGCATTGTTGATTTTTGTAGATGAAGATACAGCCTAACAATCTGGGAAAATTTGAGTTGTGGTCCCACCTGTCATGTTGGCAAGCCTATTTTTCATCAAAGCTGATTCACATAGGATTGTGTGTGCAAATATATATATATATAAGTTTTAGGGTTTTTTGCCCCTGAAATGTCATTGATGACCTTGACTGAGAAAGGCTTCTTAGCATATACTGAAATAACGCTTACTCAAATTTTGAGAGAACGCTTGATTTTTGTCCTGAACAGCAGTGGTTTCCCAAGTCTGAACCTTCTATTTAAAAAGTAAAAGAGCAGCTGGGTGAGAGAGCAGAGTTCATTTCTAACATCTGCTGAGGTTTTGAAAGATGGTTTTGAATCTTTTTCTTAAAGATAAATGAAAGTTAATAATTTTGGATAGATCAAAATAAATTTATGTCCATTTTTGAACAAGCTAAGAAATTCTTTGGATCATCAAATCTATAGAGGCATATTGACGTCCAGTTACATTAAAAAACAATTCTGGTCTTTTTATACTTCGAATGCTTCAGACATTTTTGTATGTTCAATATGCTACTTACTTCCGTTCCGTTCAGTGTCCCTAATAATTAAGCATCTCACAAACTCAGAGAGTAATATTCCAAGTAATCTTTGACCATTCTTTGTGACAGGGGAGGTAAAATCAAAGAAGGGAAGAGTTCCTTCCTATCATGTAGGAAGTTTGGAGTGCTAAGAATAATAAAAATAATTCATACATAGCTTTTCCATGCACTTTTCCACTAGCAGATCTCAAAGAAATGTTTTTTAATACTACATCTTAGTTCAAGACTCTCTCCAAGTTAGATTGTGTTTGCTTCTATGGGTTTTATTTTGTTTATAGAGATTATAAATCTGTTTTTCTGTGTAAACCTTTTTAAGGAATTAAGTTTCATGATATTTTACCATTGTGTGCTGATGTCTGAGAACATTGCTGCCTACATCTTCCATCTGGATACTGCTTTTAATTTGTTGGCCTGTGATTTTGTGTTGAAATACCTGTCCCTTAGAATTAGATCTCAGTTGAGCTGGATGGGGAATTGAGCCATGAATGTTAACATTCACATGCATCAATTTGTTTATATGGGCTTCTGCAATTGAGCTTAGCTCTTAGAAAAGGACTCATGTTCCTTTCAAAGAGGATATCCTTTTGCTCTTGTGGCACTTTAAAGGTCTGTCCCTAATATCTGCCAAAAGCAAAATAACAATTCCTTAAGTATTTCCTGTTTTCTCTTGTTAAGAACTCTAAAACATCTATCAACTTAAAGTGGTTCCTCCTCTTCCGTGCTAGCTTTTAAAAGTTGTGTCAGTCTTAAAACAGCCAGTTCTCAGCACATTCCCTTGCATTCAACACCCTGATAGTTTTTTCTTCTGCTACTTTGTTTTCAATTTAATTCTTTTTTCTGTCTGTTGAAATTTTTTTCCCTTCTTGTTGGCTGTTTGGAAATCTCAAAGCTCTATTCCAGACAAAAAGACACTCTTCAAGATGCTGAGTCTCCTCCTTTGCCAAAATTAGAAACATGCTTAAGGCTTTTGTTATATCCTGGTTTTAATTTCCTGGTTAAAAGACTTCCCCTCCTTTTTCTTTCTAATGCTTCTCATCTCACACACCACCACCACCACCACCACCCACCTCCTTATTTGCCTTAAAATTTGCTGCTTATTTCCATGCACAGTGAGATGACATCTCTGAGAACGTCTTTGGGCTTACGAGCTCACAGGAAGAGGATGTTGGGGAACAGGCACTTAACAGCCTCATCTCTGCTTTCCCATGGCTGTTACAGCTTGGTAGAGAGAGAAGATTCTAATCTAGTCTATTTATATTCTTTGTTATGATTATTGGGGTTTTCATTGTATGAAAATAAAAAAGGACAAGTTTGGAGTCTGTACACGCTAGATTGTAAGCAGTGTAATTTTAAAAGCCCACAGAAAACATTTTTCGAGACTCTGATTGTCAGTCTAGCACTCCCTGACTAGGTTCCTTCAGATATTTCACATGAGAAGGGTTCACTGTTTTAATAGCAGATTTACTTATTTAAAGATATTTGATGTAATGTGGGATTGTGATCTAGAGGAGCAATATGGCACTATGCTGAAACTAAAATACAAGCATGATATAACAATTATTATATACAGGGGAATCACAATAGAAACCTGATTCCTGGCGCCAGTCTCTATGTGCTTCACCATCAAGACGTTCAGCATCCCCAGTTACCAGAAAGGAATAAGTGGCTTGAAGCTAGCTTGAATCTATTGCTCTTTTCCAAGTTTGTTGTATTAGTTGTCCAGGCTTGTAAACACTTCCTTCATGCTGGTCTGGCTGGTACAAGAGGACATTCACACCCTTTGGAGTAACTCAGGGAAGTCCATTTTACACAAACAGGTGATCTACTCAACTATTAGTACACTTTATCTAAAACAAAGGCCATTTTACAATACCTTCTGCATAGATCTCAGTTCAGCTTTCTTTACAAGGCTGTGGTCACCTGCTATGTTCTTCCCTGAGCTTCATGAGCACATACTTCACCTGTGCCCGTCTGCTCTGAGCCTTCTTCCAAAGAGGAGGAGGTGTTGGCTGGTGATTTTCTACCTCCATCTCAGAATAGCACTAGCAATCACTGACCAGTGTTGCACATTGAGTTTAATACATTCATCACGTGAATGACCAGTGCTCTTGCCTGTGGACAGTAAGGACAGTAAGGGTGAGAACATATGCTGATAGGGAATGCCAGTGGGCCCACCTCCACAGGTTCAACTCTGTGGCTTTGCTCCATGGAATCCATTTACACAAGCACTGGCGATGACTTTTGTGCCAGAAATGTCACCCCAGATGCCTTTCCTTGCCAAGCCAAATGATTCAATCCATGGCTCAGTGAAGTGCCTCTTCGACACTCCACCTGAAGGACAGCGGCCTCGGCTTGTTTGGACCCTGATTGCTCCAGGTCTTCTTGGAGATGTGGAACACCAGAAGACTGCTTTAATGGTCATTGTGATGGTGGCCTATGCATGTGGCCATTAAAGCAGCCTCTTGATATCATAAACCACCTCACTGCCTTACTTCCTGGGCCCCTTAGAAACGTATAACCCTGCTAGCCCACAACCAAATGACCTCCTCGGCCCTGTAGCACCAAGGAGACTTGGTGTCTGCCAGTCCTGACCTACAGGCTGTGGTCTGTCCAATGTGTCTGAGGCCACAGGAGGATTTAATGTTTTAATACTGAATTTACATATTTGAGGATCTTACATGGGGTTTTGATTTAGAAGAGTGATACAGCAGTATGCAGAAATTGCAACACAGGCTTGATACAGCAATTGTAGTACACAGCTGTAATACTGAATCCCAATACGAACCTGATTCTCAACACCAGTGTCCATATGCTCCACCATCACAAAGAGGGAGGTTTTGTCCTAATTAGAGAGGTCCCAAATGTGGATTGGATAAAAAATAGTTTGGAATCTTTTGATTGCCTGCATGAGGCATTCTGAGTATTTGCTTCATAATACTTTGCATTCTGCTGCTTAATTTGTAAGAATGAACAGTGTATTTTTTTTCCATCTTAAGTCATGACTCCCATTTTTGCCGAGACTTCTGAACAGCGAATCTTGTATTTCACTGAAATCGAGTCCTGAAAGTTGTCGGGGAAAGAGGAGAGCCTGCATAACACTGGGAATTATTTGGAGATTCAGAGTCACGGACTCTCGAGTAATTGTGCATGACGTTTCAGATCTGAGATCTGTCTGCTTCGGAAGGGGGACAGCTCACTTGAAACATTTCCCAGGGTCAAGGCTTCTTCTGGCTCCATCAGGAGTTTCAGGTTTAAATGGCAATTCAATCAGCTCTATCTTGTGTTCACCACATGCATGCCAGCTCAGCCATGCAGGGACAGGGTGGCTTTGTAGGTACTGGTGGGAAGTTACACCAGTACATAAGGCTGCATGTGATGAGTAGTATAAAATACCACCACTGTTGACTTTTGTAGGCATTAAGACTAAAGTGAGGCAAAAGCAAAGCCACTGCAGTTAATTTTCAATTTTCCATGCTAAAAAAAGGGAGGGAGCAACCCAGATAAGATGTGGATAACGCAAAGCATATATAGATGAAGCTATCCTAGTCTTTGATATACTTGTAAACAATTTCTGTAGGCAGCAGGGGCAGCTTTTGAAAAGCAGCAGCTAAAATGTGGAGAGCAGTGGGCATTGTGCATCCCATTTTCTGTGCTATGGGGCTGGAGCCAGGGGTGTCTGATGAAATCTCCTAATGAAGCATTTGAATGCTTTGAGCAGTTGAACACAGTTCAGCAAAGCAGAGCTGAACTAATGTGGACTGCCTGTTTGCCAGTAAACAGATAATTGCACTCTGTTGTTTAATTGAATTTTCATGAAACTAAAATATACTTTGGTAGAAGTCCCCCATGAAAATGTGTTCTGTTTGTGTATCCTGTGTATATGGAATCAATATATTGGGGGGAGGGAGGGTGTCTGTCAGATGCACAGATAAGGCTTGAGGTTAACTTATTATAGAAATAATACAATTTCCACATATTATGCGATTTAGATGTTTTCAGTGTAGCTGCTGTTATCAGTAGTGATCTGTTCATAGATGGATTAGAGTCAGGGAACATTATTAGGCCACAAAAAGTTCTTTTGTTTTTGCAAAGCAGCCTTGCAGCTGTATCATTCATATGTGGTTAGTTTGCATTTCTTGGCTACCAGCCATTCTAAATGGTAAGGAGCGTAGTACTGGACAGTGTGAGGGGTTTGTGTTTTGGTGGGGTGGGGTTTTTTTTGGTTTTTTGTTGTTTTTTTTTTTTTTTTAAAGAAAATCAAAGAATCTTTCTGATTTATGTTCTTTCTCACGAGGCTATCATTTCAAAGGCTCGGCATGCAAGTTATGTCATCATAACCTCCTCTGTTCTTCTATACTTGATTCATGAACAGTTTTCTCATGGAAGAAAAGCTGGATATTCTCAAGAACATTCTTACTCTTTGAAAATAATATGAATTTTCTGATTCCCTGAGGTGCTGTGGGTGAGGCTAATTCCTGTTCGTCGCTTCATTCACAATCGCTTTCTATTGGGCATTACAACCTCATTCTTATTTACAATTCTGGGATTTGACCTCAGGCTAAGGAATCAGAGGCTTAGTACTTACTTTTTCTATATATATGCTGTACAGACTGCAGAAGGGGAATCAAGCACATACAAGTGACTCCCTCAACTTTTGCCTATGAAAGCTGAAGAACCTCAACAGAGAATCTCTTGTTTGGTTTTCAGATGTCCTTTTCATTTAAATGCCTAAATTTAAATACCCAGAAGGTAGTTTTCAAAGGTAAAGACCACCTAAAAGTTCCACTGCTTAAAAGAAACGTCCAGAATCATCCTCTAGATAAGAAAATAGTCACTTTAAGAATGAAATATGAGGTGGAGTGGCTTATAATTTTCTAACTCCTTCATTCAGTTAAGTACCTGAAAGGTAGATGATGAAATGGTTATGTTGTTTCTAGAATTATTACTGTCTCTGTTTGGTATAGGTAAAATCAATGGTCCAGCCTTGGTCTTCTGTCAACTCCCAGAAGCTTTTGAAGATTACCGTATCACCACCTTTTTAATTAGAAACACCGTCCTTTAAGTTTGCTGTGAAGAGTTTGTTCTCTGGCCTCATGGTCCACAAGTGATTTACCATGCTTTGAAAACACACTGGCTGTAAGACATTCCTAAAGTGTCAAGAATAATATAATGGTTGTTCATAGAGTTCTGATTCAGATGCCAGCAGCATATTTTCTTTAATAAAAACACGTCCTTGTAAGGAAGTAATCCATCCCCCAACTCAATTTTAAAGTTTCTTGTTCACTTTAAATATTTCATTACATTAATTTTTCAAAACAACAAAACAAACATTCATCAAGTGAAACTAAGCATGTCACCCTTGAATCTGTACATCTGTTGCTCTCCTGCTGCTTTCCTGCATAATTCATATTAATACATTTAAAGTGTACATCTCATTAAAATTCTTTACATACATTTATGTATACAGTTTGCATGAAAAAGGAAAGAAGTTGGGAAAGGGCCTTATGGCAAGGTGGTTCATTAACGTGACTGTTTCTCTTTTTCCATTAGATTTTTATGTATTGAATGCATACCTGAGGTCTGCCTTTAGCCACCTACCTCAGCACACATTATCATCTGTCTCTCTGAGACATTTCTTCAGTGCCATTAGAAATTTCCTCCAGGATACTTTCTCTTATTCGTGATGTCTTTGTTCCTCTTCAACTACATACATCCTCTCCTCTTCATCTTCTTTTACTCACTTCACATAATTTATATACACAATGTGTTTTGTGCATCAGTCCTGTTATCAGCCAAGAGAACATCCATCATTTTTTCAGATGCCTTATAAGAGTTCTTGTGGGCTGTCTGCAGTGCTGGAAAAGGTTTTGATTTTTTAAATTTAATTCAGTTTGTGGTTTCTTTTCCTCTATCAGTACTTTCAGTGCAGTGTTTGGTTTAGTTTCATTTGTTTAACATGAGGGAGTTGTTTGAATTTCTTACATGAGCTGTATAAAACAAATCAGTCAGGTAGCTTGAGGTGGCAACCTTTTAAAGTCAGTGATTTCATATTTCAGTGACTGCTGGAATTTGTTCTCTGAAATCCCTCATTAGATGTTTAGGACTATGTGTGATTTCTGATTAAAGCAGTAGTAAAGGAGGATCAGACTGTTAAAAGCAATCATAAACTGTTATCGTAACTCTTGATGAATCATAAGAAAAAATTGCAGAAGAAAACTCAAAATGCTTTGGGAGGAAAAGAGGTCCATATTTGAAATGAAAAAAATATCAAATGTTAATTTAAAGAATTGTCTTCAAGAATCATTCTTGAGGAATAAATGACATTTTATGTCAGGTGGTATATAATTGTGTCTACCTGGTTTCTTTGGACTTTCACATTCAGCTTTTGACAGGTATCACTTAGAAAATTCATGAGAGGTATGTGATACATGAGATTGAAAAGTGAAATGCATAGCCATTGTCTGCTTGACTAACCTTTCTCCTTCTTAGAATCACAAGCTGAAATACATGTTCTGGAAAAGTTTATTCAGAGTTTACATGGGAAGCTTCTCTTTGCTTCCTGGATATGATGTAACATCCATCAGCAAGTAAGAGATTGAAAGCCATATATCAACCCTTTAAAAAGGTTAGGTCAGGTGCGTTCAGTCACTTTGGCTTCCTTGAAATTGAGTAACACAAAATGCAGCTGTGAAGGGAAAATTGAGAGAGTTTCCTTCTGAGCAAAACTTATTTCCTTTTATTCAGATGAGCTAGTTCCAAATAAGCAGCGCAGGTTTGGATTCAGCAGTGTGCAGCACTGTCAAATACAGGTTATGAACTTTGGGAAGCGAGCTCAGCCCTGAGAGGTTGTGAATTTGGTGGCAGCTGAGCTTGTGTATGCTGGAAGTTCTTCCCTCATATGTCGGTGAGTGTTTGGTCTTTTTTGGTAGCAGGTAAGCACATTTTTTTAAGTGCAGACTGTTGAGGGATTAATGTAACCATGGTCAACCTTGAGAGAAAAGAGATTCAATTGGACTCTAAATCTGTTGTGCATATTGCCCCTGTACAGGTATGTGTTGCTGGCTTTGTAGTAATGCAGTTGTATTATTATGGGGTTTTATCTAGTGTATAACCTAGTCCAAGTGTTTCTGTTAACATAACAAATGTTACCTATTACAACCACAGAAAAGCTGGCGATTGGGAGCAGACTTGGAGGACAGCGGACTGCAACAATTTATCTCTGAAAGGTCTTAGCAGTAGGAATGACTGATGTGAAGTTCCTCGTTTGTGCTTTTACTTTGGAGTCAGATGGACAGCAGGGTTTTGCATGAAGGGTGGGAACCTTACCATTTGTTTCAAGGCATTTCAGCTACCAGAAGAATGTGAAATTTAAAAGCATTAGGTTCAGAGGTTGATTTTTCCCAAGTAGTGCCAGGTAACTTCATGTGTAGTCCAGTGAGATTAATAAGCAAGAGTCCTGCAATATATCTTAAGGGACTCAGAATGACAAGGCAAATAATGTTTTCTTACAGGCTGTTTATTTCACAAGATGTCTACAGTTTGCTTTCTTGAACTTTATGTATTGGATCAAGAGCATTGTTTGGGGCAGACTGGCCATTGGTCTGATCGGGTGCTTTCTGGTTTGCTGCAACAAGCACTAACTTCTGGCTGGCTGTGGAGTTCCCCTTTGCTGTTCCTTTCATCTTGCATGGCACTCCATAAAACAAAACAGGGACAAAAGCTACCAAAACTCTTTTTATAAGCTAGAAAAAGAAACCTATTTTTTTTTCCTTCTTCAGGGATACTCATTGAACACCTAATTAGTCTATGAAACCAAGTGTTTTTGTGCTTTTTACCATCTCACTGCTTATACTTTCATTTGTTCTGTCACACCACCTTTATTTAATTTCATTTTAATTATCTAATACTTTAATCTCTTGATATCAGAGACTGGATTTGTCTATGATTTGGAAAGCTCCCAGAGAAATGAGGCTGGCAACTATCAAGTGCTACTGCAGTACAAGAAGTGGTTGATTAGGCTACAGTCAAGTCACTGGCTTATTCTGATCAAGAGAAAATTTCATGTCCCCTCATATTAAACTTCAATGATGTGTAACATACTTCAGTCAATAAATAGCATTTTGCTCTTCATGCCTGTTGGAAATAATACATGATGCTGCAAGTATTGATCAAAGAGCTCTACTCTGTTAATCCCTCTGCTTGTAGCAATGTTAAATATTTACAGATTCTCCCTTAGTATCCTAAAGAGTGTTTTAGCCTTGCAGAGGATGCTCAGCCTTTCTGCTTTATACATGTTTTACAACTATTTTCTTCTTTTTTCCCTTTTTTTCTTTCAATAGCACATGCATGACATAAAGTATTATACTATCCTTGCATGAGTTTTAAAGCTTTACGGCATTAGCATGTTGTGAATGTATACATTGGTTGGGATGATGTAGTAATTCAGAATAAAAGAGGAGAATGCCTCAGAGAAAATACATCAGTGCCTCATCTCCAAGTGACTGACTTCCAGTAAGGACAAAGAGAGGCTAACGCTGTGCAGCGTGTTGCTATATTCTGAGATGGCAGATAACAAGACATATCCATATTAGGATTATTTATCCAAATATTCGTGAAATTATCTGAAAATTATCAGAGTGCTAAAAATGAATTATTCCCCTCCTAATAGCTTGTTTATTTTATTTTATTCTCATCAAGAAGTCTCAGAGGTTTGTAGCAGAAGATGCAATGGGTTTTGTAGGCTTTCTGTCTCCTGTACTTGTTCATTGACCTCATCTAAATGTAATAATTTATCCTCAATTTTTATACTAATGTAGTGAAGGCAGACTTGATATTGTCAGACGTGCAATGGAATAAGCTCCAGGAAACCTTCTTTCCAGTGGTGAGATGACATATGAAAAAGAAAATAAAAATGGATTTTGCAATTTAAAACATAGTGTGCTCGGGGAAGAATGCATAGCCAGCTATAATGTGATATGATTCAGTTCTACATATGCAGGGAAAGATTTCACACAATGGCTTTACGGGAGATATACAGGATATTTAAAGGAACATGAAGACTATTCTACATAATGGTGCTTGCTTTATATATTACAAGCTAGAAGAAAGGTTTAAATACTTGTGTTTGCCCACTTATCTTTCAGTAAGATGTCACATTATGCCTCATGTTGTTGTCTGTTTAATCATAGAGCTAGTTATGTGTTTAGAGGGGAAGGTTGACAGAGAGTAAAACAAAATGCACGCACGCTTTTCACGAAATCCCTGAAGGCCTGGTTTGTACTATGTAAAGAAATTGTGTTTTAGACATCTGTGAGGTTGGTGCAAAAGCAGTCCGTGCTTTAAGTTGAAAATTTTACATGAGTGAAGGATTTCCTCATCTTTTGTAATCAATGGCAAGTGGATTTTAATGGTTTAAGCTGCTGTGATGCTCACTTAAGTTCTCGGGGCATGTTTTGTTCAAAGTTCAGGTTTCATCTAAGCACAAACACAAATATTCAACTTTTCAGATCCTTAAAGTGTATGGTTTTAAATGTCAGCATGGGTATTAGGAGGGACAGAGCACTTTTAGGAACCTGATCCGCATCTCTGCGATTTTGTGGGGTGGAGCTATATGAAAATCTGGCCATTGCCAGAGATGGAGCTTGGGAGAGTTCAGTGATTGATGGTGCCACAGAGAGGTAAAAAATGACTTCAGCTGCCCCTTTCTTTCATAGTACCTGTGGGTACAAAGGTGTTCACGTTCAGGGCCAGCACAGGGATGCTGTCTTCTTTTCAATGTCAGACTTTCTCAATAGGTTAAGAAGTCTGGTTTCTGTCAATAGTATTCAGGGTACTGTTTTTCAAATCTGTATTTTTTTTAGCTCCTTTCAGTTCCTGCATATGAGGAAAATGTATTTCCCAGTTTCCCCAGTAAAAAGATTGATGCATAGATAGAGTGAAATGATGGGTAAGAGTGATTGATATACCTTTTCTACTCAGCATCCTGCTCAGATGACTTGACTTGGCTTTCCAAAGACTCTTTTCTCTGTGAAATGCACGGGGAATTCTAGCCCCTACATGTTACTCACTGGATTGCAGAGAGAGTTGTTGTGTAGTCAGGGTGAAAACATCCCAACACGACTCTCGGGCCCAGACAGAAACAGAACCTAGATCTCCAGGTTTCTAAACCCGGGCCCTAATGTTGAGACCAGAACAATTGTTTGTAATCCTCCTAATCTCTACGGATTGGACCTCAAGATAGAGTATAAGTCTTAGTATTAGTGACAACTGATTTTACTTCAAATGATTGAGTCCTATGCATTTTGGAACATATCTGTTTAAAATGTATTCCACTTATTTTTATTGGGGTGTTTTTATTCACAGCAGACAGCTGTATCTGGATATATGATTTATTGTTCTGTATTACATTTTTGAGCTGATTTTTCATCATCTATATGTAAATAAATTGCACTGCCAAAATTGGGAATTGAACTCCCAAGGTTTGCCTAGCAGTCACAACCAGATGTATCCTCAGGTGAGTTGACTGAATCATTAAGACTAATGACTCCACACTCCCTGTGCAGGATGGGAAGTTCACACTTAGGGGAGATAAAGCCACGTCTTGTATCCTCCTTCACCACTCATGGGCATACAGCAGCCAACGTGGGCATCCAAGAGTGAGGAAAGCTGTCTCTGCTCTGCATACAATGATACATTTTGCTATGCAAATGATAGATAAAGGATTTGAAGCTTGAAATATTTCTTAATACTCCAGATCATGACATGACTAAGTGGCCACTGCTGTCCCCTGCTGTGGATTCCAGGTTTCCACGTTTCATGCATTATATGCTCAAATGACAGAGTTCTGGTTGCTGCACAGGTAATCTTCTTGAAAGTACCTGTATAAATGCTTTTATTTGCTTTTTTGTTAATACATTTTCTATGTTTTAGCAGTTTGCCAGTAACATGTGATTACTCTTAGGATTTAGTGGACTGCTGAAGCAATTGCAAACTGGTGCCCTGTACTGAAACTAAACTGGTAAGAGAGAAGGCCCTATACTTGATAGGCAGTGGCTCTTCATTCTGGAGGGAGAAGATTACTTAAAAAAAAAATAATAAAAACACCAGAGTTTTTAATAACTTTAAAATGTACAGGATGTGCTAAATCATGAAATTCAGAAAAAAATAGAGCTGAAGTGGATGTATTTTCTAGTGGAATAGACTAACAATATGTGGAAGGATGTTGCAGGACATAAAATACAAGGGCATATTATTTTTCAGTTTGGGAATCCTTGTATGATCAGTATGTGTGATGAAGAGCTTTAACTTTTGTAGATGGATGTTTAGCAGAGTGTGTTTGCTGGAGTATCTGTCCTTCACAGCAAAAAGCTCTTTTGTACCTTGTAAGCCCATGTGGCCTGACAGAGGTAGTTTTATGTCGATGCTGAGTGATTGCCTGCTTTCTGGGTCATTCATGTTAACATTTTGATTATAGTGGTGAGTTACAGGGGATGAGCTGCAGAGACTGTGATGTTACACTGGAATGTACTAACTCAGATGAAGAAAAAAGAGCATTTATCTAGCTACAAAGCTTTGAGGCAAAGTGAATCACATAAACAGATAATCTTTAAAGCAAACTTTTTATTCTGTGTTCTGGTGGTGTTGTCAGCCGATAGCCTAATCTTGGTGTCCTTGAGAGTGTTTATAGCAGCTGTGATCCAGGGAACTCTGTATGAAATACAAGGATGGGCTCAGCGATGATAATGTATGAACCTTTATGAGAGCTCAGTTGCCCCGATAATTCTGTCATGTATTGGGAAAATATACTTGATCCTGGAGAGCGAGCAAATGGAAATCATGAGGAAGAGAGGGGTGTAATCCTGCATGGATGAAAGCACTTTGCATTATAACCAGCTCTGTTCTGCCACTTAACCACCACCAGGAGACAAAAGACAAGAGTAAGTACTCTGCTGTTAAGCCTAAGTGTTATGTCTTGATTCTTTTCTGCCAAAAGCACTTCAGACTAAGTGCACAACTATACATTAGGCTCAAGACTCCCACTCGATTTGGAATTTTTACACCTCAGTGCATCTATATGCTGACTCTCTGCTGGATGACAATAGGTGCTGCCCTTCGTTGGACAGTGTACAGAGCTGCATGATCTGCTACTAAATACACTTAGTTCAGTGGTCCTGTAAAAAGCAATGGCAAGTAAAACCCCCCAGACCTGCCTTTGGCTCTCAGTGAAATAAAACTTCTACCAGTCACACAGAGCAAACTCAGCTTCCTTGAATTTGATTTTTAAGGCTTATCCACCCTGGGGATCTTTGCTGCTCATTCCCTGCCCCTTCTATGCATAGAAGTTTCATTGATCTCAATAGGATTTCTGCGTACTAGGCACAGTCAGGATATACAGCAGAGACCTGTGGTGCGGATAAGAGATGCACAACAGCGACTGCAAAGAAAATATGCATCAGAAGATTGCCCACCAAGAACATGTAGTTAGCTTTTTACATGGAGAGTGGCACTGAGCTAAATTCATGTACAGTGCAATTTATGTTTCATACCATTTTCAAGCTTCATTCATCTATAACTGTGACTGCTCCAAGTCCCTCTCTGCTGCCTTCAGGTGTAGGCTCCCTGTTTAACAGTTGCTGAAACAGATATCTGTGGCTGTGAAACATATCTGTATATAGGACAGTGTGTACAATTCTATGAAGCATAAATGTATACAGTACGGTGTCTGCAATTCTATGTGGAAGAGGAAAGAGGCATTCTGGTTGTGTTTTAAAAGTTATGAGAAGTATTTCTTTTGCTGGGGGCCTATATTCATCAGGTGCTGGATTGACTTGCAGCTACAGCCTACACTTGCATTGTCCTGGTAGGGCTGTGATGAAGCTTGGAGTATCAGCTTTGCAGCAATGCAAGTGGGGAGACATTATTAGAAGCATAAAGAAATAAGAACAGGGCTGTCTAATTTGTAAACTGGAGAAGAATAAATGGTGCTTTGCTATTATTTCAGCCACATAATTTCTTTCAAACTCTGCAATGCCTGAAGTGTTGGACCTGATTATTTTACCTTGAGGGGGTCTAATTTAGGGGAGGAAGTATTCGCCTTCCATTGTCCTTGTCCATGTACACAAAATATTAATAAAGCAAGGTCAGAGGAGCTGTTAGGGATCTTTTCCTTGTTTTGGTGTTAGTCTCCCCCTCTTCTCTCATTTAGAATTTAGCTCTCATTAGGCTTCTTTTTTTAATTTAAATTGTTTTTATCGCGTGTTGCCAACAAATCAATCAGAGGAGCTATCCCTATGAATACAGAACATCCATGGAGGCCAACATTGATTTCTCCTCAGCTGCTTCTTATTATAAAGTTCCCTGGTGTGAGGAAGACGCTAAATAGAAGCTAATAGACATTACATCTCACATGCATTTTCACATTCTGACAAATACAGTTTGGGGATATTTTTTTTCCATTAAGAATTTAGCTGTTCTTTCTTGAAAAAGGTTAAAAATACATTTCTCCTATCTCTTTTCCAGTGCTGGAGAGTAGAAATTGCACAGGTATTGAGAGTCATTATTCAGCCTGATCAGCAGAGTGTGGTTGCCTTACAATGATCGCTCGCATGGTAGAAATATTTATATTTCCTGCTGTGTTAATTGGTGTTACTAGTAAAGTCTGGAAGACAGGTATTTCTCAGCTACCAAGAAGTCACCTGCTAGCCAGTCTGATTAGTAAAGAGAGTGAAAGCCAGCCAAATTATTTTAATAGGATTTTTAGCTTTTCCAGCAAAAAGAAATGATTGCAGAAACAAAAATAGACCAGTTGGAAACTTTCCACTTTTTTGAATTAACACCTTGCTGTCTGTTGTGCATAAATGTGTGAACTACTGTGGGATCAATGGCCAGTGTTGTGAAAGGCAGCTGCATGAAGATATGGTAACCCAGGATAAGATAATTAGATCTGAGGTTCCCCTGTTGACAGTGAAGGTGGACTACTCTTCTTATGTCATTGTAAAAAAGCATCCCAAGTCAAACTTAAAAAAAGCCATCTTACCCCTTTCCCCGAGGATCACTACTTGGTTGGGTGTTCTGCATATGGTGACTGTTACCAGTGGGTGTGGTGATTAAGCATCTCCTTCCACTCCTACAGTTACACTTTCCTGCTCCTCTTCTGACAGCTGGATGCCAGAGATCCCCATCATGACAGGAGTCCTAATGGGCACTGCTGTCTCTCCTACTGCCAATTTTGTAGAAACAGGAAAAATAACCCAGTCCTCCATGTGAGAGAGCTATTGGCTCAACCTTTGCCCCTTGCAGCTGAAATTCTTGCTGCAGTGTCCTCTCCAGCATCCACTTTAATTCAAAGAAGGTTCAGAAGCATGTGAAAACAGCTTTCAAGCAGATTTCTTCACTTTCATTCCTCTTTTGTGTCTTATTCTGAATTTAGTTGGTTGCGTTGGTTAGACACCAGGATCAGGCCTAGTGGGTCTAAAAATATGTTTGGAAGTTTTAAAAGTTTTGGGGGTTTTTTTATCCCACTTTAACACTACCACGTGGCTGGTTCCCTGAATAGACTGCATGTAGGCTGTTGGCTTCTTTTAATGTCTGTATATTTTAGTTTGCCATGATGGAGTAAACCTAAACATTCTTCAGATGCCCACAGCTTTCGAATTCAAAGATAAATTGCTTCTAGGAGAAACAAATCAAACTTGCATTGCAGACCTACTGAAAGTACATTAATATATATTAACCTGAAAGTTCTTGGTGGAATAAATTGACAGCCTCAACAGTGCTTCTTTCAGCAGTGCCATATCCAGAGACATTTAAATTCATTTTGATTTTAAATTGAGTTACTTTCCAAATTCCAGGCCAGACCAGCAGTCATCTCTATTTCTCAACATTTTTAATGAAAATATCTGCTGTACTGAACTGATGTGATACAAGAAAAAGTGAATGGCTAAGAGAAGTAAGGGACTGACTATATTGAAGAAGATAAGAACTGGCCCTGGGATTTGGATCAAATATTAATGTCTTCTGTAGGCAGAGAAAACTGGGCAATGGTGATTTATGTCACTAGTATTGTCTTTTGCCCATCCATAAGGTGAGGACAGATTCCATAGGCAAGAGAAAAAGTGAGAGACACTGGAGGTTTAATCAAACTCTTTATAATCAGATTCCCTTTTTTGTTTTGCACAACAAAAAAGGCTCATAGGAATCTTTTGCCCTGAAGTCTCATTCATATTTTTCCATCTCCGTGTCAGAAATAAGACTGTTAAGCTAAAGGATAAATTAATCTAACAGTAACATAACTCCAACAAAGAAGAGAATGTCCTTGTACGTGAGCAGCTTCTCTTGATAATAAAGGGAGCTGATGCACATATGTACACATTCTGTTACAAATACACAGATACACACATGCACACATGAACACATAACAATGTATAAGATCAAGGTTCATTTTCCTTTTGGCTTTGGAGTATAAATTCTGTATACGGTAGGGCTACTTGACACCATACTAGCAGCATAAGGTGCCCTTTACATTAATATATATCAATGACATCAAACCCTGCCATGTCATCAGCAAGCAGCCAACAGATTTTCTTAATCAGAATCACTGATTTCCATATGGGAAAAGCTATTGCCCACCTTCTTAGCTGATTTTATGATTTAATTGTCCTTTTTTTGTTGTTTCCTACCTATTTTTAACATGATTAGTATATTAGGTATATTCCTGTCTTTGTACTGTTGACAGACAAAAAGATCAGAAAAGATCAAATCTCACTCCATTTCAGTAATCATCTCTATGAGTAGCATTTCTAATCTTTATTAGAGAGCATTTTCAGTCATGATGTGATTCCATCATTTGCTCTGTGTATGTTTAGTTCCTTCCGCTGCATTTTCCCTGGCTCTGGAAGGAAGATACTTACCCTAATCAGAGTTTTCACCCAGTGACTGTGTATATAAACTTTATAAGAAATGTAATATCAATAGGTGCAAAATGTAACAGTTGTCCCTAGTGAAACCTGCTTAGTTTGGTTTATTTAGGTAAACTCCAGCAGAAGCAAGTAGCCACCACCTCTGTAGCATCAGGTGTTGCTTAGAGAAATCATTCAGAGAAACTTCCCCCAAGTACTTCACTTCATAGAAAATTAATTCATTGATTGCTCATACATTGTGTTTCTCTACAACAAAAACTTAGTTTCAATTGTACAGAGCAAGGGGAACAGCAGTATTTGTTTGCCAGGTCTCTTAAAAAGTGGTTTAGAAAGGTGCTAACCTGTCAGTGAGAAAGGAAAATAACTTGTTCAATATTGAGGCTAAATACTGAATGCAGTAGAACATGAGAAATTACTTGATCTGCAGCTGGGACAGCACAATCTTTTATTATGGACTAAGCTGTAATGACTCTGTCTTACGGTTCATTTTGGCAGAAAGATGAGTCTCCCCCATCTCCTCCCTCAGAAAACCAGTGTGCAGATGAACACACCGAGCATATTCTAGTATCACAAGTTGTAATAAAATATGCAATAACACAGCATGCTCAACTTGAGGTTGGTAGTTTTTCAGCAATAAACATTATTTACTTTGTGCAGTAAACACAAAAACCTTGGATTGAGTCATAATGTACTGCTATGGAAATAGTGATTGATCCACCAGATGTCGTACTGTATGTAGTGCCTGTTGCTAGTATCAGTTCAATAAGTCCTGGGTTAGCACACTTACTGGAGGTGGGGTAAACAGTAAGGAATATCCAAGGTTATCAGTACGTATGTGAGTTTTCTTCCTTTAAGTAGAAAACCAAAAAGCTATTTAGCAGCTTGGCTTAAAATGCAAAAGACGAGCAGGTATCAGCCTCATTTTTAAAGAAACTGATTTTTTAACTACTAACAGGTAATACATTCAATGTATGGGCTTCGGAGAAATCTGGATCTATCGCAGCCTCATCATTTTCTCACAGTTCCCAAATGCCTGCTACAAGCAGAAATAAACACTTAGGCTGCATTTCTTGGTGTTAATATCTTTGCAAATTTAGCAGTCAAGCTGCAGTGTGGTAAGATGTGTCAATTTAGAGGAGTTAACAAAAAAAGAGCAAGAAATATTTACAATTTATATGTGTTATTTTCAATTCATTTGTGTGCAAATGTGCTATTCAAAGGCTGTATGAATCTCTCATTATATTGTCTCCCTAATGTAGATTATGTACTCTTTGTGGCATAGATATTATTTTGGTATTTTCCAAGATTGTACGCACGCATTGCTACTACCACTTCTAGTAATAATGGAATAATCACCTACTGAGTCTTTTCTTATTTCTGTGATTCTCACTATACAGATTTGACACAAGTAGTAGTCGACGGTTTAATCATTCAGAATGTTGGTGGTGCTGGGATGCATGGACATGGGATTTAAATCCCTGAATACGTGTGCAAGACTTTGCTTTTGTTGTTTCCACAGAAACATGGGGAACAACAACGGGTAGTTCTTTGCTCAAGTTTAATGTTAGAGTTAGTTCCAAAGTGCCAAAAAATGGAAAATCCATCTTACGAAATGTTTCATAACTTAATTTTTTTTTTTTCTTCATGTTTTCATATCCAGGAAACTCTAAAGCACAATATGTGTCAGATACATTAAAGTGAAATGTTTTAATGAAAACACTGAGAATAACTAAAAGAAATATCTTAGGTGAAAATGGTGAGAAAAAGCATTCACAAAGAAAGTGTCAACAGCAACAGTGCCGAACTTCAGCTTCTTTGATCTGATTTTCATTTTGTCACTTGAAGCAGGAAAAGTTGGAGTCAAAGTTAGATATCGCTAGACAGGGACGCATGTTACAGAACTCAGAAAGAGTTGACAGCATCTAAAAGAAGTGCTGACTTTTTTTCCCATTTAAAACTGAGAAGGAAAGTTAAGTTGAAATAAGAAAGAAAACTGAGAACAAGGACAGAAAATTTGGAGACAAACAGAAAACTTGGAACCAGACAAAAGTACAGTATTTTATTTTATTCCAAAGTATTTGTTTTTCTGCTCAAAATGATGTGGTTTCATAGCATTTCTCTCGTGAATGAAAATTGGAAAAAGTTCCTGCATTATGGTCGAGCAATGAAACCTTAGGTATTTCAGTGGTCCTGAACATGAGCTTGAGCAAACTTTTGTTTGGGCTTTAACACCATGTTCTTTTTTTCCATCTATTCTGTAAAATGTGCATTATTTTTCTTTTTCTGTGTTGTATGTATCTAGGACACGGAAGCAACTGTCTCTATCTGCTACCACAAAATTGACATGAGTTACATTATTGTGCATAAACAACATATTGTCTTATGTTTCTGTTGTTTCTAGTTTCGTAGTTCAGTAGTAAATGCTTTGTTAATTGCTTAAAGGGAACCTAATGCAATAGACTGCCTTGCGTTCCAGTAATTCAAACCCATAATAATGGTGAGGGTAATGATAGGATGTTCAGCTCAGTATGCCACAGTATTGTAAGAATAAAATGAACCATTTATGCCTTTAGGGTTTTGTTGTTTTTGTTTTTCTTAGAGTTACTCTGTGAGTGGAATCATAGGGTTATTGAAACATGAAGAAATTTTTAGTCAAGATTTTTACTTTTGATTTATTGAGTACTGTTAGACTCAAGTCAAGCAATTAGGTGGTCAAGAAATAAGTGTAATAGAAAATAAGATGTCACCAAATATGGAGTCATTAATAGGGAAATAGGGAAACTGGAAATAGGGAGAACTGGATTGGTAGGAAATTGCATCAGGAGAAGATTACCAAGTGGGCACTGATATGAAATTTGCTACCACACAAGGTTGTAAGGATAAAGGATCATGTTGTTAATTTGCCATATGACAAAGTACTGAAGAGACCAGAGATTTCAAATATTTCACTTATGGGAACTGGAGGAGGGATTCAGCAGAGAGCATTGAGCTGAATATTTTAAGTTCGGGTTTTATGCCTGGAGTTTTGTAGAACGTACAGATTTTTGTGGTACTTAGTGGGAACATGTATTTTATCTAGCTCTGCATATATGTTCTAACTATATCGAAAATGGAGTATGCACGTTTCAGAGAGTGTTTGCTTTGGAAATGAGATCAGTACTGGCAAATATTCTAAACTATATTCTTGATTCCTTGCTTATTTTCAGCCCTGTATTTGCATCCTTACTAAACAAGGAGGAAAAAATTGAAATGGCAGCTATTTGGGATGAGGAGTAGTGAAACTGTTGTACAAGCTACCTTACACACACTTTTTTTAAGTACAAATTGTAAGCAGAGTAGCAGATGCCATTATGTAAATTCATTCTTCTAACAGTGATCTCAACCAAGTAAAGAAAATATAGTGAAAATTGTGTTTGGAGCATTTGCATAATTGCACGTCTGAAAGACTTAAGTGGTAATAACCATTGTTAAATTACTTTGTGATATGATTTTTTAAAATTCAAACTAAAGTTTCAACAATTACTAGTTGAAGGAAATTAACTAGGCATGACTATTAAAAACAAACACAACCCATAGTCAATCTGATCTTAAAACTGAAATCGTATGATTTTCCTTGTTTAACTTTGCTGGCTTCTTGCCTTATTTAGTTCCTGAGGACAATGTTTGCAGTTTCATATTGATCTCCAGAAAAACCACATATACTCTGATATGAAGATCTGATGAGATCCAGCTTTTAGAAAATAATTTTTAACCACATGTTTGTGATGGGATTAGAAATGAAGATTGCATTGCAGTGATTTCATAGCACAATGAATAAACCCATGGGATTCTCCCGTGTAGACTGACTGGGAACACTTTGCATCATGTGATAGTCCTGTGCATCTGAACATATATTTTATTCAGTATGCCTTCTTAATTTTGAAGTGACTGGGAAGACTGTAGAAAAACAGAAGGCAGATTTAGAGGAAGGAGCCATGCCTGGTGTCACCATGCCTGAATCATCTGTTGGATGCCTGGCACAGTAAATTGGAACACCCACCCCCAGGGTGGACCCTATGTCATTTTCCTGTTCATTTATTACAATAATGGAAGAGAGGCAAGTACCAAGAATGTTTCTACTGGTGGCTCATTGAGATCTTTGTCATGAAAGTCAATTCATATAAATTAATTCAGTCCACTGCGAATGATAGTGTTCAGATAGGTCAGAAACCGTAGCAATTGTATTATGTACAGAGAGGACTTATAGACAATTAAATCTCCTGCACATCATATGCTGACAAAAGTAGCAGATGTTGCATTTCGAAAAGAGAGGACCAAGAGACAGAAAATTAATAATGGAACAAAACAGCTGACTAAATTTTAAGCTACTTGAAAAGCGCATTTGCAGCGGGATTTTCTTTTCTTTCTCAAAAATTTTTCATGCAAAATCTTTAGTTTTCTTTCTGACGGGAGTTTTCTTTTTCTGAGTATAACTTATAACAGTATAGAATGGTCCACACAGACAGTAGAGAAGGAGAACTGTAGACATTCCAGCTTGTGGCAAAAATTTGCTTTTTGAGAGCTGGATTCCTTCAGAACCTCAGATCAAAAAAGCAGGAACTATGTGAGTGCACATAAGTGCATGCAAATGGAGGAAATCATTCTATATCCTCTTAGCAGCATTTGTTATTTTTAGAAGATGAGTGGTTAATGGTAAAGCACGAGGTGGCAAAAGTTCTAGAACAAAAGGTGCCACGTTGAGATGGGCACTCCACGTGGTTCTAAGTAATTATTCTGATCACGTAGTGTAGCTTATGTATGTATGAAATTTCCCAAGCAAGCATGCTGGTTGATTTAAACCCATTAACAATGAATCTTACAAGAATCCCTACAGCTTCCCATCACTCAATATCAGGCATTAAGATTGAATATAGGCATCAACATAGAAGATTACAGTCTCTGTGGAACCGACTCCTGAGAACGGAGACAGGCAAGTCATCATCAGGCACAGAATTCCTGTGCTCAGAATAATTGCCTATTTGCTCTGCATTCGAGCTCTATTCCTTGGGCTTAGATCTCCTGCACATCTAGTTAGAACTTGCAGAATTAATATCAGGTTTCCTGTCACCTCATTCATTAGTTTTGTCAGTGGAATTCAAGGAGGAAAGTCAAAAACATGTTTTTTAGAGGCCATTTCTTAAGGACTTCTCTTTTTTTCTTTTTTCTTTTTTTTTTTTTTTTTTTTAAATAGAAACCTGTCTGTTAGCATGTCAGGTTATTTCTTTAGGCTACGCTGGAAAAGACATCTGAATAAATTGTGATTTTACAATACAGGTATTGTTGCTTGAAGATCATTATTGCATTATCCTTTCTACCTACCACCACACCTTCAAAAAAAGGAGACTTTAGAACAGAAAAAAATAGGTTGAATAGAAGATTGGATGTGTTCTCTTCAGACTTCTCTTTCAGAAGACTTTTTCTGTTCTGAGTCTTAGAGCATGGGAGCAATGCTTTGAATAATGTTGCAATACAAAAACGTGCTTAATTTGTTTAATACAGTGCTAGGAAATCTCAGTGGGCTTTTGTCTAAGGAATGATGATATACAGATGGCATATTGAGAATTCTCACTGCAGAAAAAATTATGTCTCACTCCTAGTTTTGTAGGATTCTGTCAATGGAAACAGAAAAGGGCAATCATTCTTTAAACTTTTAAGTGGTTTCCTTTAGAAAACTGCCCTGCATTTTCATGCATTTATGAATGGAGTGGAGTGTGGACATGGAGTGCCCTGAGACCGATAATCACATGGTCCCACTGACTTCAACAGATCTGTAATGCCTGAGGAAGACCAAAAAAAGCAGTTTTAACTACTCATGCAGAGGAAATTTGAATAAATGAATACAGTCCTAACGATATACTCAGAACGATTGCTACAACAACCTGCTCTGTTCCAAAGAATATAAAAGCTGTTACAGAAAATAAGTTACTGGATTTACTGCCACTGAAATTAGTGAGTGTACTGGGATACTGACTCACTGATTCTCTTCCCTTAACACTGAGATTGTTTTCGGTTTTTTATGCACACTCATATATGTCTCATGATTTCTAGTCATTATTTCCTCTCTCTGTGTTGTAAAAATGTAAAGGATGTAATTTTAATTTCTTAGTGATTATCTCCGTGATCTGCCTAGTCATTAATTAGCTAATAAATCCTTGCAATAGAATAACAATGGCAGCCAGTATTTGACAGAAAAATATATGTATTCTTATGCTGACCTGTCGTGCTCAACCGTTTTCATGTGGCAAATGCCTTTTTAAAGGTTCACATACACAATGTAATTATTAGTTTCCAATACAATTTTTGAAATAATCTTGGAGAGGGTGTGTGTGAAGCAATTCAACATGAAAGGGAAAAGTTAAAAATATGGGTTGATTTTGCTGCTCTGCTATCATTGATCTTGGCTTTGTTGTTGTTTTAAAATATCATTCTGTACATTATTAAAGTGAGGGAGCTTCAGATCACGCAAAAAGTTTCTGGAAAATAGATTTTATATCAAAGTTGGAAACGAAATGAAAAGTAATGAGAAAAGAAATTAGGTTAAAAGGCCGGAAAACCCATTAGAAACTGTATGTTTATGTATTATCTAGCAAATCAAATGTCAGGGGAAGACATTTGTGAAATAATTATCAATCATTTAAAACAAAAAGGAAGCAAACAACACAAGCCTACATTTTTATATTTCAGGGGCTAAATCCAGATTGCTAAATCCATCACTAAAGCAATTACATGGTATTATTCTGATTTTAAAAGATGTTGAACAGTCGCAGCTTCCCTTGCGGTCACACTGTCAGCAGCTTTGCTGTAAAACTTCACTTCCTAAACATTGCTTTCTGTTCAGAGGTAGCACATTATGAAGTGAAGGGTTTCACTTCACACGTGGAAGAGAGGAGACCATTGAAATCGTGTTCTCCAGAGTTGTCAGAACCATAGCTGAACAATGTTGACAGTCAATGTTGGAACAAAACCTGGGGATGACCATGGGCTTTGCCACCAGGAAACTTAGCTTTATGAAAAAGAATATTAATTGTGAAGCAGCAGGGCAATACAGGCAGGGAAGAAAGCGACCGTTCTGTTTTCCCTTCCAGTTTCTCGTGCGCAGGCCTTCAGATTTGTGCCTGCTGTTCTGTAAGACCTCAGTGTCTTGAACTGCCACTTTATTTGTGGCTAAACCAGTTTGACAATGGAATGTGGTAGGAAAATGCCAGAAGTCTGCAAAGCCAGGTAAATTTTGGATGCTCAGCTATACTTTGCTGTTCTTGAAACCAGGCTGCGAAACTTCTTGAAAGTAAACAGGAGCATATCTATATTTAGCTAAATTAAGTTCTATTAAGTAGAAACTTATTTCTGTCTGTCTTTACAATAGCATCATCTTTAGGTTTATATGAAGATGACAGAGACATAAGCACAACCTGTTAGGTGACATTGCCCTCTAGGGATATAGGAGTGTGTGCTTGGAACAGCTAAATATTGCTATAAATAATACAGGATTGTTTGAAGTGTTAGATAACTGCACTTTGATTGTTCTGATGTTTTCTATTTGATAACTTTCCACAGATACCTGGTAATGTGCATATGTATAGATAAGTATATGTATATATGCTATATGCAGAGACAAAAACACACGCAGAGAAATGTGTATATGCACACCTATAATGACATCCAGTCCTTACTATCTTTACAAGCTCAGTTTTCCTAAGCACTGTAGATGGAGCTTCTTTTGATGAAGCACTTTAGTGAGTTGATGGTGGCATTGCAAACTTGAATCAGTGAAAGAGATCTTCCCTAAAATAGAGTGAAGTGGGAAATGAGGCTGAGAAAATAGGGCACCTAGGCAGAGCTCTTTGGGAAGGGTTATCTTGTGAATAAATACTGCACAAGAACTCAGGAGATCTGTACTCGGTGACTATGTGACACTGGACAACTTGCATTATCCCTGTGCTGCAGCTCATCTCTTTGTGAAACAAAGAAAATACTTCACTACCTACTGGGAGAATGAATTCATTAGTGCTTGTGAGGTGTTTGCAAGCAAAGTCTGTGATAAGCACTGTGAAAAACCTACCTTATTAAGTATACAAAAAGTGGCAGCACAAGTTACCTTGAAGGAGCATGGCATGACACAGCTTGAGAACTACATAAGCATGCTCATACCATAATCCTGCAACACTAATACATGTTGCATAATGTAAATATGAATAGTTCAGTTAGTATGAGAAGACTCTCCCACAGAGAAATTCTAAAGCAGGAATAAGAGGCACAGGAATAAACCTTGAATAGCTCTGTGTTCATTTTATATGCTATGTAAGCACAATAAAAACTGATAATAAAACCAAGTTAGTTTGGTCCAAGCTGACCATTTCAAATAACTTTATTTTTCTTCTAATATTGTAAAGCAAGTCTTCCTGGAGCAAATGTGCAATATAATTCTGGCTTGGGACACAGGCACCCTAAAAGCAGGAGCTGTTGCCCAAAGGCACTTCTGTCTTTGCTTATGCAGGGGCAAAAGCAGTCCAGCACAAACAGGCTGGGCTGAACCTTGGGTCCCTGTGATTGCATCTGATGTCACATGCACTCCTATTTCTGCCCAGGAAATACATTCTGTCCAGCCTAGTTAAAAATCCCATGCATATAGTATGTAGCCAGCCAGTAAGTTTTCAGGAAATCTCATATGACTCTGTTCCACTGCATGCACAATTTGATAGATGCACGTTAATTATATGGCACACGTCCAAGTAGTCCAGTTCTCTGGGCATCTCAGACAGAGGTGGAGACAAAGAAATCTGACATTTTAATCTCCGGCTCCACCAGCAAGTCCATGCTGGCCTGTTCAATAAAGCTCCCTCCACCCTTGGCATGGAATCTTAGTATCATTGGTTTTCTTATCGGTTCTGAGCTGAGTTTTATAGCTTGAGGCTGATCCTCCCCACCGGTAACAGCTCAAGAAGTGAAAGTGCACTGCATAGGAATAACAAACGTGGCTTAATGATAACATTTTTAAACATTTGTTGCAGTTCCCTTTAGGATCAGCAATCAGCTAGAATCCTGATGCTCAATAAAATCTAGGTTCTCATTATTCCTCTCCTCAACACCACTATTAAAGGTATAAATAAACCATTTCCTGCCATGTTTTAGAGTTACAGTCAAGTCTCATAAGGCAGTGCAGTATTCTGCCACTGTGTTAATCCTGTAGCATTAATATTGATGTTAGTGTGTAGCGGTTCATTATCTGGAGATTTTATTTGTGTGCAGACCATTGCCAAGGTCTTTGGAGAATATTTAAAAATTTGGGTAGTATTCATGCTTTTGTTACTCAGTCTTTACCATATCCTGCATTTAAACCTTGTTGTTCCTCTTCTGCCCATCCTCAGGACTGTGGTATTTTTCTTCAATCTCTGGATCTGTACTTTCTAGAAAAGTTTTTTTTTTTTTTTTTCTCACTTCAGTCTGTTTGTTTCTCATCAGGTTGTAGAGTTCAGCAGGAACAGCATTGAGCTGGCCTTCTCATGGCAGGAGAAGGCCGTTGAGGTCTGTGCTAGGCCTGCCATATTCCTCTAAGTAGAAAGGTTGTTGCCATTTAATTCTTGCTCTACTATGTTCTCTTCAAGTTTTATTAGCAACGTGGAGTAGACTTCGTTCTGTCTCCAGGGAAATAGTACATTGTAAGCAATAAAGCTGGCAAGGAGGAAAAAGCAAACAAACAAAAAAAACCAAACTAAACCAAACAAACAAACCCACATACCCTCCCCCCCAAAAAAAAAGGAAACTGAGAACCAGATTAGCATCTCTGTTAAGAGTGGAGTGAGAAATACGATCACGTTTGCAATGGACTCTTATTAAGCTAGTGGAAATTGCAACCCAGAGGTCATACACTTAGTCACTGGCAGCAGAATGTTGTCACTCCCTGCTGGCTGATTCATGAAATCATTTGCTCTGAAGAAAATTGCTGCTTCACCTCAGCTGGAGATGGCTTTTGTGAGGCCAGACTCTGATACTGCTGTTTGGTTATAATCATGCTTCGAATGGAGTTGCACACAGAGTCATCATGTTGGAGTGGCTGCATCTGTGTGCCTGCAAACCAGGGAAGGATCCCACCCAAATGGGGGCAAAACCTTAAAAAATGGTTGGGTTTTGATGTCAGAGCCTGTTATTGTTTCTCATAATGTAATTTATCTTAAGAAAAGAGGAAGAGAGGTCTTTGCTTTTTCATCTTTCATATAGTCATCTCTTATTTTATCTCCTGAGGCATACAAGAGTTGGATCGCCTGTAGAGTTTTGAGAGCTTTCAAACTGACTTTGATAATGGAGCCGTGGTATTTTTGTGTAGAGGAGACTGTACAGTCTTCATTTCATTCACGTTTTGATGCCATACAATTGATCTGACACCAGTCTTAGTGGGTTCCTCATAGTGCAACAGAACAGGTCTTCAGTCTCTGTTTTCAGATAAAACAACAATTTTGATAAACTTCTGTTGGTCTCTTTTGCTATAAGCAGTGATGTTTAGCCCATCCATTTGCTTTTTCAGTTACAGTGTTTTCTTGCTGAAATCTTTTTACCTGCGAAGGCCTCTTCTGTAATCCAAAAAGGGGTAAGAACATGAGTTGCATTTGCTCTTGTATGAAGCCAGAACATTTTCAAGGGAAATTCAGAACTGTGCCTCTCCTTATTCTTCCTGGCTTTCCCTTCGTTTGCCTAAGGTGTTTGCCTATTTCTATACCTTTTTTGTTTGTTTTTCACCTCTTCTTCCTTGTTGTGCTTGGCTTGCTCCTGTTATTATTCCAGAATTTTTACTGAAAGAGTACAGGATTGATTTTCGCTTTTCCGAGCTTAGCATTGAAATGACATTCCTTTTGAAATTTTTGGACCTATGGCAAAGCAGGATCTAGCATGACCTTCATACAACCTCTGAGACATGTATTACACAGAGTTAAAGAAGATTAGGTTATCACTCAGCCTCTAATATGTAAGCTTGCTTCCTTCTCTGCCCTCAGCTCTTCACTTGAAAATATCAGAAGGGTTTAGTGTTATCTATTTAATATTCTAGGATATTGTCTCAAATAGTAATAAAGAATTTTTAAGCTGCAAGGGTTAGAATATTTCTTATGTCATAGCACATTAGATTTAGTGTTGATATCATCAACTCATTTTGAAAAGAGCTAAGAAGCATGAGTAAGATCTTCCATTCTCTTGGGAAAATATTATCATTTTTTTGTCTTTCCCATGGATAAAGTATTGTCATAAAGAGGTGACTTACTGGAAAATTCCTAGTGAAACCACTGTGCAATTTTCTGTCATGGAAATCACAGGTATAATTGTGCCTTGAAGGCAGAGACTTAGTTTAAGCTGGTGCAAAGCCCCCATGTCCTGGCAGGAGCTCCAGGTGGTGGGATGTTTCAAGAACTTGTCTTTTTGCCCTTCAAGGAAATGAAGTAACTGAGCAATTTTTTTTCCCAAGTCTCAGCACATACATTCCAGTGCCACATTTACTTGCTGCCTGCAGGTGCTTCGTGGAGGGGAGTGGTGACGTTCAGTTCAGTAGCACTGAGGAAAACCTGCCTTGCAGACCTGGCGCTTGGAAATAGCTGTGAGAAGCAGATGATGCACCGAATTGGAGCTGCGGGGGGTTTTGGTTTGTCCTCTGGTGCTGCACAGTTGGCGGTTCAAGTTCAGAGCTGTGCTCATTCCTTATGTTGGGGAGAAAAAGGGAAGGGGTATCAGTGTCCTTACTGATATGTTGTTTCCAGAGTATTCCCTCCCTCCCTCCCTTCCTCCCTTTGGGCCTGTTTACAGGAGAAGATGGTAGTGAACACAGTGAGGTTTTGTGGTACACAGTAATTATCCTGTCTGAGGTGTTTAGTGTGATTTGGATATTCTCTGCCACAGCGAAATGAACTCCTGCCTTTAAGAATCAGTCAGTCACCGTCTTGTAAATGCTTTCTGCTGTGTAACCTATACCCGGGCATTGTTCTGACACAGTCAGGGTCAAATCCACTTTTTAAAGATACTCCTGCATTTAAGTGAGGAAGCCGGTGATGCTGTGTATTAGCTTCTAGCAAACTCCCTCATTTTAAGGCATGCACATTATGTCTTCCAGTGAATGCAGAATAAAATGAAAGAACAGCAGTAACAATAAAAAGAATAGTCCCTTCCGCTTTTCCTTCTTTCTCACAGTAGTGGCAAAATTATATTGCTCAGCTATGTTTTAGATTATAAGCGATTGGAGTTTTTGCTGCTGCACCCAGTAGTCATTGTTGGAATGTGTCTTAATTAGAACTGATTTAAATAGAAGGATTTTCATTAGGCAGTCTGAGAAAAAAAATCTGAATATTTATGAATATTTTTCAATTCTTGAACAGATTGATAGCTGGCTAAAAACTGGGCTTATTTTTGCATTTACAGAGGAATATTTCATGCATCCACACTAATCAGTGCTTCTAGGAATATGCTGTTTCACCAAGAATGTCATCTTATTGCTTTCACCACACACAGGGCATCTATGCCGGAACCAAACCTTCCTTCCTATAGTAACCATTTTCTATGGCTACTTTTAACCAGGATATGAGTGGAGCTGCAAATAGTGTTAGTATTATATATAAGGTCACTTTTTTTTATTGCAGTGACCATTCACAAAGACACAACAGATGTGTCTTTCCCCACAACTGGTAAACAAAATGTGGTACATAAACATGCATGTCTGAATTAAATAAGCTAATGGTCATAACTGAAGCGTTTCTTCCTCATGTGTTTTAACACTGTGTTGCATAAGCTCTTCTGGACATTAATGGTATACATATGTTGGAGTGTGAGCAGCAAATGCCAAGACTCAAACCTAATTAGTCAAAAATAAATCTCTGTGTACAGCAATTATCATTATGCTGGTGGAAAGAAATTGTATTGACATAAGACATTTGGCCAGGTTTACTTGTTTATATTGAAAACATATGTTTGAAAAGAATTTTCTTTTCTCCATAGTGTTCGTTCTAGCAGTGTTACACAGCCAAGGAATGATGTGATAGTAGCAGTCTGGTTTATCTAAATAAATGCTAAATAAAAAGTAATAAATAATTAAAAAAAATTAACTTAAAATAAATAAATTCCATACCAAATAATAAAGGAATAGTTAAAGAGCTACATGAAGTAATCTTATATTAGCAGAGCCAGAATTAATTCTTTGTACTGCATAAACTCCAATCATTTTGTCTCTGAGCTGTCAGTGCAAGTAAGTTTTTCTTAGTGGGATAATAACAAGGTCTTTGTGATCAATATCATTAGTTTATGAGAATAGTAAAAATAGATTTTATAGCAGAAGTGTAGAGCTATTGTTTCGAGAAGCAGCTTTGGATAAAAGCTTTGCATTTGCTCTTTTCTCCTGAGACTGCTAAAGAGAACACTAAAAAGTAAAATGGGTGACCACAGAAACAAGTAGGGTCACCCATTACCAGGGATTCATTTTATTTCCATTAGAGGGGGAACTAGAAAGCATCTCACACTATTTGCACCTGATTTTCCATTATAAATTACGGTACATGAGATCATTTAAAAATCGCTGAGCCTTTCAGATGAAGCTGACTCTGTGGCTGTTCCTTAATAATTGAACAGTAAGAAATACAAGATCTCCATTTTCATCCAAACAAAATAACTTCTGAGATTATGGGAGAGGGCAAAAAGGTATATGAAGTACAATCTTTCTAAAAGCTCATGGGGCAATCTCAGAGGGGATTTAAAGACTGGGTTTGGGTTCACGTTTAGAGGATGAGGGTTTTTCAGACTAGATTCCTGGAACCACACACTCAGCTATTGCACGTTGGTACAGCGGCATTCAAGTAGTACCCCAATATGAAGTAAATGCATTAAAATCAGGGTGCTCCTTGTTTAAAAACATGATACAACTCAGACCTGTCCTCTCCTTCACTGCTGCAATAACTGAATTTTCAGCCTTAATGCTTCTCTGGGATGAGAGGCAGCACAGTGAGACAGCAGAACGTCACTCTAGATTTTTGCTGAAAACTAGCTCCTGGTGACAGGGGTTGTTCTGACTTTCTGTGTGTGTTGTTATTAATATGAAGGGATTGCAGCTCTAGTTTAAAGACTCAGTAAAGCACTAGCACCTCTAATTTTTAACTTCTGGCAGTGGAAATAAATGCAGGGAGAGAAAACAAAGAGAGACTCCAGTGTAACTGCTGTCATATTTGCTTCCAGTTCAAGCCACAGGCTAGCAGCCTGTGCTAAAACCCATCAGAGGTATTGTGACTCTTCTCATCAACTTCTCTGGATCTTTGGATCTTGGGCTGGATGCTCTTCACTGACCTCTTCTACTTCCTTGTCACACATGGCAGAAGTGTGTGCCTGTGTGGGAAGTCACGGTCTAGGAATTGAGAATGAAAATGAGTAAAATGTTTTAAAATACTTTCAGGAATATTTTTTTTTTTTAAGTTTGGCTTTTTTTTTTTTTTCCATTTCACTTGGAGGAATCAACTCCTGTACAAACATGTGTAGTCTGCCAAACCTCTGCTGCAGTAATTGTACAAGAAGCCAATAGCATAAAAATGGTAAAACCAACACTTTTTTTTTTTAAATTGTAAAAGTCATAATCCCAGATAGTAATTAGCATATGCAAAATCTATACAAAAGCATAAAACATTTTATTAATTTTTTGTTGTTGCTCTTTGAAAACTGGTGACAATTGTCAGCTATTGTCAACGGGGTGACACTCTTGGTAGGGGACCATTGCATCATCGTATCTTTATTCTACTAATTACTTGCATAGTTTTCAGAATGGCTACGTAGGCTCTTCTTTCTTCTTGCTTAGTTACCCTGGCGTAAGAGAAATACAGGGGAGCTGTGCTACCAAAGTTGCATACAAAAATTCTTCAGGCATGGAAAGGTGGAGTGGTTTCTTAAGCATCCCCTTTTTAACAGCGCTGATTGAGCAAGTGTGGGGCTTTTCTCGTTTAACAACAAAAAGAATAATTTTGTATCTACTTGTTTCTGTATTTATTTATTATCTGTCTCACAGATAACAAATAAAGTGAAGTGCTTTGAATAACTAGTAACCGATTCTCTGCTACAAAATACGATACTGTCTCAATTTTTTTTTTGTTACGTGGCTCTTCCAGTGAGGCAGGAATCCAAGGGAGTCTATCAAAGTGGATTTTGCAGGAGATATTAACCCAGCCAAATCCAAATTCTATGTTTTGTAATTAGAATTGGCACATTAAAACAGTGTGCCCCAAATTTTAGCTGGTTATGGGTCCTGTCCAAAAGTCACAGGTCTAAGCAATGGTGCATGAAATGATTTCTGCAAATCGATGCATATACTTATTTGGTTTAATTGCACAGTTGTTTGATAAAAGGAATTTTTTTTTTTCTTTTTTTTTTTT
>VXBJ01001441.1:181929-198226 GCA_013400055.1 Nycticryphes semicollaris | reverse complement strand
CTGTAGAGGCTCTTGGAGAAATTTAAAAGCTGCAAAACAAATCACTCCTCAAGGACTCCACTTCCTTTTCATCCAGTAGTTTAGGGTTGTGAAGAGCTCTCATAGCACTGGGCACAAAGGATGAACTACAGCTGATATTTTTCAGCTTTTCACTGGGGACCTCCAATGGGGCAGGACCTCGCTGTATCATCAAGTTTGAGGAAACTGCTTTCTCTGGCAAAACTCAGGGGCTCAACTCTGCTCTTGCTCACAGTTACTTCAAATTAAATTAGGCTTCAATAGCATGGCTTTGGATTCACTGAGAATCTCTCTCTAACTTCTGTGAGCTTTAATTCTGGCCTTTTATATAAAATAAAGTCAGTATCCAACATTAAAGTGCAGTGTATTATTTAATTAGTTACTAGTTAATAAAGTTAGTTCATGAATTCCTTGATTCTGTTCTGGATTTGCTCCTCCTCCATTCATCCTCTCCAGCGCTAGGGTTGGTTGAGATACAGAGGCTGTTAAAAGCCTTCAGCACTGCCTTAATACTGCATTTAACCTCTGATATGTTGATTGATTTTATTTAAGCTTCAATATCATATTGAAGCATCTGCTTCTATATATTATCTCCATAAAATAAGGTATTGCATTCTAACAGTTTCTCCTTATCAGCAATGTTTGAATGGAGCTTTTTAACAGGCCTCAATCAGGCACTCTCAATCTGCTCTTGCATTGGAAATTTGAAAACAAAAATATTTTTTTTTAAACAAAAAGACTCTGTAAAATGAACATTGTGGTTTCTCATAGATAGGACACTTTAGCTTCTGATCCTCTCTAACAAAACTTTAGGGGGACTTTACAACAATAGGATTAAGTATTACTTTTTAGTGTAGTAGCTGGAGTGCTTGCATCAATTGCAACAAGATCTGGACCACTCTTCACAGCGGTCATGCTGTTTCTCTACTCTGTGCAGACAGTTAGCTGTTCTACCTGCTCTAAGTAATTTCTGTTTCATGGAATAGAAACATTAACTTTATGCTTGACACACTCATTCTCCTCTGGGGTTTATTTTGCTTTTCTAATAAATTCTTGCTCTTTAGAAATAATTATTGTTCAAAAAGATGAAAGGATTGTTTCCCATTTCCTAAGACAAAGAGGTGAACTAGAGATAATTACTTAAGCTACAAAGCAGTTTATCAAAAGTAAATCACTTTTGTTTTTCTTGATAGCCAAACAGATGTTTGCTTTTTAATTCTTGCTTTGGGGTACTTTTCTTTTATGTAAGGATTTCCCCCCAGTTTCTATTATTATATTGTGAAAGTGCTAGGCTGTAGAAACTAAAATGAAGTGCTAACTCATTGTATTGCTTTCATAATCAGCTGTACAAGCCCACTGAATATCTTGTAGATAAATTTAAATGTAAACCTACTGGAGAAGTAAGCTGTATGTTGCTTGACCTCTGTAAAAGCACTGCCTCTTGCAAAAACACTGAGCAGCAAGGAATCAGTTGAACATGTCATAGTGTGCTTTCATTATACTTCTATGGGTATATGTTAGGGTCAGTCCTGTGACATCACTTCCAATATTGTGGACCTCAGGGACAAAATCTATTACTCTTCTTCAACAAGTCAAACACTCCATGTGGGATAGGATGGTGTGTTTATTTGCATAATTATGTGCAGTTTGCTTACTCAGCTAACACATTGTCCCTGTGTGTTCTTTTGTCCTTTTCTGTCTCATACCATCTTTTGTATTTCTTCATCTTCACATTCCAAGAGCAGGATAGCTATGGTTGTGTTCTCTAATCTTCGTTAAGTTTAAGTTTTATTTGTTTATGACTTTGGAGTGGCTAAGTACTGCATGGCAGAAGGTTTCTTAGAAGCAGGGGACTCACTAGAGCAGCCGGTCGCTCTGTTGATGGGGTCCTGAGCCTTTTACAATTTTAAAGCTTACAGCAGCAAAATTCATTTTGTAAAGAAACTCTGCAGATTCTGTAAAAACCCTGCTGGGTATATCTGTCTGAGCCCAGGAGTAGAATCAGAACTTTAACTTGCTCTGTCCTGCCTTGCTTCTACATCTTTTGCCTGTCTCTCATGTCTCCCGCTGAAATACTGTATGAGTAAACAAGTCTGCTTAAAAAGTGGCTTTGATGTTACTGTAGGATAACATTTTTCTTAAAGATTAAAAATTATTGATCTGTGGCAAAGGGATTGGTTCTTGCATGGATGTTTCAATCAGATATTCATATATGCAAATGTTATCAAAATACTTAAAATTTGGATGGGAGTTAAGAAGAAAAATAGTTAGCAAAGCTTGATCAGTTTGGATGCTTGGTGTAATTGTGAACTCAATTATTGCTCTGCTCTGGTTTTTTATGGCAGAGGAGGATTTGCCAAGGCTGAAAAATAAATTAATCCAACTTTCTCATAAAAACATATTTCAAAAAAGATCATTGACTGTGCACTGACCGTTCCTTGGTATACCAATGATTTGCTCATAATTTTTCTTCACATTAACAAAATGAAGGTGTTTAAAGACCTACATGAATGTTCACAATGCCCTTGTTGCTAGGCTGTCTAGTGGAAATTTTACTGTCGTTTTTGCACAAGATGAGAAGAAGAGATTAAACTCTTCCTGACATGCTGAAAAATATTCTGCCTTCAAAAATATTCATAGTGAAAGCAGTTAAAATACATAAATATGTTTTTGTTATTACTTTTTTTAATACATAATTCTTGCTGTTGCTGGACACGTGATGCTGTATGACTGTGAATCAGAAGTTTTGGAGGACTCGTTTTTCTCAGTAACTCTTACCATAGAAAAAGTTTCAGAACACCTAAAATAATGAAAAATATTCAATCAATGCAAATGACAGCTTTCATCTTCCTTTATGAAGCACGTACTCATGAATATATACATTTTTGCATATGTAGAAGCTCAAGTGTATCTGCCTTCTGATGAATGAAAGAATGAGGAAATCATCTATTCAAAAGTTCACTTTTTTGTTGAATTCTCCAATTTAATTGAAGTTGCTTTCCTGAGATGGAACATTTCTAGGAGGCTGCCAGATTCGAGACCAGGGCACTGTTATCCCCATCTCCCTCCATCTAAAGGTTTTGTCCTATTTTAAATACCAATGTTGCTTTTGGTGATATAACAGCCTTTTGGCAGTTCAGTGCTGTTTGTCTGCACACCCTGTCCATCTAAAGTAGCGAAGCATGAGAAGCTGATCTCCTAAGGGAACTCCAACAATATTGACAGGCTTGATTGACATAAACCCAGTCTCTCTCTTTCACCTCCACTGAACTCAGAGTAAATTCAGGGCCTGATTGAAGAGAGATAGGGCTTTAGCCATTGACTTCCATGGGAACAGAATTTGAACACTAGCAACTACTGCCTTCTCCTAAAGCAGCCCTGAATATCTTGGCAAATGCTGTTTAGAAGCTCTATCAATTTGGTCCTGCTTCCTTCTCAGGACTGAAAGCCAAGTTCAGGGCTATTTATGTCTTATTAACTAGAGCAGGCTTTGGATGGGAACTACTGCAGGCATTTAAATCTTCTCCTTGAAAAATGGGTTATGGCTTAATGAACCTTGTTCAGGTTAAAGCTGTTATTTATTCTTGATATTTCTATTTGTTACTGTCAGGTAGAAGTCAAAGAAAGAGCAGTGCCTTCTATCTTGAAGAGTTTATCAGGATGGAAGAGCCTGAAATTTGTCTCAAGTGAATCCATTCTCACTTTTCTGACAGGAAAAAACCCAACAGCAGATTTTCCAGATATGCCTCAAAATACCACACATGCTCAAAACTTTGAGGATGTCAAGAACCATACAAAAAGACGTGCTTATCAGTTCAAAATGTGAACATGTACAGATATCCAAATTACATTTTCTATTAAGTCAGCAGTACAAAAGGTGAGAGAAAAGGCAGGGACACAGGCATTTATTTTTAGTCAGTAAGTTCATACAGAGGAGAAGGAGAAAAGTAAAAATTCAATCTATAAATTGAAGAATATTTGTCTGGAATGGAAGAGACGAAAAGTTTTAAAGATTCCCTTTTTTCCTTCTTCCCTTTCTGCAGTATTTGGGTGTAAAGCATCCCACTTCTGCTGCAATCCTTTTACATATTATTAATGTAATGTTGACATTGTTTGAATAGTTCCTAAATATATTCTTTCTGAATTGGTAGCCATAGTTCCTAATTCTGATTATTTTTTTTTTGTCACAAATAAATTTATTACTTTTAAAGCACTTCTGACATTTTATGAAACCATTAAAACAGATTTCTACTTAGAAAAAGTTTTGCTGATATAGTGGAATATGACATGTTTTTTCTGGTATATTCCATTACATATTTTATTAGTAAGAACGGTGGTACTAATGTCAAATATTCATGTGCATCTGACCTTGCAAACCCTAGAGAAACTTTCTCAAAAGGGATTTCAAAGGGGCTGAAGTAAACCAGAGATTTGAGTTCTTCTGTTTGCTTAGACCAACAAATTTGGACTCCTAAGACTCTATTACGCTCTACCTTATGTCCTGAAAGAAGGAAGATTGTTAATTTGATTTCTTTATATTTTGAGGTTGGTTACCATAGTTGTTTCCAGGTGTAAACCATTAAGACCTACACCACTTTAGAGCTAATAAGATAATTATCTGCCTTGCTGGATGTAATATGCTGTGGGCCTGTGCTTTTAAAAAAAAAACCAAAAACCCAAACACCCCCAAACTATCTTATCTGAACTTTGTCTTCCTGCCAGAACATATTCTTTTGATCTTTTTGCTTATGGTGAAGTTGATCAACACGGATCTATTCTTCCCTCAGAATTCCCCTCAGATTGCTGTGGACAAATATAACCCTCCCCAGCAGAAATGTGCATGTGAAAGGCATGGTACTTTTGTCCTTTTCCATCTTCTTCCCTGCCTCTTGAAAAATCTGTATTATAGTTTTTGGTTTGTTTATAGATGGTAAAAGAGTTGAAGTTATTTGGCAGTCTTTTTCAATCTCACTCAACTTTAGCAAGCCCCAAGTTAACAAGTGAGAGGTTGTCAGATGGTAAAGCTGGATATTGGGAAGTCCAGAAAAGCAACAGCTTCCTGTTTGCATTTGGCTAATATAAAGAGAGGATATGTAGCAAACCATATGACTTCCTAGCTTGCTCAACCACATCATAGTTTATAGGCTAATACCACATGTGTGACTTAGCACATTATCATCATGTGTAAATATCCAACGTGCAAATTTTTTTTGCATGCTCCTCCTAATGGTATCATATATTGCTTGGTGGTTGTTCAGTGTTTAAAGGAAAAAGCTTTTGAAGCTTCAGATGTGATGTTTAATAGGTCTTTCTCTAATGCTGGCGTAGCACCTGCTCCTCCCTCACAGTCACATCAAAGTGAATTGTAAGTACCCGCTCTGAAATCACGCAGCATCGCACTGTGGAGCAAAACTGGTGAAAGAGCAGGGCAATCAGCCCTATAAAATCTCTCCATCTGCAGAAAGAATCTCCATAGCCACCTGGATGCTTTTAAACCTTCATTATTTTAAATTTAAAATGGTTGGGTGAGCATTGCTTCTACCAAAATCTGATACAATAATCGAAGTCAGAGGTAGGGAAGGACCTCTGGGGTCACACAGTTGAGCTTTCTGCCAATAATGGATTGTTCCCTGCAGTTCAGTTTCTAGTGACCTTGGAAATTACTAGCCTGGTAAAATGGTAATGAAAAAAACAAAGCTGTTAAAGCTTCAGAAGTAGCCAAAGTGATGCTGTCCCAATGAGAATTTTGTTTTTGATGTGAGATTATGTGCATTGCTCCTTAGTTGCAATTTAGTTGCAACTGGCCACAGTTTTAATTGATGCTTTCTGACACATTTTGAGCTGGCTCTAACTAAGAGGTAGGGGGAGGTGAGCTATTTTAGTATTGTATGAACTTATATCATCCTTTAACCAAATAAGTCAGCAACCTGACTAACCTTCTTACTGCAATATTTCCTTCATGTCTCTGCACTTACTCTTTTAGCTTTTCTAGCTTCCCAGAAACAGGAAATGTGGAGAAAAAACCCAACAGGATTCCTGCCTTTTTCCATTAAAACACTTGGTTAATTAACTAGACCCTCTACTTTTCATGCTTGGGAACCCAAAAATTCTTGAAAAAATTCAGATGTGACACATCATTTTTAGATTTCTTTCAACCACACCAGTACTGGATTACTTACTTGTTGATGTAGACAATGAAGGACAGTCTTGACAGACACCTAATGAAGTAGGTAGAATTTGTCCCCTCTTTTAAAAAGGAGGCAGCAAAGGCAAGATCCCACCAGCAAGCTAATTACAGTTTTGGCTGGAAAATATTTTAGGAGGCTTTTAAAAGCTGGGTAGATGGGAAAAGATCCCAAGGCACAAAGTTCCCTTCCTGTTGTACCCGTTTGATGTGTGGTAATTTCTTCACTAGGGGGCCCTATTGTGAGCTGCCTTTTGGGGTGTGCAGCTCTGAATATCCTTTCTTCCTGGGGCTCTGGCCCCCCTGACTATTGTATTCACACTCACCAGCTCTCAGTTGGAGAGGAAAAGGGTTTTCTCAGCTGCCAACTTGCTTAAAAGAGGAGTTAAGAGGAAAGAAAGCTAATTGGGCTGTGCTTGGCAAAAGTCTCAATTTTATTCTGTTTATTCCGATTTTTAAAGGAGCGGGTGCCGAGAAACACAAAAAATAGTGAGAACACTTGTTCCTTAAACAGATTCTTGCAAAGTTTTTTACAATAAAAACAGAAAGCTGCTTTACTAAAGCAATGTTTATCCTTGCACTAATGCTGGTCATGAATACGTGTCTAACTTAGCTGGAACTAAATGCCTGACTCTACTATTCCACTACAGCAACTTAACATTCTGCGTAGGCTGATTATTTTTTCAACAATATTTGCTAAATTCTTTTAAGGGCTGCCAGTATATATTTTTTGAAGCTTAGTTAGTAAGAACAGCTGCCAGTGGAGTCAAGGCTAAAAGAGGCAAAAAATATCTGCAGAAGGCAAGATTTTACTTCAAAAGATCAGTATTACAAAGCACTACTGTTGCTGGTATAATCACTTTCTTTGGGGGGGATGCTAATATAGACTGGGTTTCTTGTCTTCACAGCCCCCACTGAGCCTTTGCTGTGCAAATTTGCTGATGGAGGGCAAAAGAAGCGCCAGAATCAAAGCAAATACACACAGAATGGAAGGCCGTGGCCCAGAGAAGGAGAGGTAAGTGCCACGCGGCAATTATTTTCCCGGGGTTTGGCAGAAGTCAGCTGCAGACCTGGAGGTCTACCTTTCAGGGCTATGAAGAAATCAGATTGCACACAAAGTACAATAGCTTCACACAGAAAAAGGTATATAAGCAGGGGGGAGAGGGAGGCTTCTAATAATGCACGGAGTGTAAAGTTACAGGAAAACAGAATTGCAGAGCTTGGTGTGGAACTGTGCGCAGCCTTGTGCCACCACAAGCACTCTGTCTGCAACCAGGCCTGAGCCCAGTATTCCCTTACTGGTGTGCCCTCAGCACCCGTGGCATACCTTTTATAAACCCCAAATCAATTTCCACTTAAGCACCTCAACAATGTTATTTCCTCTATATAGTTACTGCTGATGAAACATCATCAGGGAATAGATGGGTTGTTACTGTGGGAAAGATGCACTTGCACATCCAGATGTGCAAAACTTTTCCACAAGCCTATCTGTGCTGGGCTCTTTCTTCTGTCCAAGACAAACCAGTTTACAGCACCCTCAGTTCCATCATGTGTACACAGTTGATTTTTTTTTAAAAAAAATGTTTAACATTTGCTTTCTGCTCTGCTGCAAACAGTCTGTTACTGACTGGAGTTTCCTCTCTGTGTGCTTGTACATGAAGTGACTCCAAATGTGGGTGAATTAGGAATGGAATTTATTTAACTCTTCGAGAGTTTGTTTACTCTTCTTGAATGTTATTATAGGATAAAGATACTTGAATAAATGTGGTAGGTCTGGTCATAGTACCTTCTTACGCATGATTATAGCTACAAAGGCTGAAGGACTTACAAGTATTTCTATCCTAAACACTTGTTCTTTGTGTTTATGATTTAGACTTCAAGGAAATAAAAAGTACATTGCTCAGTTATGACACGCTAGAATACAAGTTGGATTTTTTTTTCTTTTTTGTTGTACTTACTTCATTTTTTTCAAAGCAAATAAACAAGAAAATTATTTGGCATTTTAAAGTTAAATGTTTTAGAGAGTTTCTCCTTTTTTGTAACTACTTGGTTTTGCTACCTGATACTTTTCAGGCCATTAGCTTATGTCACATATACTCTATCATGATTGGTGAGCTCCAGAAACAAACAGAAAGGCCTTTTGAAAGCATAGACATTTCTTCCTCCAGCAAGGTGGTTATTGTACACTGTTCCAACAGTAACGCTCCAAAATATTTTTAGCTTTGTGGACTGAAAGTGTCAGTGTGGCGGCCACATTTGCTATAAGAGATTGCAGAAGTCTCCAAAGGTTCATTACAATCTCTTATGTTGCGTGACTCAAAAAATGGAGACATCTTCTTAGGAGCCATTATGGTTTGTCGTGTTAAGGATCTACGGAGGAACAAGTGCCCAAGAAGTACTTCAAGTGCTAGACTCCAATCATCTCAGTGAGCTTGAAAAACAAAGGGCTATATAGGAGAAAATAATAAACTTTCAATAAGGTCAGCAATCCATATATTAAAGACCTCTAACCCCCTGTTTAAATAGTAAATACCATCATAGCTATTATCTCCACTGTTCTATACTTCCTTCAGTTCAAATCAATACGCAAGAGAATATAAAGTTAAAGCCAACAAGCCACCATTATGTCTGTGGCCTCAGGGCATCAGCTGATTATATCGTAGTCAATTTGCTGTTAGTGGAGTGGCTCATATTAAGCACAGTGATATCTTTGTGACCTAGAGGCAGGGTGTGGTTGCTGTGTTTATAGTATCAACATTTAAAAACTAATTTCCATTGCTGAGAGACATAATTCCTTATTGTTGTTTGCAGTCAGCTACAGAGCTGTTGTCATGGTGTGGTCTACAAACACCTAAAGGCTGTAGAGATACAAACTCAGGAATATTTCAGGCGAGGAACGTGCTCTGTTTTCCTAGATTTTCTTAGATTTTTCTTTCTTTACTTACATCTAGTTAATACCTGGCTGGGCATTGGATGTTAGACAAGAATGCATATTCTCTTTTAGGCTCACACATTTATGGGATTTCTTCCCCACCGTTGCTAATGTTCTTATTTCTAATGTAAAATCCTTCTGTGTCAATTACTCCTATATTTTATATGCAATAGGTTTTTTCTAACTCTTTGTCCTTTAATGATCTTACTCTAACCCTGATGTACCATTCAGTTGTTCTCTGTGTAGCAGCACTCGGGTAACCTTCCTACAATTATTCCTGTCAACTTTAATTTCTTTAAAAATGAACAGGCAGTGAGTAGTGAGAAATAAGTGATATATGACAAATCTCAGTGTTCTGATTACAAATGAGATCTGGAAATATTCCCTGAACCTCTGGTTTTTTCTTGGTTTCTTCCCCAAAGAAAAGCACTGAAACAGTGTCCAAGAGATTACTGCCTCAGTATTTCCATCCTAGCCAAATCCTGCAGTATCTAGACCAAGATGCATTTGGCTATTGTACAGAGAAGCCTTTGCATTCTTGAATACTTATGCGAAGGACGTTTCTAAAACTTCTGAGGTTTAACCAGCATTATCATTTAGGATGAGTGAGGATTATTGCTTGGAAAGAAAGACCCCAGAGAAATGGTTCTAACAGTTCTGTCACTGGCCTCAAATTTGAGTATGCAAAGCAGCTGTGCCTAATGCTCTGCTATAAGGGGTAAATGGCAGGAGATTTTCTGGGGAAGAGCAGGTTTTACCTCTGTGGCCGTGCTGTTCTCAGAGGTTTTGCTCTCTTTTATGAAGAGCTTCTGAGTAATTTTACAAGAGAGGATTACTTTTTTTTTGGTAAAATTTTCAGGCCATGCTGCAGAATGTAATAGAAAATCTTATTCATTTTTGAGGATTGCTTCATAACCATATAGAAATACTTTAGCTCGCTGTTACTTGGCCAGTTGTAACCAGGGAAGAGTGCCTGACCTTGAATAGCACTTTCTAGTCCTTACCCTTTCACTCTTGTTTGAAGCCTCAGGAAATACTCAGCAGATTTACTGAGGCATTTGACTGAGGGTTTGTGATGGCTGACCAGTTCTGGACTAAGGACTCACGAGTTTAGATTACTGATGGCTTTGTAAAAAGCTGTCAAATTAGGCATTTAACATGCAGGTGCAATAAATGTACAGTGAAACCTGGAAATGTTGGAAATCTTTGCAGTGAAACTCTGACGTAATAACTGACACAATTTCTCCACAAAGTTCAAATATTTTTTTTCAGGCTGTTTTTTCCTGAGTCACACTGGTTAAATTCAGCACTCTGTTTTGAAACTTTCCCTGACAAGATCATGTAGATATGGTGGTAGAGGGTAATCACATTCAAATTCTGTCTGTAAAATATTTGATGTAATTTACCTCTAAATTGCAATTGACAAGGCTAGAGATGGGTGACATATCTCTAAAAAAATGTTCATTAGCTGAGAATGTATTGAGGGAATCAAGACTAGTTACAAATTGGGATCAGATTGGATTAAAAATTGCAACTTAAATTTTATAATATATATTTTTATTGCAGGTTTACTGAAACTTTCTTTTGATTATTCAGATATAAAATCTTTCGATATGTGCATTTAAGAGAGGGTTTACTTAAAATTTATCGTGTAGAAAGGGAAAGATCTCACATAAACTGGAAATAAATTAAATGCTTTGCCTCAGCCCAAAGATTATTATTGTTTACATTCTTCTAGAAAGAGCAGTTCTAGAAATAGTAGCCTTTCTGTATCTGGTCAGCCCAAAGTGATTAATATTTTTTCTACAGTCACAATATTTTGAAGCCTCTAAAACTTTGTTTGCAAGTTTCTATAGAAGCTAGACTATTTAAATATTTGCATTGCCTTCCTTGCAAGAGAGTATCCCAGTCAGAGTATTGGTACATATATCACAACAGTGACGTGTTCCATAGAATGTGATCCCCCTTGTAATTGAATTTTGTATGCTCTTTGTATTGATATTTAATAATTGCCACCAATAATTCTTCCACTGATTGCTTTCTTGCTTCTGTAATCTGGGTTACATTTTTGTTTCTAAATAGCCAAGAGTTTAACCTCCATTCCCTCCCCTTTCCTCTCTTCCTCCTTTACCTCTTTCTCCTTCGTTTTCTTGCAAGATCAGTTGGTGAAATGTCTAAATAATTAAACATGTTTTTTATTCTTTCCTAAAAAAAATAAATGACCTAGTAGTTTGGGAATGTTGCTTTTGTTAAGTTTCTCTTTTTTATCTGCTGCTCATTACAAATTTGTCTAATGCAAACAGTAATTTAGAAAGAAAAAATATACAACAGGTAACTTGAGAAACTTCCTGATTTTTTTGTAAAGTCAGTGCCAGTGAAGTGCTGAAGCCGTTAATCCTGGTGCCAGTCATCCCTTCTGTATCAGCAGTAGACATTTAGAAATTATTAGTAAATCTGTGCCAGGCCCATTTATTACTCAGCCATAGATTTCTTTTTATGCTTCCAAAGAGATAGGTACTACTTAGTTGTGTTTCATAATTCTCAGTGTATTTTATACCTAGATAAATAATTATTCCTTTTCTGTGGGAGACAAATCCCAGGCCTGTCCAGACATGCAGTAGTACCCTCATATGCAAACCACACACACGCATTTACTTTATATTTAGCGTGTGTACGTTAGACATTCATTGATATTTTGCACGCTTATTTTCAGCCAAAGCTTAGTTTAGCAAAGAAAGGAATTGACTAAAGAGGAAAAAGCAGAAGGACAAAAGATAACTAGCAAATAAGTGAAAAGATACAGAGCAATGAGTTAAAAACTCTTCATGATGCTGTCATTGTGGGTAATGTTTTGAAAAGGTGCCTAAGTGGCACAAATACCGGACTAATTTAAAATGATGACATGCTGTCCCTGAAATCAGCATTTTAAAAGGGACCAGTCTTACTCATAATAAGGGCCATGTAGAATCAAGACTGTACGTGTTCTCTGAGGTTAGGATTTTTTTTTGGTTTTATTTTGGCTTTGGATTTTCTTCTGCAGTGAAGAATGTCATGCCATTTGCCCCAGAGATTTTCTTGCAGTTGGGTTTTCCTCCAAATTCGGCTACTACAAGAGTGTTTTCTTATGCAGAATAAACAGATGTTGGAGACAGGGAAAAAGCACCTATCATTTCTGCACTCTGCTGTATCCCCGACAGGTATCTGGTGGGCTGTCATTTTTAGTAGTGCTTTAAGCCATCCCTGGAAGTCTTCCCAACTCACTGTATCGTGCACATCTAGTGTGCAGATGCGACTGTAATCCACAGCTGATTTAACACTGGATCAGACTGATAGCAAAATGGGGGTACCAGGTCCCCGAAAGCAGATGGTTCATAGACCTGAAGATGGCAAGGTTAAATATACGAGTTGGCTGAGGAAAGAAAATCACTATATTGTATTACATAGGTCTCTGTGAGGACAATATTAGCCTTTTTTTTTTTTTTCTTTTTAACTTTTTTAAACTTCAGCACTTATCTTTTAACTCATCAGATAAATTGAAGTGGGAACATAGTGAGTCGACGCAAGAATAGAAGCTGTGTAGACCAGACTTCCAGTCCAGTTCTGTAGGACAAAGAGTTTCTTGTCATTCATTTGGGTATCTGAACTTGTCATTGTGTTTTTCAGCTCAGCCTCTGACCTTCTGAGGTTCATGAATCACTTCCCAAATTTGACCTCAATATTATATAGTTTTCTCTTCACAACCACCTTTTTCTCAGAACTTGCAGCTGCTTAAGGAGCACGCATCACCGGAAATGCTTCATTTCTGTCATATGCATCTATATATTTAATAGGTGTCACATTTACATTCTAGATTTCTCCTCTAAAAGGGAAAGGTGTTTTTCATTCAGAATTAAATTCAGAAATACTTCTAATAATGTGGAATATTTCTGACAGAACTGTTTAAATAACCAAAAGAAGGAACTCTGCCAAGTTATCTTTACTGCCGACAGCTTATTTTATTAAATCAGTATTTTAAATGAATCTTATTTGAGTTGTTGGTTCCTTCCCCCTCCTTTCTCTTCCATGTTCAAAGTGTTTCAGTCAGAAAATCTTCTATCAGGGCACAAGAGGTCCTTGTGCTGTGATGTCTGGCAGATATTAGCGGCGGTAACAGAACAAGTACAGGAATGTCAGTGTTGAAATTTCAATTGATTCCACTGTCATAGCCAAGAAGACACCCATTTCTCTGGGATGGTAGTCCTCCAGTGTGAAAGGATGAGGGGATGAGTCAGAAGAGATGGGGAAGAGAGACTTATCTTCTGGTCTGACTCCCACATCGGTTCACCACAGAAATCCCCTGAGTCCTAGGATACAACCTTTTTTTCTAAATCTCACCTTAAATAGGAGAAACCCTGGGAGCTTCCTGCTTGGAAAACCCACCACATCAGTGTATTTCACCCCTTTCCAATTCATAGGCCTCTCCATTTTTTTTTGTTCCAGTAGGACTGTGGCCTCACACAAAGTTAGAAACCTGTGGTGAGAGCAGCCTTGCTTTGTGCAGGTGCTCCTGCACAGGCTTGCAAGATAAGGTTCAAAGAGATATTTGGAAGATTCCTCATCTGAGCAAAAGGCGTGGGAAGTCTCGGTAGTAGGTTGATACTTTGGTGAATTTTGCAGTAAGGGAAAGATGCATTCACTGAGAGTACGTAATATTATGTTGCTGAAGCTCAGCAAGTTTGCTGATGACACAAATCTGGGAGGGGAGGCTGACACACCAGAAGTCTGTGCCACCATACAGTGAGACCTGGACAGGCTAGAGAGCTGGGAGGAGAGAAACCTAATGAATTTCAACAAGGGCAAGTGTAGGGTGCTGCAACTAGGGAGGAATAACCCTATGCAACCTAAAATGTGGTCGTTAGATACTTCTGTTTGTTGGAAGTCTGATACTGGGCTGATAAAGGTTGTCCTTGTGGGATTTGATAGAGATTTGTAAGAGAAATAATAAACCCACCTTATTTCACATGATATTGAAGATGTGATAATTTTTTTAATAATCATTCCACAACTTAATCATTTCTTTGCGAGATTTACAAATCCAATTTACATAAACAATGCAAATGTAATGGTCTAAGAGTCTTTTTAATGAGTCGAATATGCTCATTTATGTTCAAGTCATAACAAAGAGAGGGAAAAAAAAACAGAAACAGAACACCTTGTCTTTGCCTATGGAAAATTCTTCACAGTAAAGTGTTGAACAAGGGTCTTCAGACTTCCTGGGGAAACCCTTGCTTTTCAGAGGCTTTCTGAAATGTCCTGCACTTTATTGAAGGAAAAAGCTTAAATTTGAAGGTGCAGACTGGTCTCTTGTTATTAGAATGTCTTTCTTCACCGATGTCAATATTTATAAAACTGCAGCAAGAAAATAGCAAAAATCTTCAGTCACTTTGGTAAAAATAAGCAATAAGTAAACATGACTTAAATAGTCTGGTATTTCTGTGTGCTTTGTGACATTGTGAATACACTGGTCAAGTAATCATTGAACACTGTCTTTATTTATTATGATGTGTGGGACTGAGAGCAGATATCCCCTCCACCACCCCTTTTTTAGTTTTTTGAGGGTTTTTTTTGATTGCTTTAAAGAGTTGCATGTTGAAATGTTGACATGTGAGCTTTTCATTCAGTAGCTCAGCATGTGTCCACTGTCTGGCTGAGCAGCATAAAGATTCCATGGCTAAGTTGTTCCTTCATAGAAGATTTATCTGACAAATATTTCCCTAAAGCAGCATTCCATCAGCAGTGCCACTCTCTCAGGTGGCATTTCATCAGCAAGTGTCACTATCAGGAGAAGGAATAAGACCCTGCCCTTCCCATGAAACAGGAGCAAAGCAGTGGATGAAAAGACTTGAAAGAAAATAACTCTCCAGCACCACACAGGACTGCTATAGAGGCATCAGACAGTGCCTCAGTGTAGTTAATACCAAATTAAGCACAGTGATAACTATATTCAATACTGGTTTTGACAGAATAAGCTGGACTTCTATCAGTGTAGTTAATACCAAATTAAGCACAGTGATAACTATATTCAATACTGGTTTTGACAGAATAAGCTGGACTTCTATCAGTGTAGTTAATACCAAATTAAGCACAGTGATAACTATATTCAATACTGGTTTTGACAGAATAAGCTGGACTTCTATCACATGGAAGTCTGGGGCCAAACCTAATATTCTGTATTTGGTATTTTTGGAATTCCATTTGTGTGCTATGGAGGAAAGTGCAGACAATTTCCCAGTAAGTTATTATTGCTCATCAGTTTTTATTCCTGATGAATGAGGATGCTTCGTACCGTAAATCTTCCACTGGTCCAGGCTAACTGTTGCCTCTCCTGGGCTTCCAGCCAGCATAATTTTGTAGGGAGGAATTACACAACTTGATGAGAAAGAAGTAAATAGAGCTCTGTTAGCAGCTATTTGAAATAGCAGCTGTTTAACGCTATTCAGCAATGGGGGATATTAGCAATGTTACTGGGCAAACTGTAGGCGGTGTACCATATGCATTTATTGCCACATGCTGTGTTATATTCATCTGATGTGGAACTTTCATTTACTAGCAAATGTGATAGTGGTATTTATAGTGGTCACTGCTGAAGTACTTGAACAGATTTTGGTGATCTGTCACAGTACAATATGGATATAGAGCATGGATAAGGAGATGAGTGTCTAGCCTTTCATATTTGGTACTCTCCAGGCCCACAGTAGTATCCTTTATTCCTAGTAGAAATAATATGTAATAGATGTGATGCTAATATATAGAGAGCAGACTGTTTGTCTGCCTGCACCCACACACAGAGTTGGGGCACGATGGGACTGGAGGGCAAGCTAAGGGTCTAATATGAACTGAAAACAGCATAAATGTGTATTTGTAGGTCTTGTCTGGACACTGAGCAGTGCTAGGACTCCAGTGAAAGAGTTGATGCAATTTATCCTTTCTGCACCTTCATATTTATGTCAGAGGTATTAAAATAAGAGGCCTTGCTCCCTTGTTGCCACTTTGTCCCCAGGTCACACTAGTGCAATCTGTGGTATAATACTGGGGCTCTGATCCAGGCAGCTCCAAGGACAATAGATTTAGAAACTCCTTTATTTAGATATCTTGGTTCTCACCTTTCCCCAAGAATTGGGGGG
>VXBJ01001441.1:0-181918 GCA_013400055.1 Nycticryphes semicollaris | reverse complement strand
GGAGGGGGGAGGGGGTGATTATTAGTCTTGTGTAGATGTGAGATGTTAAAATGTCAACACCTTGATTTATAGAAAATATCTTAGGTTATTTTAAAATTTGTTTTTTTAAATTGTTAGAACTAATTTTTCTGTCCCTCTAGGGTTTTTGCATACTATTTAAGTTATCTTTACCAGTGAAGGAATAAAAAAAGAGAGCAATAATAAATTTTATGAGTATTGAAAAGAGAAAGGTAAATAAGAGAGGATTTTTTTATTTTTTTCTCCAGAATGTATTGCAGAAAAAAAATTGTATGATATTTAAGTTTTATCGGCTCTCTTTTGGGATGAATTGTATACATTTCCATTAGTAATTAATGCAACCTTGCCAAACAATATAATGTGCTTAGAATGTATAAGACATAAGAATATAAAAACAGGCTAAGTAGATCATCCCTTATGATTTTCTAAGCTAATTTAGTTCTTATATCAACACTGGCAGTAGTTGGGGTCATCCTAAATTTGATTCTTTGACATTTTGAACTTGCAGAAATAGCCATTTTAATTTTTCTTTGTATGAAATGAATGCATTTTTTAAAAATAGCTATGAGTTCTTGGCCTTAGTTCCCTGAATTTTCCTTTGCTTGTGAGATAGTACATATTTCCAATAAACAAAACATTTGCCCTACCACCTGCTTAAAAGAGTAGTGAGAAAAGTATACAAATTTAATAATGACATGCACATTTTTTTGGCTACATAAGGTAGTGTGAAGCCTACCCTTTCAGATCAGAAATTATTTTTGGCCTCTGGAAACTTGGACCATCTCCTCTTACTCCAGTATGCAGCCGCTGGGCTAACTGGGCTCTTCCAGGAGAGCTGCCCGCGTTCTGCCTGCTCATCACTGGAACATTTACCCTGGCTGCTCACCTGCCTGCACGGGTGCCAGCCAAGCCCGAACACTTTCCTGACCTGCCTGAGCAGCCATCTGGAAGGGGGCAGATGCCATTATGCAAAAGTACTTTGGTAGATGGGTCCAGGGGCATTAAAAACTCCCACCAGAAGCACAGACCATGCCGTGTGGTTGGTAAAGCACCTGTCCTTGAAGCAAATGCTGCTGTCTCCTTTCTCAGGCAGCGAGCATATGGTCTGTATGACAAGCGGAGAGAAATACAGTGCCTTGGGGTGGGATGGTGCTACAGCCATTTTTCAGCTGCTCCCAAAAGAGAAGCAGCACTTTGAGTAATTGGGGTGCTCTCCTCTCTGCTTGTAGCCCTGCGCAGAGGGACATGTTTTCCCATCTCCTGGAAGTGTCATACAGTGGCAAGTGTTGCACAAAGGGAGAGGGGAAAAAAATAAATTCATAAGGAAGACAAACAAGTCAAAGCAAATGCAGTATGTGGGAGGAGAGCTGTCAGTCCAACATCTTAAAGTAAATACTGGGGGGAAAGCTGGTCCTTCTGCATGGCCCCAACATCTGTCTTGGAGCGTAAGGTAGAGCGGGAAATTCAGTCTCCAGCTCTGCTCTCTCCCTGCCTTTCCTGCGGTACTTGTGGATGTATCTGCTAATGGTGGCAGTGGGGATGGTTGTTAACTGGACGCTGTTCTGACACTCCCAAATCCTTTTACACCATCTGCTTGGTGGTGAAAGGCAGTTGAAAGGCTAGTGTAGCACGTTAACAAATTCTTTTGCTGTTCAGACCTCTGAAGTCTTTTTAAAGCCTTGTTTAAAAGCTCAAGCATTGTTGGTTTTGGTGGGGAGTTTTGGGGGGCGGGGGGGGTTAAGGTTTTTTTAGGTTGATCTTTTCTGCTTCACAGGCCACTTCTTGTTTCTTGTCTTATTGTAATGAATTAACTATAAGTACAAGTTACAGCCTGGGGAAATGGTAGATGACTGGGGTCATGTAGGGTATGGCCTTTATAGGAGAGACAAGACTCCTTCCTGCTCTCGTGAAGCTGACTTTAGAATATTTACCAACTACCTGTTTCATAGGCAACAGCAGGATTTGGTCTTGTTGTGTTATAGTGAGGAATGGGATGTAAATACACTAATTTCAGTGGTGTTATTAGCTGATAGTGGTGCAACAAAAGCACCGTTTGCCCTAAATGTTATGGAGAGATGACAACTAACATACTGAACAGATCTGTTTCTTGGGGATCTCTCAGACAGGGGAGGTAGCCAATCTGTCCGGGCTGCTTTAGACCATCTGAGCTTCCCTGAAGAATTAAAATTTCCATCTCAGTTGCATTCAGTTTTTACTCATATTGGCCTAGAATATGTTTAGTGTCTTTTTTTTTTTTTTTTTCTCTGCAGTAATAGTAAAAATCTGTTTTTCTTCCCTAACTATGTGCAGGCTGGCATGGCTTTGACTTACGATCCAACAGCTGCTATACAGAATGGGTAAGGAATGCATGTTTTCTTATGCCTCTCTAAAAATTATTTTGAATGCCATCTTCTGTTTTCTCTCTCTGTGGTGAAACTTATTCAGAAGGAAATTCACTCAGTCATATTTTGACTGAATCATGTAATGCTATATTGTCAAGTTCTTCTTTTAGTTTCCCTTTTGTTTTTATGCCCTCTTGTTTGTAATATCCGTTTGAATGGGAAGTTGTTTTTCCTAATAGTTTCTATCTCTATTTGGCAAAAGCTAGTGGATGTTTTTTTAATCTCTCACTGTCATGAAATAGAAACCAGTAAAATTTCCCTTTACTGACTTTGCTTTTGTTAAAATAATCACTGAAGATTCCAGCATATTTCGGATAATTGAGCTGTTACTTCATCTGGGGTTCTCTGTACAGGCTGGCTGGCTTCCACAGCATTGTCTGAATCGAAATGCCAAATAGAAAGCCTTAAATAAGAGTGTAAGCAGATGGGATTTAGGGGTAAAATTCCTTTCTCAACCATACTTTGCTGACACAAAGAATTGCAACTTTTTTTTTTTTTAATTTAACAGAGGAATTACCTCATCACAGTATTTACCTACATGGTTTCATTTCCAATTATTTCATGAGGTAGAAAAAAAGAGCCTTGAAATCTATCCACCCTTTTAGGTAGGTTAACAGTAAGCAGGAGGTTTGGCCCTGAATTCTTTCACAGTCATTCTCTGATCAGAGAGATGTTTGATAAGACTATCAAATTCATGCATACATCTGTGTTCTCCAGCTGAAGGGGAGAATGTATTGATACAGACGGGGATGGGTTTATTTGTTAAGTATTTGCTAGGGCATTACTAGGTGAAGCAATTATTGAAAAAAATAACATTCCCGGTAGTTAAAAAAACCCCACAGATACAATGATAATAGTGTATATTGCTTAATTGCCCTTTACAAGCAGTAGCCATGTCGGACTTGTGATATTCCCATGATGTGGAGGAAGCAGCCAAACCAGAGCACCCCAGAAAAAAAGAGGGGTTTTGCATAGTTGTGATTTCAGAATCATCTGGTTTCCCTGTTCTGACCTCCCAAACACGTCTTTCTTCTCTATCTTTCTTTTTTATGATATCTTTTATTATATTTATTTATTACCATTATTTATCTATATCTATTCCTTTTCGACTGGTAATACAGTATATACTATAAATAAAATCATCACTAGTTCATAGTCCACCAGTGTTTCATCCACACAACTGGCTTTTATTTCAAAGGAACTCCTGCATGCCAGTTGTGTGAATATTTTGGAAACTGTAATTCAAATGATCCTTTGAGATTAATATAATTTTACTTCAAGAATGTTTGGGGTTTTTTAATTATGAAAGTTATCTCAGAATCAGACATTATTTGTATCAGAGAGTACCCATGCTACTCAGGTGTTTGGTCTGCTCAGGTGGTTTGGTCACTCAACTGTTTTGAACACGCTATCAGTGATCATTGGGAAAAGAAATAGTACCCAAGAGAGAATTTCAACTCTGCAGATTTTAAAATGTTCTTTTATTTGTAAAGCATGAAATAAAATACAGCACTTGGTATCTCTCTAGGAGTGACAATTAATTACTGCTTTGACGTATCTCTTCTTTCTGGAGTGTCAGAATAATTTAAATTTCATCATGACAAAACCATCACATTCAAAATGCTCTTACGGCAAGATCTTGATTGCATGCAGTATCATGAAGAGAAGTTCTTACTATGCAGAAACTGTCCACCAAAAGTTACCCATCTTCTGTTCCACCCTTTGGTTGCATCTTTAAAATGCTGTCACCTGAGGATCACTAGGACCTCTTGATTATAGAGTGTCTTTTTAGCTCCCTAGGTATTCAGTTAATAGTCTCTACATATCCTGTAGTTATAAATTTTTACTACTTTTTCATAAGCCTCTTTACTTGCAACTACAATAAAGATCTAGATCATGGTTTTTATTTTAGCTAAGATGGGGAGCACCTTGATGCTTTGCTTGTAAAATGTGCAAATGTGATTTGTTGCTCACTGACAGAAGACATGGATAGCATAGCAGGTGTGTGAGGGAGGGCCATGGCAAGAGAGCACTTAAACACTCTGAAGTAAAACAGGTTAAATTAATCATCAGTGAAGGGGCACTGGGCAAAGACATTGTTCTTCCTCACAGTGAGGACAGTCTGGAAGTGAGCACAGAGCTGCTGCTTCAGCCCTCTTGTGTTGATGGTGTGCCCATACCCACCCGGTGGGTAAAATGCTGCATAATACTTTGGCTGTATCAGACCAAGCTGTTAAGGTTTGCACAGAGCAGTGTTACCCAAAGGTCTGTAAAACAAAGGCTGCTTCCTTGTAGCAGGCCCACTTGGTGCAGTGGTCGGGTTAAGCGAGCGTTGACCCAGCCCACATCTCAGGACTCGTTGATGTGCTGTGATAAGCATGAGTCCCTCAGCCTTTTGGGTCCCCACCAGTGTGGAGCTTAGGGAACTGAGGCTGGAGATGGGGAACACAAAGATACGCAAGCCGAGGTGAACGTTCAGGTTAGGTATGAATTACTGGTGAAACCTAAAATGAAAGGTTGACTGCACATGCTGATGTCTGTTAGAATCCTTACAGGGTTGCATTTTGATGCATGCAAGTCACTAGGTCCGTACAGGATTATATGAAGGATAGAAGCCTACTAGAAACATGTCTCTAGAGGTGTCACAGGGTGATATTTAAAATTTGCAATTCCTTAAGAGGCATGGCTTTTATTAAGGCTTGTTTTGGGGCATAACCAAATTGCGGGGAAGAATCTGGACTCCTATTTGTTGTCCAGATGAAAAGGCTGGTTCTCATTCCTCATGGTGTAGTACTATCACTTTTATTACTGTATAACTGCATACTTGCCTTGAAAATCTATAGCAGGAATAAAACAAAAGAGAGTGAGAAAGAGGCTTTCACTAAAAATAGCTAAGACTTTTTCCCCACAAAGGAATAGATAATTTTCTTGAGTGTATTATGTTGTAAAGCTTGATTCTCCATTTCATTATATTGTTTTTATGCCCATGTAACTCTGTTTAAGCATCCAGTGGAGTTACATCAGCATAAAACTGGTATAATGGAGTGGAGAATCTGGCCCATAGTGTACCATAGCATTGCAGTATGAGTTACTGAAGATGTTCTACACACACACTTCAGTAGATAAGCTCTTTTCCCCTGCCAATCTCTCTATGCCTTTTCTGTTTTATAATCAGCCATTTCTGAATCACATTTACAAAGGTACTCAGATTTTATTTTGGGGAGTAGTGTGCCTGTTGTAATATGCTATTGATTTTTCAATTTGTGGTATTAATATTGTTTTAGTGGTTTAATGCACTCATACAAAGAACAAAACAGAACTCTTGTACTTGCATGTAAGGGTGCTTGCTTAAAATGTTCTGGAGGCTTGAGTCCTCTTGGCCATTTGACTAAGATTGCCAAGTATCAGTTTAATACCTGATATCTGGGGGACTACACTGTGCATTTGCTGGCCAATGGGCTCAATATTCAGATAGGTCTTTTTCATCTCAAACATCTGACTGTGTGGCTTATTGCAACAGAAAATTGCTGCCTTGATAACGCTTGGTAATACTCTTACATTATGTGAGCCCCAGGATACTATTTATGAATCTAACTTTTTCAGTACTGCCCGCAGGCATGAGGCATGAGCAAATGGTGTTTATTGCAGTGCAAATAGGATCTTGCTCTAGTGCTGATTCTGTGTGGAAGCTTGCACATTCCCCCATAGGATGGGAACCATATGGAAGTTTTTTTCCTCTTTTTTTGGCAGGGAAATAGCGACCAGACGCTACAGATAATGCAGTCCCCAAATGCAGAGGGAGGGTTGATGTAGGAGGGGGGGGAGTATGTGCTTTGTCTGTTAAGCAACAGAAACTGTTCTTAAAGCATTGCTTGTGTTTGCCTGATGATGTATTGTGAACGTGGTTCTTTTTAACATCTCTTAAAATCATTTTCTTTTGAGTCCTTTACAAACCCCTCATCGGGAGCATCCAGGAACATCTTTTTGCCTCCTAGTGATGAGTTCTCCCTGTACTTACGGAATCTGTGGATACTGAAAAGGTCTACTTTTAATACAAGGGCCATGTCCATTTTGACTCACCTCTGCCACCTGCTTTTCTACGCTTTTGCTTCTAGCATTACAATTGCAGCTGAGGAGCAGAGACACTGGCTCTTGCTTGCAAAAAAACTGCACAGGCTAATATAAGAATGCAACCTGCATTTGTGGAAAGTGCAGCTGAGCCTTTTGGAGAGCTCTCCTTAGAACCCACAGGTCAACAACCACAAAGCCCACAGCTCTCAAGGTACCATACCAAACATTTTAATGCCAAGAAACTTTGGGGCATAATTGAATATACCTAAAATGAGTCAAAATTAAAATAATTCATATCTCTTCCCACTCCTCTTTCTGATTATACATTCTGATGACTGAGAATCCTGTGTTCATTTGGACTTACTTCCAACATGCGTCTTCCACCTCATTTCACTTCTCCCTGATCCTAAAGGTGGGGGGGGGAGGGGAGAGGCAGAAAGGGAGAGCCTAAGATCAAATATGGCAAGGTCAGCAGCTGGAGTTCTAGTTGGGGTGCTGTAAGGTTTACACCAGAAGAGGCTACTCATATTTTTGCTACTCTTGCCTTTCATTAGATCCCCAGCATGTCATTTATGCCAACTATATATTAGTATATTAGCCTATTTTTATGTAAAGGGAATTTGGGGAGATGCCTCAGTGTTCTATGGGTGAGAGCAATTTGGGGTGGTACATTGCTCCATCACTGTGGCAGGTTGAGCATCCCATGCCTGGGGAGTAGGGGCGTCCACTCAAGTCTATCCCCAGTAAGGACACCCCTGTCCTCATCATGCCAACTGTACACGTCAGCACAAGTGATGCTGTGGTGGGAAGACAGCCCTTCATCTCTAGGTGTAAGGGATTCCTGATCGCAAAATATTTGACCTACAGCCTATCACAGTGACTCAGATTTTTAAACTTGATTTATTATTATTAAAATTGAAATATATGGACTGGATTTTCTGACATTGTCATTTGCTGTGTCAGATTTTTTTCGTTTTTCTTCTTTGAAGCTCTGGTGTGTGAATTTTCACAATAGAGCTGAGTGTCCTGATAGTATGGTTTATTTGATGCTTAGTTGAGAGCATTCCAAACTGCGACAGATAAATGGTATTGGCAGGGGTGTTGGAAGGGCTGTATTTTTCACATTACCAGAGTGTATATTCTACAAGCTTATGGACTATTCAGATAACTGCATCTCTAAGCTGAAACTGCAATGGTTAGCTGTCTGTCAAGTTCTTGGCTTAGCACACATTTTCTGTAAATTTGGTAGCATTTCCTGGGATTTATTGGAGAGTTTATTCCAAAGAGTCAGCACTACTTCTGAACAGGAAGTTGTTTGTCCCCTACACTCATCTTTATCTGAGCAGTTCATATGTGATATGAGTGCAGCATCAGTGCCAGGCTGATGGACAGAATGAGAACAGAATAAACAAAGATATGTTATTTTCTCAAGAGAGTTTTGGTTTTATCCTGTCCTTCAGTTCAAGAGTTTGGCTTCTATGTGTTTCTGTTATACGTTTTACCTATAAAGTGAGTATTATCAGTCTGCCATTAACTGTTTTCACTTGCCACATGCAGAGTTTCTTAGTTCATCCACTTAGCAACAGCGTAGCCGAAGTGATTTCTGGTTAACCTTGATCTGGGAGAAGACCCCTCTAACAGGACTTAGGTAACACATACATCATGCTAATGCTATAGATGAACCCGGCTAGTGCTGTAAAAATACTTCCCCCCCAAGCCTCAGTGTTGTATGAATTTAACATCTGATACAAACTGTAGGATACAAAATGCCTCTAAGTTCTCATAATAGGATATATATAAAATTGGGCAAAGACACAGTTTTAAAATAGTCTCTGTGTGAGCATTGTAAGGGCAGATAAATGTTCCTAAAATAGCAATATATTTTTATTAAACAAAAAATCACTCAGACGCCACCTGCTGCTTTTGGCATTTTAAAATCTTATTTGGAATAAAGAGAACAAATGATTGCTTCTCTGTCTCTCTGTCCCCTCCTAACTTCAAATATTTCCACCCAACCTTCAAAGACGGCAGCCTGTTTTTCCGAGGCTATTGGTTGGATGAAGTCAGTGGTTATTTGAGCCTGCATCCAGAATGAATGCATCCAGTCTGAACTAGACTGATTAGCACTAAATCCAGGATGCCAGGGTGATCAGGAAATAGAGCACTTGTTTAAACACCAGTAATGATTTTTTTTTGTTGCATGGCTCTCATGGAAAGCTACTGTTGATTGCCTCAGCATGGAGAGAAAAAAATAAACCATAAAAAGGCAGGGAGTGTAATCCACTTCACTGTTACAGAGAGAGCATATGTACAAAATCTTCTGCTACTCATAAGATTGGTGCATGCCATATAAGAAGGATCTGCACGGGGCTTAAATCGGACAAGAGAGCTCTGCACAGGAGTGTTTCTCAGAGTCCAAATTATCAGCATTTTGACAGCTGTGAGAACAAAAGCATTCTTTTTGTAAAGCATTTTTATTTTTCTGGCTTACAGGTAAAACTGAAAAAGGGCAAATGCAAGAATCTTTACAAGCTCATACATATTAAATACTTACACAATCCACCAGTAGTGATATTTTCCAAGTGATAATTTTATCAATAATCATTAACCCACAGGGAAGAAGAAATATAACATTTATTACCCTCAAGCAAGTGATGGTGCAACTTTTCTTCATAGCATGCAACAATGGAAATACAAACAACTAAATCTGAGGTTCTCAGTGCTGCCTGAGGCATTTAGACTCATAATTCATGATACATTTCACCAGAAGGTGGGTTTTTTGCTCCCTGCCTAGCTGAATGTGAAAGTTTCAGCCAGAGTTTTTGTAGCCATCTTTAAATAAAATAATTCAGGCATGTATATGGAATGTGTTATTCTCAGCACTGAGGCATTAAGATCTGAGGAGAAAACAGTACTGCATGTACTGCATGAAATCAGTAATATTGTCTTCAATATCGCATAAGAAATTTCCTTCCACTAGCTAGCACTCTGGAAAATCAGCTGTCTTTGCATTTCAGATAATTACTTCTTGTATCATGAAGTTCTATATTTGTGCTAGTTGAAGTGAAAAAAATATGCTTTGTGTAAATATTCCTCCTCCTTTCCATTTTCAAGATCTGTTCAGTGGAGCCATCACATCTTCTTTATTGTGGTTTTGGAAATAGAAGGACATAATTACCTGTGTAGACTCATTTTGTCTTTGCCCAGGAGGCAGTGAATTAGTCAGACAGAGCCTAGCAGTCGAAAGGTTCAAAAAAATCTCGCTTTTGTTCTTTGTTTGCAGATTTTATTCCTCACCGTACAGTATTCCAACAAACCGCATGATTCCACAGACATCAATCACGCCATTCATTGCTGCTTCCCCTGTCTCTACATATCAGGTACGTCAGATTTGTGCTTGTCTACTATGTTTCCCAGTTAATTATGTTTTGGATGTGGATGAAGGCAGAGTGTAAACCACAGAAAATTGCGTGAGTGCTTGTGCTCTTGAGTCTCACTTTAAACAAAAAGCTTTCTAGTAGTATTCAGGTATCATTTGGAGTACATTTTTAAGTGTTTCCTGCATTCCTTATAGTAGCAATGAAAGCCACAGTAATTTTTTTCTTATTTCAATCAGCTTCTCTGGTAAATAGCATTTTGCTTCATTTCCACGTGACAACTGCAGAAGTTTGTTATTGTTATTGAAATGTTTTGTTACTTGAGGATAACCGTCCTCATATCCTTTTTTAGTCTCCCACACGTTTTGTCATTCAGAATTCCTCTTTTCCACATAGCCCTCACAGATCTCCACTGGGAAATTATTACCATTCTCTGGCTTTCTGAGATGGAAGTCAAAACCAGGTCATATAGTTTTATTATTAGCCATTCTGTGGGAACATACCACTTCACTCTGAAGCTGGTCATTGGCTATACATTTTCCCACTTCATTTTTTTCTGTCCTATAGCATCAATACTGTTCCTATCCCGAGTCCTACTTCAGATAAACTACCCAAACTTGCAAAGCTGCATGATGGGTTGTTCTTAATCTTAGAGTTGTTTTGTCTGGAGTGGTTTTTTGAGATGGTACGCTACTGCTTCAAGGTAATTCTGGGAGCTTGTGCTTACCCTTACTGTGTTTTAAACTTGATCTTCAAAGATAAATGACTCTTGTAATTTTCTTTGAGTTTTGTGTTATTTAATTTTAGATGGCTATATACAGTTTGCCAAACAGAAGTTGTTTTGGTGAGGTAAATTCAGTAATTTCAGTAAATGGCGACACCAAAGACATGTGCCAGAGACAGATGAGTGCAGCTCATGTGCACTTTTCTCAGTAGCAAAGCTGGCTTAAGAGTCGTACCTTCTCCCTCTTATTCAGGCCACACAGTCACTTATTCCCATCACTGCTCCGCAGGTCATGGTTACTCCCTTTTCCCATCCTGTCCTGACCATCGCATCAGTTCATGGTTTGATGCATTTGCCCCAGAAACATTGATTCTTTTTATTTTTCTTTTGTAACCTGTATCATTCTCCATAGATTGTTTTCAGTGTAAGCCCAAAGACATTTACCCTGACACGGAGGAGGGACGGCACAAGGGGGCAAGAGTGGAAGCAACGAACAGCAGCAGGCTGTGGCAACTCTAATTAGTGGGGATTCACAACAGAAAATTGTAGTAGGGGAGTGTTTGCCTGTGTGCACACTGGTTTAGTTTCTAAGGATGTTTCACTGAACTTGCTTTACAACAAAAATGCTAATTTGGTAAACTTCAACAAGCGTTGAGGCAGACAGTTATGCAACTCGCCGCTTGCTTTGGGAGTATCGGGACCTTATGGTTTTCTCCTACCCATCCCTGCTCACGCTCATTAAGAGGTACCACATGCCCATCTCTGTGAGTTTGGGGATAGCAGTGAGTTACCCACTGATGGATGTAGCACAGCTGTATTTCTGCATACTTCCTGTGTGTTGTGGTGCTTAGACCAATGCAAAAGTAGTTCTTGGGATTGAGTCTGGGTTATGATGGCTTGTTGGCCATCTGCTCATTGTACAAGAGGAAGATACAGCTCAGAGATGTGCAAGAGCTCTGTAATGCATTTAATTGTTGATAAAATTAGTATGGCCATGGAATATTTACATGGCAGTCATAAGACAGAACAAAGAAGGACTTTGGTGAGGCATATAGAGTTCTGGTAGGAACAAACCCCATGATGCCCAAGGTAAGAGCTAATCCTGGAGAGCAGGGAAATCTTAAGCCAGCTTTGCCATGGAAGTTTTCAGTTAGAATAAGCGTCAAAAACTCTGAATTAGATCTGCAGTTCCTAGTGAAAGCAGAATAAATCATTCTGGGATCTCTGAAAATGTTATACCTTTGAAAGTTCATACAGGTACTTTTGAAAATAAACTTTGAACATTTTATGTCTCCTGCACTGTCGGTTGGATGACATGTTCATGATTATATTGATGGATGAAAGCAAACAATACAAATGAAAAAACAGGGCAACATGGAATATTGAAGACTGCTTTATGAGATAAAACAGTGTGGATCATAGAAGTGGTGCAATCACTCAGACTTCTGACTTTGGAAGAAAACATTATCAAATGAAATTTGAAAGGTTTTTCCTTTGTCAAGAACTTATGAAGCATAAATTAATTTTGCATTGTTACGTGGCTTAAGTCTTTTGCCAAAACTAGCTCAGTAGTTGTAATAGAAAGAATATTTCCAAGTAAATCTTTGAATTCTGTTTTAAACTTTTCTGTGCTAATTAAAAGTATTTGATATGCAGGTCCAGAGTACTTCATGGATGCCTCATCCGCCATATGTTATGCAACCAACAGTAAGTGGATACTTGCTTATATCCAGCTAAAAGTGTTTTATGCTGCAGCCTCGCTCTGCTTGTCAGCCACATTAAAGTTCTAGGTCATGTAAAAGCAGCCAGATGCTCCCTTTGGCAAGAGCCCTCCACTGTAAAGATTCCACTTCTATAAGGAGCACGATTTGATTTGGTGAAAGGGGGAGGATGGGTGATATGTTATCTAATTGCATTGATTATAAGAGAATAACAAGCTCTAAAGTGTTGTTTCTGAAGCTTTGCTTCAGGAACTGCAAGATAACTGCATTCCTGAGTACTTTGAATTGCCAGGATCAACACATGTTACCCCTCCTTATATGCTTATCTGTCAGAAAAGTCCTTTGTAGTTGTATATACTTTAAAGGATCCTCAATGCCTCAGTAATGCATTTCAAGTACTGGAAAAGGGTAAAGCACAGCTGTCTTACAGAGTCTCTGCCAAATCTGAATCTGCTTTATGATTTGACCAGTCAACTCCTTATTTATTTTTTTTTCCCCTTGAGTATATTGTCATCTTTCATCAATTTATAACTACTACTTAAAGCTGCATTACACTTCTCCCAGCATTCATTAGAAGCAGTGCAGGTGATTTTTTGTTTACCTCGCAGAAGAGTTTTGATGCCCTTTGCCTAAATAGAAGTGATATACTAGAAGGAAACAACATACTGAATTCCACTGTGTCCAGATTGCTTTAGTTTCATTTCCTGCCTTTGATCAGTTTTTTAGGTGTGGCTCCATGTAGCAGCATCGTTAATCATCATCCAAATGTGTACTCCACATAAGCATCAATACATGGATTTATATGAGGAGGGTAAATTTATAATGAAGGTGTATAGTTTAGGATTGTTTGTTATTGACATTTGTGTTCATATATTTTGACTTCATAATAGAGTAACCTCTGGTATGACTTAGCTATATGACAACATGGATATAATTACTCTACAAACCCCTTTAGTAGCAGAGGACTCTCACTGCAAGTTGAAGTCCCCTTCCACATCCCTCAGCTCTTTGGACACAACTTCTGGCAATGACCATAGTGTGGGACTGACCATCTCCTGCAAACCCAATTCCAGCTGCTTCAGTTCTGCTACTCTCTCCAAATGTGGTGGCAATTTTGATCTCAGTTGGAGCAAAGCTACTGCTGTGTTCCTTGTAAGGACGTGAGCTGTATCGAACAAACTCACCATTAAAATTGGTCCTGTATTGTAATATTGGGATTTAGTTGCAGACCACAAGAAACCTTAGATGTGTGTAAATGAAGCCAAAGGATCTTTGATCCTTGCAGAAAGACTCCCTTTCTAAAAGGAAAGCCTAAGCACTTTACCAATCCCAGATTTTGTGTCTATGTGTCTTTAAGTTTTATTTGACAACGTTCAGCAAAGCATGTTTTTTGCAGTACTAGAAGACGTATTTTGATGTGGTAATTGGATGCATTTATCCCTTGGTAAAACACAAAGAATTGCAACTTAACTCTGTGAAGAGAAAAATAACTTTTATAGTAAGTAGCACCCTAAATATGCCAAGTTAAATTTGTTTTAATTGCCAGCCAGTGAGTTGTGTCAATGAAAGGATATGGGCTTGTAGGCGAAAAACCAGAGGGACAGTGGATAAGAGGTGTTACATTTCAGTTCCAGTGTCATTGCCATTGTGGATTACCTCCATGTGTTGTCTGTAGCAATCCGTCTCTTCACTGAAAGATTTTTCCCATGTGTTTCCCAAGATTATGTTCTTAAATCAATGGACATGAGGCATTTAGTAGTGAGGAAGTATAAAAGCAAAAAGGCAGTAGTACCATTCCCCAGGTTTCATTCAGAGCTGAATGCTTTATTAGAAATGTCTGTAAAGTTGTCAGAGAATTACCACACAGAGGACCCAAGAGACGTCAGAATTAATGGCCTGTTTTGAAAGAAAATAAAGGATCTGTGTCCATTATAAGTTTGCTGTAGTTTAATGCCAAACTATAGAATCTATTCTAGGCACCTCCATGGCTTAAAAAAAAAATAAAATAAAGATTACGATAAAGTTGGCAGAATTTAAGACATGAGTTTTGGTAACCCTGTGAGCTGATGAAACTAGAAACTTTCTAATTTGGTTAGTTTTATTTTTTCTTCTTGTAACTTTGTTTGCCATGTTATCATCTAAATTGTTATTACGTTACTTTGCATTTTATGAAATGATTGATTGTGGCACGTGATGCCCCAGTGGAAACCGGTGTGGATAAATATTACATTCCCCTTGTCCCAGGAAGGAGAACATTTTGTTAAGCCTCTGTTACTCTTTGTGAGTAGAGATGAACTCATACAGAAAACACAGTTTGAAATGCTTGAATGCTGGTGGTTAATTCGTTGTTTTGATTATAAGTACCCACTAAATCATATTACTGAATGATTAGCTTTTCATTTCCGACAGAAAGTCCTACTTGATACTTATGTATAATTTAACACCGCATAGTGTCCCCCTCATGACAGAAAAATGGGCAGGACCTTGCTGCAGAGGAGGCAAAAGAGTTTTTTCATTGCACATGCTGTGTGCAGAGAGGACAGTTTTCTCCCAGGCTGGCAAGCTTGCTGAGCAGAGGGAAGAGATGTCCCTCACGGTGCTGCCGCCCTGTGTCTGCCTGTCTCCTCTCCTTCCCCACCTGCCTGCCCGCTCCTTTAAACACCCTGCGCTTTCTTCAGTCATATCCCCTGCAGTAGGCTGGCTTGCCAGACATGTTGCTCATTTATTTCCCTTTATATATTGATTTCAGACACATTTTCCTAATGTGTGCATGTGTGCATTCTGTATCCATCTACCTGGTGTATTAGATATCTCCACTATAGTAAAAGATCGTATCTCCGATTCCTTCTGTAGCTTTTTAACTACAACCAGATAAACCTCTAAACCTAACAATTAACAATAACATATATGTTAACTGGAAAATATTTGCACCTATGGCTTTCGATTCCCCAGTGGTGTTTGTTTTCTTACTTTTCTGATCTACTTAAAAGCAGATAACAACCAAAATTACATTCTATGAGAAAAATGCTGTCAGATTTTATTTTTCCCTAATGGGCAAGAACTCTGCATGTATATCATAATTTACTCATGATTTTCCCTATAACTTTTAACCTCGATACTGTAGGTTGATGCCAATGAGCAACTGCAAATACAAATTTAAAAGGGGTTTTATTTTTTGTTATCAGTGATTTTTGCTAGTCTTGTACTAAAAGCCATGGAAAATTAATCCATTTTTGGATTGAGGCAGCACTTCTTTTTTAGAATAAGTAGTATTAAAAATATCCTTCTGCTGGTACAGTAGAGTCAGATGTGAAAACCTGTCACATCTTTGTGCCTGCACAACCTTCAGGGTTTTGGAAAACAGGATTCCTCAATCATATGAACGTGATGAAAAATTTACCTTGAGGCTCATATGTGACTCAGGCACTTTGGAAAACAGTAGCTTTTGTAAATGAAACCTCCACCACTTTTTGACCATATTGCCTGCACCGTGTCTGAGTAAGAACGCCTGAAATTTGCCCATTTTGTTGCTTTGCCATGTGCCCTGGTTCCTGCCACTAGCAGTAATGGAAGACAAGCTCCAGAAGAGTTATGGTGGTGTGGGGTTCAACTCATGTGGGCATAACATTTAATGCACTGGTGGCAGTCTGGGCTTGGTTTAGTTAACGATAAGCTTTCGAAGTACAGCGCTCACTCATCCCTACTTGAAACAAGTCTTGTATTTCATTAGTGCCTCAGGATAAGGGTAGATGGATAGTGATGACAGAATCAAAACATAAATGGGATAAGAGTTATTCTGGGGATTTATAACATTTGCTATATTACTATGTTTTTCCTGTAGTCCCCAAAGGCTGTCTGACAGTTCAGGGAAAACTTTGAAAAACATGTTGTTTAAAGTCAATTCACATACAGATAATCTTCATTTTTATTAGCGATGACGTTTGTGTAAAACTTCTTTGATTCAAATCTTTACTACAAAGGATCCATGTGCTCTTCCTCTGTAAAGGCAATTTTTTTTTAGTCAACCAGCAGAAGTACTCTACCTTAATACTGTATATATGTACATATGTACACTGGTTTTACACTTACCCTCTTTCATTTGCAAGTAAAACTGTGTGACCATAAGGAATCACTGTGTTTTACACTTACCCTCTTTCATTTGCAAGTAAAACTGTGTGACCATAAGTAATCACTGTGTATGCACAGATAGATGTTCTTGTCAGTCCCTGCATAATAGCTGCGGAAGGAATATGCCAGTGGCAGCGTGAAGGGTGTAAGCAGAGCAGCATATGGAAAAACCTACTATTGATTCTGATAAAGTGAGTTGGGGAGAACTTCTCTTCTGAACAGTTCTCAAGCCCTTACAGCCCTTTTAGAAAGGTCAATGTCTTAACAAATGCCCTTCTTATTTTATTTTTTTTTTTCTGTCTTCCTTCCTCTGGCCCATGGCTGAATGTAATCTGTCTGTCTTTAAAAGCAACAACAAAAACGTTTCTTATTTCATAAGCAGTGTAAAACCCCTCCTTTGGTGAGAAGCAAGGCTGAGTAAGGACTCCGGATTCCTGCCTTTTGATTGTTGTGCATGAATGTAGCATAAAAAGTACAAACTGTCCAACTGAAATATATCAGTTTTCATTTTCTCACTAGCGACTCTGTTGTTTTGGATAATACCCAAAATACCACAGCAGTTTCAGTGTTTTGATTCCTATACTCTCAAACAAAGAAGTTCCTTGTGCTGCATTCAGTGTCCCTCTCCCGAGCCAGCTTTCCCTGACTCCTGGTTGTTGCTTTACCTTTTTAGCAAGTAGAGCCAGGGGTCCATCTTGCATTTGCCTGTTTGAGCGTACGGGAACAAAGTGTGTCCTCTGCAGACAGTTGAGTCCTGCCTCCAAGTTGAAATGTGAGAGTTCAGCTAGCTGGTATGAAAAGTAAACAGGAAATAATCCTTAGAAATTGGAATCTCCAGCTACTCTTTTAACTTTTAGCTGTGTATTTTTAAGAGATCCTTTGAACATGAACTTACTTGAACTTTTAAGGCTGAAGAGTTTAGAGGTTGAAATAACTAACCAAATACCAATGCCAAAGTTCTGCTGAACAATTTTAATTCTAGTGTTTCCCGAGGCAGAAAATCAAGGGCTGCCAATTCTATAACTCTGATAATCAAGGCAGTAATTGGCAATGTTCCTTTGGGACAGGCAGGCTCGCATGAGGTCATTTCTGCCTGCCTCTCATCCAGCACCCACCGTATATAGGTGTTATTTCAGTGCTACTAAATGGGTAATTGCAGACCTAGCTAAGCTTGATTTTACTGACCCTCTTTAGTGCCAAATGCTGTTGTGTTGAGGAGAGTACCCAGAGCAGAAAAGCAGCGCCCAAGCTCAACCAATTGATGCCTCTAAAAGGAAATAGGTTTAAATGATTCACCCAAGTTACATCTCATACTTAAGTGTAGCGCTTTGTACGCTTGATTATACAGCTTTTCTGGGATCATATCGAAGTATTGCTACAGTCATTTGTTCTGCTGTTGTAGAAATTATTATGAATTAATATGAATGGCAGAAAAAGATACATCCAAGTTAGGTTTCAACCCCTTTTAACACTCTGCTAGAGCCCCCTAGTGAAACTGGACATTTTTTGTGATGGTAGCAAGACACACCACATATGGATTCACTTAGAAAACATTTATGGGAGAACCACAAGCGTTTCCAGTAGACAGGCCCTTGCATTTGAAGAATTTGTGCTTTGCTGTTTTATCCTAAAAAAGCTTAAGAGTTCTAGTAAAATTTTCTCTTCTTTCAAATATTCTACAGATAGTGTGAATACTAAACGTATAAACCAGGAGTCTAAGAAGTTTTTTTAAAGACATTTACATTAGTTAAAAAAAATACAAATCTATAAATGTAAATGGAAAAGATATTTGGAATAGAAGGAGTCTGACGCTAAGGCTGAAAGGTACCCCAGAGATCTTGAAGCCAGGAAATTCTGGTTGAGGTTATGGAATATTGATTTCTTTTTAATAGAAAAGGTGCAACCTTAACCGTCAACCTTCATTGTCAAGAGAAATCTTAACACAACAGCTGTTTAAAAGCAGTAAGCTTTATCAAAGGGGGTTATTTTTTTAAAAGATAGTTATTAATCAATAGACATTAGAGTACCTTCTGTGGAAGAATGTTGTGCATTTTTAAAAAAAATCAATCTCTAATTTTGTACAAAGCCTGCAGTGCTGTTTTAACTTTTTCAACTACATGTACATCAACTAAGACTGAAAATCACTAATTATTTATTTCATATAATATATGCAGTGTCTCTTTTTGTGTGTAGATTTGCATTTATGTCACGTTTAGATTTACACCAAGCCAAAAACCTGAACACAGACTGTAAGGTTCATATGTCATGTTTGCCATTTTGAGCCAGAATTCCTCATTTGTTGAACATTGGTCAAGTTAGTTATTGTCCATGTGGTAGATGAATAAGGAGACAGAATGTGATAGGATCAGGAGAGCATGATGGACTGCATAAGCACATGGTATTAATTATAGGCCAAGAGTTAGATTAATGAGTGTGCAGAAAGTAATGGGCTCAGCAGAGTGGTGAATTAGGTAAGCATGTGACATAAATTTGTCAGATAATTTCTCAGTTTAGCTCACCTCAAATATTTTGCCATGTGGATTGTATTATGGTTATGCATGCATATGTGTGCTTTGAGCTAGAGAAGCAAGTGATACATGTCCTCGCGAATTTATCCTTCATCATGGATCATCTCCTGTTTTCTGCCTGGTAATGTCCATTGTCTTGCAATTGATGCTAATATTATCCAACCTCTGCAGTGAGAGCTCTGCTATGTCAGGCTTATCAGACAGTATGTACATAGTAAGTGGGAGACAAGCCTACTTGCAACATAGATGGTCGTATAGTGCAATTGCTGAACATGCAACTTCTGTGAGGGTGCAAAGGAAAGGCAAGAATTTTCATCTGCCGCAGGCAGCAAAAAGCTTTGAATAAGTTCTCTGCTCTGGGAGCACAGGGGTTTCACAGTAGTTGGTGACGAGGCTGGGAATAATCTACTGTGGGTGCCTGCTGCGTGCAGTAACGGGTCTCTTTCCCACGATGGAGAAGTGGTTCTTGTTTCCATAGTGCAGTTATGGGTAGAGGATGTTGCTGCAGGACAGTTCTCCAGCAGAAAGGGACCTGGGTCTCCTTTTTGTTTCCCAAACCCTATCCCTTCACTGCAGAAAATCAGTGTTTCCATTGCAGATGAGGCAATGGGCAGCTCTGGGGAAGGGAACAGCCCTGTGAACCCAGGATAGTGTCATTGAGGAACAGCAATGTTATACAACTAGAGTAATGCCAGGGCAGCACTGTAGCTATGATGACTCCAAAATAAGAATTATAAAGACTGGCAGAACCTGTCAAAGTTGTAAATGTGAACTCCTGCCAGTGAAGGATCAAGCCAGGTTTAAGTCTATTGACAAAATGTCCTTTTATACACAACTGAATAGGGAGGGAGTTATGTACAAATCAAGGTGTAAACTGCAAAGTTAATTATTGTATTGTTATTTTTTAAAATATGGTATTTGTATGGGGTTTTGTCCCAGAGGATTCAGCTGTTATTGGATACAAATTCCAAATGGAAATCAGGCATACTTGTTCAGCTGTAAATATAATACATAGCTATATTCATCCTTGCTGGAACTGCGTTTAGACCTGAGCCTGCCTTTCTTCACTCTGGTTTCAAAGGATGCACATAGGCTTAGAGTATTTAGTGACAGATACTTTTTCTTCTGCCACTGATCTGTTGTGTGACCTTGGAGAAAACATCTTTGTTCTCAGCCTCAGTTTCTTTTTTTTTTTTTTTAATCCTATCTATTTAGATTATAAAACTGTCATACCGCTAAATAGCTTTTCTAGATGTTTGTGAAAAGTCTGGTGGAACAAGGACCCATCTTGACTGACGCCTCTAAAACCAGCCTCACAATGATACTATTAACATTTAGGGTGTTCCTATTAAATATTAAAATAAGCCTGTCCCAGCTACAAAGAGAAATATTGGATTTTATTTTTATCACTATAAATCAAGAGTTGATTTTGCTTAAGAAAATTGAATTGTATAGGTGTGAAACAGCAAGAATGAGAAGAGAATCACGCCTGCAGCAGTAAGTTGATGAAGGAGATTCTGGCACCTTCCTAATCCTTAGAACAAAAGCACTTCCATAAATTACCATTATGTTATGCAAGTGTATTGAAGGACCAATTTACATAAGTAAGGGAAACTAGCTAAACTACATATTACATCATGACTTTTCTAATGCAGGAATGGTATAAAAATTATAATAATGTACCCTAAGGACTCAGTGACCAGTTTATAAGACTCAGAATTCCTGGTGTATCCAGGATCCATGCTATATAAACCCTTCCAAAACCTGATTAAGTAGTTTGATTTTTTGTCTCTTGATAATCCTATCAGGAGGCTTGTTTCAGAACACCTTTGGTCTGAGGCTTAGCACTGCATTTTTAATTTCCATCCTAAAGGTACTCCTATTCATTTTACATCCATCTGTTCTCGGTCAAACATTCTCCCTACCTTCAGTAACTCTTATCCCTTCTGGGTGTTCACCACATTAATTTGTAGTCAAAAATCTTACCTGTATCTTCATTTTCTAGGTTAACTATGCCAACATCACTATGCATTTGTGGTAACTTAGGGATTTTGTACTCCTGGCTGTGACAATGACCTGTCTTTGGTTCTGTTCCACTTTGAATTCATTTTTCTGGGACAGCTGATGCTCACAGTATTCTGGCCTTTTGTACAATAGCATTAATACTTCCTTCTTTTCACTGGGAGTGCTTTGCTGCATTGTAAAAGAACATCTTTTTTCCCCTGTGCATATGACCTTGGTAATGCAGTCATCCTGTAATCCACTGATACATCTAGGTTTTCTCCTTCTTCCAGGTTTACAGCAAACGGTCCTATGTTATAAAGAAAACCACATATAAGTCTAATTGTCTTAATGAATTTCCAGCTTCCTCTGTTTAATCCAGTCCTTCCTGTATGGTAGTTCAATCTGCCACTTTACTGAATGTACCCCACAACTTCATCGTTTGCCCAAATCTTATTATTCAAGGGCATTATTAAAAATATTGGATGAGAACAGTCTCTATGGAGATTCCAATGACCCTCCCACTGAAGCAATGTAGCTTGTCTTTTAACACAGCCTGTTGTCATTTCACCATTAGTTAATTCTTTATCATCCACAAAGTTTAGCAATTTCTGGTATAGTACTGGCTGAAATACTTTATTGACCTTCAGAGAGCTTATATCTGCTGTGTGTCCCTTCTCTAGAAAATAGGTCATTTTATTTTAAGAAATTAAGTTAGCTTAGCTCTGTCTTTGGTTTATCTGTGGTCTATCTACATTAGTATCCTTCAGTCCTGGCCACCAGACCTGTGGTTACGTATGGCAGCTCTTCTCTTGCTCTATAATAGAAATGATCCAGTCCTGGTTCCTCATTTCACTTGCACCCACATTTTTTGTTCAGTGACTTCTCTGTTTTTTTCATCTCCTTTGACTGTATTCATTCATTTTGCTCACACTCTCATTCTCAGAAAGCTGCCTTTCCTGTCTGATGTGGGAAATTGAAGCAATGTCTTCATCCAGTTGGGGCTAGTTCTGAAGTACCTTTAATGTGCACCCCATCCTCACAGCTCTGGGTGCTGTCCTTGTTTTTCATTTATTTATATGAGAAACCTTTTGTTAGGTGCTTGAATATCAGTTGCAAAGTCTCATATAGACTTTTAAAGAAATTTTACTTCTGGCTTCTAGATGTAGCTTTTTTTTGTCCTTTTTTCCCCCCACCTTCTGTTTTCATTCCTGATATACTTATTGAGGGGTCTGGATAAATGGATGACTAATTAACACCTCCTTGACTGTAACTGGTGACGCATCTTAATAAAATAATTATTTTAAAATTGTATTTTTGCAGAGACAGTGGTAATAGTTTTTTTTTTCTCTGTCATTGTATAAATGTACACTCTGATTTGACATCCTAGAAGTTAGAAATATCCAAGTTATCATAAGTAATAGCTTATTATTGAATGTAGACAGGTCTAATAGTATTTGCCATTCATTTTTTTACTCTATTAGATAAAATGTGTTCTTTTCAGTTCAAATGTCTTTGTGAAGAATGTAATATTGACCTAAGCTTTGCAATACAGAGGCAAATCTAGAACAAATCATGTGTATCTTTCCTAAACTGATTTCAGTCTCACTCAAGTGGAGTGATTGCTTAATTGTAGTTTTCAGGTTGTAACCTTGTTTTCCTCTCAAACTGGTGTAAATTAGGAATAAATCCATTCTTAGTCCATGCATTCAACAGTGTGCGCTAAAAAGCTTCTTGTTATGAATCAGTGGTATCTGAAACATTGTTGACAGCCTGGTTTCAACCTCTGTCTTGCATGATTGCAAAAACAAATAGTGAAATATAATAGTAGAAATACTGAACATTCTTTGACTGTGTCATAGTGGATTGGTGAAGAATGAGTTGTGTACCACAGTGACAGATCAACAGATTCTGAAGAATTTTGAAGGATTATTGAGTTGTTGTTTAGTGAAACCACTGGTCACTTTTTGTCACTGGTTACCTGCCAAAGAGAGGTGCACTTTCAGCAGGGTAGGTTTTCTTATCAAATCGCCTATTGTTAAAAGGAAGGTGGAAATTAGGGGTTGCATTTTCACTTGTAACCATGGTTTGAATGCAATTTTTTATTTCTTATTACTGACTACAGCCTTGAATATACCTAGTTAAAGGATGTCTGCTGAACAGCCTTCTCACTCCATGCCTTTTAAATAATTTGCCTGGGAGCTGTTGCAATGTCGCTGCAGGCCTTGTTGCCCAGGAGAGCTCCTGTCTAACATCCATTCCAAATCCCAGGTGTAGCCCTTCACCACTGTGCGTTTCAGAGTGAGCAATCAAGTGGAAGTTACCTTTTCTCTATGCACTGCAAACCACACACGCATCCCAAAACAGGAAGACAATTGGGTTCCTCACTATCAGATGTCTCCTTCTGCCTCCTAAAAAGCTGTATAACTCACAGGAAAAAATACACATGTGCAGAGTCCTCATCCAGGGCTTGGTCCAGGATAACTTGGATTAATTGTTTAGCTCCAAGCTGAGGGTCACAGGGTTGACACCCTGCTACTGATCTCTGTGGTGGGACAAGAGCGTTTCATATGATTCACACAGCAAACAGCCTCCTTTCAAACAGCCTTTGTACTTTTCCAGTAAGGCAATCTGTAAATCATTATGCACCCCTCTTTGCCCAATCCACACAGGATGTGAGTCTGTGTCAGCTCTCAGCTTGATAGCCTTCCACTTTACTGCGATCAATAAAAATCTCCTGCTTGCAGCTTTGGAAATTACTAGTCTATCGCCTGCCTCTAGCCAAGAGGGTGGGCGTCACATTCACAGATGTCCCACATGTGACGGCGTTGACGCTAGAGGCATATTTTCCGCTGGCAGGTAGGGAGAGAGACCTTCCGTTGTCAAGCTAGTCAATCCACACTGCCACAACTGTTCCTAGCTAACCCTGGGTTCCAGTGGGCAGGAGCACCAGCACTGTTTGGGGAAAAGTGTGGTTGTATGCACTGCTCCCCTGACATTTCTTCCTGCTGGCAGGCCATGTCATTTCTGTGGAAAGGAGAGGATTACTCCAGCCATACTTATTTTAAATGAGGGTGAAATGTTTGATGCAATGAGCATTTGCCGGTGCTTGTCACAGGTCTTACTTCAGGGAGAGGAGGGGGTGGACATTTGTCAGGAGCAGTTTGAGTGTTTCTGATAGACAGGCTGATGCAGTGTCCTTTCTCCCTGATTCATGTCTGTGGAAGTAGTCCCTTGCTAACACCTGCTCCAAGTTCAGCAAGCAAAGCTGGTCATCATGACAGCTAAAGCTGTGGCAGGCCTCGTCTTCCCCCAGGAACAGCATAGGAATAACATGAATTTGAAGAGGAAGACCTGTGCAGTTCCCCTGGTTTCATGCTGCCTTCTACAGACAGTAACACCCAGTTCACATTTTTAACCTCCATTTGATCTCCAATTTTGTAACATTTCAACTCAGATCCTCAGAGGTGTTGAACGCCTTAGGCACATTGGGTTTAATGGGAGGTGACTATAGAGCCAATATTAGGTGTTTTCTTAGGGAGGGCAATGGGGAGAGAAATGGTCTTGGTACTTTTGCTGCTGTCAAGAGAGAGTTTGGGCTCAGTGCTCAGATTTGGAAACGTACCTTCAGTCCATGTCAGTGTTCATGGTACAGGCAGGTGTGACTTTCCTGGAGTAGATCCTAGGACCTCCATACTTGTTTTGCCCTTTCCTTTGTTTGCCTCCAGTGTCCAAGGTAGCAAAGCCAGATTTGGGTGACAAAGTTCAGCTTTGGCTATAATGCTGAGAAGCTTCATGCTGGCATTGCATGGGTGATGGGCACATCTTTGGGATTCTGGGCTTTGTACTTCAGTGGATAGTGACCACAGACGTTTTCATGAGGATAATATAAACAGGTCAATGTATGTAACTGCCATCCATTCAGCAGGAATATTGGAGGGGTTTGTGATATAAGCTGGATGAACTCATTTTAAAGATTTTGTAGTAGAGCGTGAGGAGTTTTGAGTATACCATAATGAGAGAGAACTTCCTCACATGGTGACTGGATGTTCAGCCGTGCTTATTTGTCATTCTTCCTGGAGTTTTACATGTCATTCGAATCTGTCTTCCAGATAAAAATCAGTGATACAGGTCATAGCTTTGAGAGTGTGGGCTGTAGTGATTTTGTGACTGTATTTGCTTGCCTTCCCAATATGCAATGTACTCAAATGCTCTCTGAGCCTCTTTTCATCATTTTGTTCAACAGACAAGTTGAATAAGTAGAAGCACGCTGTTGAATGAAGAATGCTGTTGTGTCAAGTGAAGTATGAGACTCTGCCTTGCTCTTTCTTTTCATCTTCTTGGCTAAGCTGGGACAATATGTTACTGGGTATTATGCCATATTTATTCTTCTCAGAGAAGAAAAGTCTATGTTAACTCTTTTGTGCTGGTAAAATTCTTTTGGATAAATAGAAATGATGGAACTCTTTGAAGTTAATAATTCCAACATCCAGTATAAGTCCTAGGCACGTCACAGACATTGCTTTTGTATGTTATACGTTCTAAAGGACAATAGTTTTGCTCAAATGTGGTGGTTTCCCTCTGAGAAGTATTTTCTCCATTTCAAAGAATGCTATCTATCATTATGACATGCTCCAAAGTGAGAGCCCGAGCCAAGCAACAGCAGAATCGTCAAAAGGTTAGCATGTGTGGCAGACAAAGACTTAAATGTCCCAAAAAGAGTCTTCCGTCAGGCACCCATTTTTACCGTAGGTATCATCGGTCAGTACACACTAATGCAAAATTGTTTAGCTTCACTGTGAATGAGTCCACTTTGCTGACATCCAGCTTAGGAACTACAGGAAAATGTCATGAGCTGCACTGAGCTGTTCAACCCTTCTGGGGTGATCTGCTTAGACCTTGAAGAAGCTGACCCATAAGTATACCCAAATAGCAAGTGTATAGCAAATACGCCTGATCAGAAGTGAAAAGGTGAATCACCATCTCTAAAATATAGGACAGTTGCCAGCAAGTTTTAAAATTTTTCCTGCAGAGTTCAGGGACTTGGAATGCAACTTCTTAAAAAGTGATGAATCAGTTCCGATGATTGATGTAAGGCTCTAGTTTTCCTGAAGGTTTTCAAAGGCTTCTGAAATGTTTCTGAAATGCCCAAATAATTGGTGTTGTGCAGTATTAAAATCCTGCCAAGATATCTAATTAAATGTAGCCATAGTGCTTCTCAAAACTGAAATTAACTACTTGGTTTGACATATTGTGAGCCCACTTACAGAGGTGGGTAATTCAAGCTCCACGAGGAGTTTTGGTCACCTAGTTTCTCAGTTCAGTAGATCTGCAATTGAATCATTTCCTCTTAATGGGTGACTTGACTAAGTGGTTTGAAAGTAATTAGCGAACCCAGTGGATCTGATATTGAAGTGTCTGATCAGCATCTTATCAGCTACTACTTATTTCCTGTGGGAAACTGCAGTCGACTTCTCAACAAATTCAGAAGGCAACTTGTTGCTCCGTCTTCTAAGGAAGCTAATCAAGGAATGGTTGCACCATCCCAGGCATGCTTTGACTTGTGATGAAGTGATCCTAGCTGATTTTAAAGGCATTTTCAGAAAGTCTATTCTTTATTAGTATTGGATGTTTGGTCACTTTCAAGAAAGCAGTAATTGACTCCTTACAGGCGCAGACTATTTTTTATCCAATAATACATTTTAATCTTGGTGCACAGCTATTAATGGGATATGCTTCCACTCCAGAGCAATTCAGATTGATTTTGTTTCTACTTCAAAAATATATTACAGTAGAGCCACAGTATATAAAAGTGCTCAGTGTGTTGAGATGAACTAGCCTTAGAGTATATGTGGCTCCTAATGGGAGCTCAGTACATTTAGAGAAGAAGTGGTGATTGACTGCCTGGTGCTTGGGTTAATTGATATGGCAGAGTTAGTCTGAAGCTCTCAGCTCCATCAAAATCACACATGACATTGCTCCAGCACCGCTCCATATTGACTGGGGAGTTCATAGGATAAAAGCAGCATGTTTTGGAGAAGACTTCCAGAGCTGAGTGAATCTTCCTTCAGCATCAGTTACATTCTTTCCAGAAAGGCTTCCTGCCTGGAGTAGCATTACTCCTCCGCTGGAAATTTTTTAAAAGGATGTTCTCAGGTCTGTTTATTTTTTATGGGCTTGGATGCGGTCACAGAGATCCTGTGAGATCAGAAGAATGGAATGAAAGTGGCCACAGATGACACTTGAGCTATTTCCACAGCTGGATGCACACCAGCCAGAGTAGGCGGTCCTCTGCAGATGAATTAGTTCGTTGAAGTACATGATACAAAACATCTGTTACAATGAGAACAAACAAAAACAATGTGCCTTTGAAGACTGCGATTTGTTGGGAGCTGCTTGCAAGGGTGCTGAATGAGGCAATTGTCAGCAAGGAAACATTTTCAGGCTTGCCCTTGCATGAACTAAAGCAAAACTACACAGTAAAAGTATCTAAATTCAATCAAGCAGAAGACCTGCTTTTTCCCAAATTTTTTTACTCTGATTCCTGATATCGCAATGGGGAGGGAGAGAGCCCTTCTGTACCAAATGTTTTTTATAGCCTGAACCACTTTTAATACAATGGTATAATTCCAGCTGAGTGGCTGTAAAAACGTAGAAGCTACATTGGTACAATAACTGTTATTCTGTCAGTTGTTCCCCACACTGCTTTATTACCAGCTGTCTTGAAGTGCAATAGACGTTTTTCATTGTGATTGCCACCTGATGACAAATAAAACCTTCAAAATGGTTTTGCTCTGAGGAGTAGCTCACAGCTCCTAGCCAGAAGTAAAACTTTCACGTCACCTAAATGAGCGGAGTGATCCAAACGTTCCCACCCCGTTTTACTCTTAGGAGGCAGTTACTTTTGGCTGCCTTTGATTTTTTTTCTCGCAGTTAAGCTGATGAGGAAGTAAGAATACTAGATATTTCTGGAGTAAACAAACACGTTGTGTGTATAAAGTCTGAAAACAGATCAATCAAAGCCAGGTGTTTAGCAGTTATTACAGGGCAATGTTGTTCTTGTGGACAGTTTAAAGAACATGCATTACTCCTAACTCAGTGTTTTAGCCACAGTCAGTATAAATTGGATGCGGGTATATACCAAAACACCAGGTTGTTGGGTTTTTTCCTAAAGCAAGGATGTTAACTAGGACAGATTCACTAGATGAGAACTGTATTCTGTATGCATACTAGGAAAAGGCTGCACTACTGAAGTGCACTTAGCAAAGACTGCTCCCAAAGAGGGTTGGTGCTCAGTCTGTGTGTGCATATAAGGTAGACAATAGCAGTAAGAGAAATAGATAGAAGTTGTCCTTTAGATCAAGTAGCAGGGATATGTGATTTCTGGACCTGGAGATCCTGTAGTTCTTTCCCTCCTGATGGCCTGCTGTGTCTGCACAAAGCAACTGCATAGTTTAAAAGGCTCAACAACTGAAATGGGAGCTCCCATGTGCCTTAGGGTCTCAGATGGGACATTGGGAGAGGGCATCTTTCCTGGCTTTGCATCTGTAATCCAGTGGTGGCTGTCAGGAGAGGTGAGAACCTGCTGAGGAAGCAAAATAAACAAGTGTCTTGTTTAGTTCAATTGATTCTAGTTTATGCTTTCCTGATGAGCAGGGTGTCTGATTGTATACGTGGTCATGGTTTGTTATAGCTGTACAAGACAATTATGTTAATCTTACTTTTATTTCCTAATATTCTTTGATCTCATACACATCAAAGATGTAAAATTTTAGTCCTGTTGGTAATTAGCTAGAAAGCAAATATGTTGTCTGTCAGTATAGAGGATACAAAGCATAAGAAATTGTCCTGGGGGAGTCTAGATTCTAGTCTAATTTTTTTTCTCCTCATCAGATTTTTATTTCCCTTTCATCAGTTGCTTCAGCCATTAAATAAACGTACTGGAAGTAAACTTTGCCATTATGAAATTCATTCAGCTTTTTAAAGCACCTAGTCACTCAGTATGGATCCTCAATTGAGGAAAAGCAGTTTGGCACATCAAACAAAAATGTACATCAGTATTTCTCAAACTTGCAACAACCCCTTGCGGTCTGTATTGACAAAGGTTTCACGCTTGCTTGCTGTTAGTTTTAAGCAGACCAGGGCTTATGCTGTGCACAGTTCTGATTTGATTCACCCATTATAGTCCAAAGGCTTTGATTCCTAACTTGTGATTAGTGCTCTGGTCAAGAACAGCAAATGAGTATATGCTAAATTATTTGGCTCTGTGGTTGTACTGCAAAGCTGTCTTTGAGGAAAGAGAAAACACACAGGGATTATTTTGTAATTTCTGCAGCGAATCCCTGTATCAGTACTTTATGCCTACAGCTGGCGGATTTATACATTGCAATTTATTCTGGGGATTGACCCCTCCCCCCACTTTTGTTCATGAATTGCAAAGAGATCATTATCTTCATAAATTTGTTTACTGTCCAAAACTTTCGTATGAATAATTTATGGCAACATTTCAGCTTAAGGATTGTTCTCAGAGCGCATAACAAGTATTTATTAGATGGTTTCATACTGGAAGTTGTTATTAGACTTGCCGCCTTCCTGTTCCCAGGTTGGTTGTCCTTACTTTATTAATTACTTCAGCTTCTAGACAAGATGACTGTCTTGCCATAAAATAAGATTTTGTTTCTTGATTAAACAAGTCTGCAGGCAGCAGTAGGCTGCCTGTATGGCAAGAACTGCAGAAAAAAAAAAATAACACAAAATTTAAAATTGGATTGGTAAAAAAAAGAAATTGCTGTGTTGTGGTCTGAATCTGAAAACAAGAGCAACATCATGTATGCTTGGGATAATTAATTAATGACAATCTGTCTGTAGTTTAAAAATCTATTGGATACCTGCATAGTAATGTAGAGTTTGGCGTCTGTCTCTGAGGATTCAAATAAGGTGAAATCCGGGTAACATTCAAGTTGGTGACAAAACTCTAATTGATTTCAGTGGGGCCAGGATTTCAGGCCAAATTTTTCAAATTCATTAAAATAAGTTCTGTATGTTACTGTGATTGTTGGATTTTGGAGGTTTTAACCATTGAAATTACAAACAGCTTCTGCTAAAAATTTGTCCTCATCTAGTTCCGATTTTATGCTTCATGCTTGTGCATTTCTGCATTACTTGCCTGCATTTATAATCATTTCCAGCAGCACAGGGCTGAAACACCACAAAACAGGGTCTTTCATGATACTGCAGTTCCTCGATAGCAGAAATAGTACCAGAAGATACCACAAGAAATACTACCAGAAAACCATTTCATGTACTTTTCAGTCCCACAAATGGATATTATGTACACTGGAAAAGCCACTGCAAAACAGAAATATGGCTGCCAAGAGGTTGGTCTCTACTGGAGTTTATCAGAACATCTGCTGTTAGTTATGTTGTGTCTTTTGATGTCAAAGACAAAACAAGGGTTTGTTTGGTTTTCAGAGGAAGAGGGTTCACATGGAATGAAGATTCTCAAGCATGCAGTGCACAGAGTCCAGCTCTCAAGTCCCCATCACTCTGGAATTAATTAGAGCGCTCTTTTTTCTATGCACACAGCTCTCAAGAAAAGATGGGAGTATTACCCATTTGCCTATCATCTCATTCCTATTTATCTTCCTTTGGATGTTTCTTGTTTCCTTTTCCTCTGAGGCAACCCTTTGCCTCTGGCTAGGACTGACAAGACTATTACATACATAGTACTCTGTGAATAATAAAATTTGGCTTTGTGGGCAAAATCAAATAATAACTCTGAAACTTGTCTTGAAGTGAAAATGTGCAGAGGGAGAGGGTAGTGACATGGAAAAAGTTGTGAAAATGTTGTTTTGACTCCATTCCAGGAGAGAACTTTGGGAGTAGGGAGAGGGTGAGAAGAAGAACAAAGACAAAATATCTATAATCTTTCTGTTTTCATTTCTGGGTTATTGAACTAATTTTAAGCTTTTTTTCCTTCAAATTTAGATAAATGCTGAAATGACATGTCATTTTGAAATATGGTGGAAACATTGCATTTTGACAGCTCCAATTTTTTCATTCTTTTGGTCACAATTATGTGCCAACTCTGACCTGAATTCACAGGATGCTTTATTCTCCTTTAAAGTGCTGTTTTTTTCTGAATAATTTGCTGTTCCGCTCAGCAATATGTGTGTACCATCCAGCTGGCCTTTTTTCCTCTAGCTTAGACTATGATTTATTCCTCCAAAGCTCAGAGACCTTCTTACCTTCATGTAAATAACGTATTCCTGAACTCATGGTAGACTCATCTGCCCAATCGGTGCTTCCCAGAAGGCTGATCATCCACTTTGGGTCAAAGACTCACTGTGGTACATTTACCGCAGTAGTGGGCCACCAGCTTATCCTTTGGCTGCTGAGCAAGGTGCTCTACATTGTTTGAGACATCTTCACAGCAGTATTTGGTAGTAGGCAGTTCCTAGTCAGCTGCCTTGTAGCCTGAAGTACTGACCTCTGTTGGGTAAGCTTAAATGTAGCATTTAGAAAAAGACCTTGACAATTCCTCAACTGCTCTTTCTTGGCTCGTCCTTAGGACCTCTGAAGTTAGCGTTGACTGCAATGGCAGTTTGGTTTCTAGATGCCAGAGAAAATAGAACAGACATGAAGATTTTTTTTCCAGAGAAAACTGAGCACCTCTACAATATTCAGATACTAAGAAAAACAGCCGAAAGAAACATCTTTGACATCAACCTAAAGTTCTGCAAATCAGACTGTGTGTGGAGGATGCAAAGCCACATAAGAGTACAGAACGTCTTCATCCTATGTCAGGATCTGACTGTTGTGCATTCACATGGCCGTGTACAGTGACTGGTAGGAACAAAAAGCTGTAATAAATCAGAGGGTTTTATAGAGGTGTTTCCATACACATGTTTTGTAGATAGGTATCCACACAGTATGTATGGATAAATGCGACCCAGAGAGATTTACCTAATTTATTCCAATAAATCCATTCACATTAGAAAACTGAGGTAGCCAGCTTGGACTTCATTTGCCCATGTTGCTTTGGATACTTTTTTTTGATACTTTGGTTTATGACAAAGAGCTGCACTTGAGCAGGTAGCCTGATTCTGAAAAATGCAGAACTCTGCATTCATCTGCTTATGCAAAAATTGACCACTATTTTTGGGTAGGTTGAAGTGGGTTATAATTTGGTGCCAACAGCAAGAGGTTGCCATCTGTCAATGCAGAGAGAGGTGATAATCAAGTATTTGGTCATGGTAGGCATTACTGTAACAGGGAAGCTGAAAAAGTACTTTTTCATCTGCTTTCTGCCTTCACCAGAATTCCTCTGAAACCAGTAGCGGGATGAGATGGATGTGGTCCATTCACTACTGTGGAAAATGGACTCTATCAGGATCAGTCTTCAGTGGTTAACAACTTTCTGATAAAATAGAGTGCCCTAAAAAGACACAGTAGCAATAGGCTGGTGATGAACACCCTCTGTAGACTGGGCAGCATGCAAGGCAGTGACAGTACAAGCCTCTTCCCTCTGTGCCATCAGCACTCTTCATCTTGGAGCTAACCTGTGAGGATGCATCCCCCCACCTTTCACAATCCTGTTGAACATCACCGGTTGCAGTAATGGATTTTTGTGGTGGAGAGTTTCACTGTGGGTAGCTGATGCCTGGACATAATTGAACAGCTGTAGCTAGATAACGACTTTCAATCCCAGGAACAACCGAACCTGGTGACCCAACATTGAGACTCCCTATTCTATTACCACTCCTCTGAGCCACTCTGTTCCCACCCTGTACTTTCAACATATTTAACATGTTACAGCTGTGCTCACTGCTATACAATAGTTAAGAGGGCTGCCAGCATTTCCAGTGTGAACTCATATTTTAAGGCTAATAACTCAGCTGTAAAAATGTGCTCTGGGCTGAAACTTTATAAGGAAGATCTCAGCCCAAGAGTGACATTATCTGGGGAAAAAAAAAAAGAGAAAACATATCAATTTAGTCATTCTTAATCAGTACAGATATATTAAAAAGAAAGTAAGTAATCCTTGCCAGATCAGTTATTTACCTTTTTTTCTTCTTAGTTTAGTAATAGCAAAAATCCACACCTTTTTGAACTTATCACTTCTGCTTTTTAGACTAGCTGGACCACTTATATAATGAAGTTTTACTCAAAAGGGTCAGTTTTAAAGCACTTTTCCTCAGTATTTTTGTCCTCTTTTAAAAGACAATAAAGTGTTGAGGAAAGTAGAGTTAAGCTTGCTATTTTCTATTATGTGCTTCAGACCTGCTCATCAAGAATCAAGAGGTAAAATGTTTCCTTTTCTTGATTAGTTTGGACTGGAATGTGCAATTGAAGCCACCTGTTCTCTTTTGGCCTGCAGTAGTGCTGATCCAGGCTGTACCCCAGTCTGAATGCTTGTCGACTTGGAAAAGCTCAGATGTAGATCCAGACTCTCCCAGAACCCCATTTAAAAGATCAGCTCCTGAAACATCCGTATCTCACACAGTGTGTAAAGCATTTAGAGGTCTTTGATAGAAGGGAGACTTACTGCATTTATTGTAATACACAGGCTGGTTCCTTAAAATAAATGAGGACTTAAAATATCACATTTTTAGTTATAAAATGTGTTCATCCTCTATAAACTCCTATTTTCTCACTATTGATGCAAAACTGAGGGCTTGAGTTTGATTTCATTTACATCATGTGTACTTCACTGATTTAAATGTGGTTGCCTTTGAATTACCTGCTCTGTGTGCTTGCTGCTGTCAGCTTCACTGGTTTCTTGTGATCTCATGCAACAAGAACAGAATTCTTAGGCAAGAACATTTTCACTGCCACAGTTTCTCCAGATTGTGTCTATGTTATTGGTTGTTCAAAACAATGGAAAGCTTCAGAGGTGTCACTGAGAGCATCATCTAAGGATGGTAGAGTTATCTAGGTGCAGCAAAAGCCACATGCTGGTGGCAGTTGGCTTACACAAAGTCAAGCCCAAGCAGCAGTTCATCTGGTTGGAGTCAGAGAAACCATAGTTAAAATTTGTAAAGGCATGGGCAAGGTATAGGATCACATTGATTTTACTGATGGAGTATAAGGTAAGAAGGCAGTATTGAAAATTTGTGCTTCGGTTTTGGTTTTCAGGTCTGTCACAAAACTGGCACTGACAGGTAACCAACTTTAACCAGTCAAAGGACAAATCCTGATAGAAAAAAATGGTGGATTTCACCGATAGCCTTCCCTGAGGGATTATGAGTCCAGAAAATGAAATGTGATTTGGGACCTGTGATAGGGCGTTTGCGCTCTGAAAACCTGTGGTTTTAAATGAGAGGAAAGGCAGGGCTTGAATAGTTTTCTTTCTGTTGCTGTGTGAGAAAGGGCTTTGTTTAACATAACAGATTACAAATCTAACAGAACATGACAGAAATACAGATTTCTGTATTTGTCCTCTTTTTTAAGGAGACATGTCTAGATTTCAAGATCAGAATGAACCACTGTGATCTAGAACTGAACTGATATATAAAATGAACTGTGGCTTATTACAGTATTTCCTCTGTATCCCAACTTCAAGTCTAAAATCTATTATTGAACAGAAGCATATCTTGAGAAAAACATCCTCACCCACTCAAGGTTTCATTCTCAGCATCCCCTGCTATATGTCTCTCCTAATAGGTAGGATAGGAAGGATTTCTCAGAAGATTACCTAGATATTACTGCCCCTCATCAGCCTTCCCTAACTTTAACTTACTAAAAATCAGAAAATGGAATAAGGAGGGGAAAGGACAAAATTTTCTGACACCCCCCATGCCTTTAATCTTTCTTTGTGCAGGAGCTGCACAAAAAGGCATTTAGACATAGGCAGCGAATGACAGTGTTCTCTCATGTAGGATGGATGTTGGGTCTGTAGCTGAATTTGAGAGTGATTGAAGCAACACCAGCCTCAGCATTTCAAGATGGCCCCTTGCAGCTGGATACCTGGATTGTGTGGCAACTCCTGTATCAGCATGACTGAGAGTACAGCTTAAATTTGGGCCTGACCTGGGAGTTAGCGCTGAACTGCTTAAGAGTTACCTTTGGCTTGACATTGCAAGGGCCACCAAGCAATCCATGAGCAGCTGTGTGAAACATTCTCACTTATATTGACCATCACTACTAAATTCTGACTTGCAAGAGCCTATCTCAATTTGCAGTTGCAGGGAGACATCCTGATATCTACCCATCCCATGACCATTCATCCCATTGTCCTCTTGAGCGTTAGGGACCTCACAGAGGAGCAGTCTGCTGTCTGCCACCTCAATATGTCTCCTTGACACTTCACTGAGTGATACCACGTCACTTTCTGAAAACTGAAGATATTTCCATCTAACACTGGTTATGCTTCGGTCTTTCTAGGTGTTGTGGAGTTTACACCGTGCCCAGTCGTACTATTTGCCTCTGGCTGTGGTTGTGTAGGCTGTCATTTTGTCATCTTACCTCTGGCAAATACATAGGATTATATTACCCACCTGCTTTTCTGTTTTCTGTTTTTCTTTTGTTGGTAGCCAGTTCCTCAACATTTCTGATGTCTCCCAGCATCAGGGTTTGTCCTAATGAGTGAAACTTTTTTTCCAGCACAGCCGCTAGATTGCAGCTCACACAGCACAAGTCCCTCATGGTTTTGGGCAGGAAATGAAACACAGCACATCTGTTACAGATCACAGCTGCTGTCCTGTCACCGGCCCTTGTAGTGTCAAGGCTAGAAGTGCACGTAGAAGAAATGTTACAGACATTTCCTTCTCAAACCCAGTTAGCCACTCCGTGCCTGGCAAATGACCTATGTACTAAATCTCACCAGAAAAGCAGAGATCAACAGCACAGTGTCTCAGACATTTGGTCTGATCAAACGTCTGTTGTCATGACTTCATGGAGACACACAGGCAGGCAGGGCTGCCTCACTGTGTCCAGAAGGCTTGAGACCTAGGGAGTGCCACAGTCCTACCTTATTAAACACACCTTACATGCTCTCATGCCACCAACCTGCTCCACTCGTTTACATCCAAACACAAGCTCTGGAGGCAAATCTTGCTGTTAGGTATTTTTCTTGTATTTTGAATGCATTTCTCTGAGTGAAATAAAATAAGTAAGTCTTTTCAGCCAATAGCAGAAGCTCTAATAATTTCTTCTATGTTGCTTATAAGTAAGAAGTTTGGAAACCTGTCACTGTTTCTTTTAGTTACTTTTGTCATAATAAATCCTGGACTGAGAGTGACAACATCCAAAAAATTATCCACATGTTAAAAAAAGCAGTGTGGCCTGAGTGGGTGTGATAGAAACGACAAGATCATTTGTCTTTTGTTATGCAATTCTAAGGGTGTATCTATGTATGTATACGTAAGATCATAGGATTGACGATGCAAATATGACATCCTTTTTGAAATTTCATTTAAACCCAGTAAGACAGGGAAGTGAAAATTTAGGCTAAACACTGGTGTTGATTCATATTTTAATTGCACTGTTTCCATTTTGCACCTTGTTAGATCTAGGATGTGCCATCAAGTCAATCTGCATGCTTGTTTATAAGGTCTTTGATACAGTCTCCCACAGTATCCTCCCTGGAGAAACTGCCAGACCATGGCTTGGATGGGATTATTCTCCACTGGGTTAAAAAAGTGGCTGGAGGGCCAGGCCCAGAGAGTGGTGGTGAATGGAATTAAATCCAGTTGGCAGCCAGTCACGAGTGGTGTCCCCTAGGGCTCAGTATTGGGGTCAGTTCCCTTTAGTATCTTTATCAATGATCTGGATGAGGGTATCGAGTGCATCCTCAGTAAGTTTGCAGATGGCACTAAACTAGGTGGGAGTGTCGATCTGCTTGAGGGTAGAAAGGCTTCATGAAGGGATCTGGAGAGGCTGGAACTATGGGTCGAGGCCAATGGGATGAGGTTCAACAAGGCCAAGTGCCAGATCTTGCACTTGGGTCACAACAACCACATGCAGCACTACAGGCCTGGGGAAGAGTGGCTGGAGAGCTGCCTGGCAGAAAGGGACCTGGCGGTGTTGGTCAGCAGCCGGTTGAACATGAGCCAGCAGTGTGCCCAGGTGGCCAAGAAGGCCAACAGCATCCTGGCCTGCATCAGGAACAGTGTGGTGAGTAGAACTCAGGAGTTGTCTACTTGGCACTGTGAGGCCCCATCTTGAGGACTGTGTACAGTTTTGGGCTCCTTACCACAAAAAAAAAGACATTTTGGTGCTGGAGTGAATCCAGAGAAGGGCAACAAAGCTGGTGAAGGGTCTGGAGAGAAAGCCTTATGAGGAGAAGCTGAGGGAGCTGGGCTTGTTCAGCCTGGAGAAGAGGAGGACGAGGAGAGACCTTATTGCTCTCTACAACTACCTGAAAGGAGGTTATAGGGAGGCAGGGGTTGGTCTCTCCTCCCAAGGCACAGGCAATAGAACATGAGGAAATGGCCTCAAGTTATGACAGGAGAGGTTCATATTGTATATCAGGAAAAAATTTTACACGGAAAGGGCTATTAAGCATTGGAATGTAGTGCTCAGTTTAGTGATGGGTTGTTGTTTTTTATCAGAGTTAGGTTAATGGTTGGACTAGATGATCTCAGATGTTCCTTCCAACCTAGATGATTCTATGATTCTATGAAGGGAGGGAACGCAGAAAAACTGTTCGGAGAGGAAAGAGCATTTGGATTTAGCTTTAATAGAAGAAACTCCATTCTAATGCTAAGAAAAACTAGCCCACAGGAAAGAGACTCCCGATTCCCATTTATTAGAATGCTACATTAGCCACTGGGAGACAGTGGATGAGTGAATTAGTTGACATCAGAAAACATGTATAAGAACATAACAGAATGGAATTACCAAGCACAACACTTTAGCATGCATCACATACTAATTAGGTATAGATCAGGAGTTCTCGGCAGGTTTTCAGTAATAGTGTTGAGGTTTTGAGATCTGTGCTTATTTTGACATGGAATGAAGAGACCTTTGGTTATCACTTGTGAAATCTGATAGTGGGAAGGGCAGGAGAAGATTCCAGTGGTTATGTCCCGGGCAAATCACAGCCTCAGTGGTTCTTCTTTGTGTGTTGGGGATGCTAAACCTTATTTGAACATTGCGAGGATGCTTTTGTTAGTGATGGCTGTTCTTGACAAAGCAAAAGCACTGTTAGGTGGATTGAATATATAAAGCCAGCATACAGCCAAGTGGTCTTATAAACTGAAGGATAGAAAGAAAACCAAAGAAATGGGATTTCTTGTTCCCCTCTTGAATATGTCAGAAGAGGGAGCAAGAGCTGTCTATGGCCTCTCTGTCTACTGCAGCACTTGCTGTGATAAATGCCCCACTGCAACAGGTCATTTCCTAACTTCTGTGGGCTCTTTCCTTTAGCAGCCCCCAGCAAAAGTACTGCCATTTATTCAGGCACATAACACCAGTAATTTTATTTATTCCTGAGACAAGTTGGAGAAGAATATGAAAATTACTGTTTATCTCTCAGTCTAGAAAGAGCACATGGGCTTGTGGTACAGCCTGTGTGCAGACAGTAAGGGCAAAGATAGCAATTCAGGTATATTTTCCCTTCAGAAATATTGTCCTTTTGCTCAGTGGCCTTTCTCTTGAGATCTTACTTTTGGTGGAAAGATTTAAGTCACAATGCAAAAGTAATTTTAGGCACTGAATGACACAGGCAACTTCTTGATAGCAGCAGAAATGCTATCCCTTTCTTTTTTTAAATCCTTTTAGATTAACAAACAGCAGTATACTAAGAAGCTATTTTTTCATCTCTGGTAGAAGCATAAACTACTAACATAGAATCACAGTGGTACTCCCTGATGTAATACATTTATTAACAGGTGCCAATATAGTTGTAGGTATTGTTTTATTTGTGCACACAGTTACTGATACAAAACTCTTTCTATTGCATCAACTGCATTTTCTTTATCTCATCATGTTCCCATTTCTATATCCTTTTAATCTGCATTTATATATGTAGGCTAGTAATTGTATATTATCAAAAGCTGTATTTCAGAATAGGAGACAGGATATATAGTTAAAGGCAAGGACAATGGGAAAAAAGCCATCAAAAACCTTAGCTGTTGTTGTAGGCAAGGTGGTGCATATGCAAGGGTCACTTTTGTTCCTTATTTACCACACTGTATTTGGACTCTTAATCCTTTAAGACCAGTTACATCTGGGTAGTAGCTCTTTTGAACCTATGACATATAATTTCAGCTGAGGAAAAAAGTTTACAAACACACCAGAAAAAAAATGTGTCCATTTAGCCAATGAGATTCAGCTAAGGTATGAAGGTGATGCCAAATGAGAATTTGAAATTATGTCCAGGATTTGAAATATTGCAATACGAAGCTGTGATTTAGTACTTGCCACAGAAGCAGGACTCAGAGTTTGTGGTCTGTATCAGGCTTTGCCCATTCCAAAGGTAAAGCTGCTTTAATTTGGTGCAGTGTTTGGGCTTACTGCTCACTTTACCTCATTTTTAGCAAGCTTTTAAATTCAGCAATGTAATGAAATGAAACAAAAAATCCTAAGATTTCCAGAATATATCTATTAGCTGATGTTTGCTGATCTTTACCATACTAAAATCATAATTTAATCTCTGATCAGCTAGTAACTGCTGAGGCAATTGGTAACTTTTCGTTGAGAAAGGGGAAGTAAGTTTTCTTTGATTTTGAAATATAATCAGTTTTTGTGGAATATCAACAAATATCCCAAAGGAGTTGATGAGAGATGGCAGAGAGGATTTCACATCTACTGTTGATCTTCGTCCTCTAGTCATGAAAGTTGGGCCACTTAATAGCCAGTTCAGAGTATTTCACCAGACTCACGGCTCTGACAGTAGGACCCTATTTTTTCTGCTGCATGTAAGAAGCAGCTGAAGGAGATGAGGCAAGTCAGTCTAGACACAACAGTAGATCAATAGAAACATGATCGTCATTTATTCAGTATGCAGAGAGAGTACATTTATCTGCAAAAAAAAAGTATGTATGTTGTGTTTTTTCATATTAATTCTTGATAGACACATCTGTCTGATAAGTGTAAGGAAAGTCATCCTTTCGCTCAGTTTAATAAAACCTCAAGAAACAACATGTTCTTGATAACATAAAGACATTTACTTGGGCATATGGTAATAACTTTTCAGATGGAATGACCTGGTGCTTGTATGACTGCACAATGTGTCTGTAAACAAATTTGAAAAGTAATTTTTCTGCTGTAATGTTTATTGGTTTTACATTCGCCAGGATTTACAAAATTTCTAAATATGGTTAACTTGTTAAAACTTCCTAAATAAAGCAAAAGTAAACTGTAAAATAAGCAGATGCTTACTGTAAGCTTTAAAAACTATTTGTTCAGCTGTTATTTGTGCCCTAAATCCAATCTTAGTATTAGAACACTGAAATGCAAGAGAAGCCTTTAATGCAGTTCATTATTCTAGCAAACTGGGACTAATTAATCCTTCCTCTCACTGGCCCCCCGAGTGCATCTCTCAACTAGTGAACCCTCTGTTCCTAAAGCCCTCTAATACAATTTTTATTTCTGATGTCACTTTCCCACACTTCAAGGCATGTAAGGTGGCATGTGTCATTGCACCACCATTAAACTTTATTTCTGTTGATGCATTTTGGTATTGACAAGTACTTAAAGATAGCTTACTTAATATAATAAACAGGCTGTATTTAGTGTCCTTCCTGTGATTTCAGTTTTTTGCCATACAGGGAGTGCACTTGTGTTTGTAGCTGATAAACTTCTTTCTTTGAAAGTGATAGTCTAGAAAATATTCTGAAATAAATATATTCACTGTCTTATATGACAGGTATGTCCATACAGCTTAGAGCATTTTAAAACACAAGGTATTTCAAATAAAGTGAAGAGGAATTAAAGTCTGTATGTAAATAAACTTGGGTTTATCGCAGTGTTACAAAAATCATGCATTATCTTCTGTATCATTGATTGATTCTTTACCCTTTCCCCTGTTAATCTTAATTCCTTTTTAAGGCACTATAGAATCAACAGAATTCTATGACAAGTCGTATGCCAAGAATATCTTGCCAAATTTAAAAGTCATTATAGTAACAAGTTTCTTACAGGAATTATAAAAAAAATTAATCATACTGAAGCAACAGGGCAGTCCTAAATAATTGGCAGGCCAACTACTTGTTTTGGCAAAGGCAGTGGCAAAAACCTCATCATAATTTCTTCTGCAGGTTTTTGCAATGAAGCTGGACCTTCAGTAGTATTTTAAGATGTCTCTATATATACAGTTTAGAAAGTTGGTATAATCAGACATCCAGACAGTTCAAGATGAAAAATATATTTGCTGTAGCCTCTCCCAGTTGCCAAGTGGATGTTTATCAGTAAACACCTATTATAGGCTGAAAAGAATTAAATTACTTTTAATGTGACGGCAGCATCTGATGCAAGACATTGTTGTCTTCTACAGCTAAATAAGTTCAATGTGAATGGACTTGACAGCATGTATTATGAAACGCATTATGGTCTGGAGACTGGGTGTCGCCCTAACAACCAGATGATATTTCCTTAATTAAGTATAATTTTTTCCCTACGTGACACAAGAGGATTCTGCAAACTCTGGTGAATTAATGGTCTGGCAAATGCATGTAATTCTCTGCTCTAGGTAACTGTCAGCTTCAAACACGCTAAGCTGTCTTAGGAAAGCTGCAAATGCTTGATTTGTTTTCTCAGCTTCTTTTCCTAACCTACTAAATGGTGCATGTTTAGGGACTAGAATATATGTGTTTTCTATTTTAAAATAATATGTTTACTGTCTCTGAGCAATTTCTTTGTCCTTGATGTATTCTCTCTCCAGTCCATATTTTTTTTAATAGTTTATTTGCAAAACCTGTCTTGCTTACTTATTTACTGAAAGACATCTGCTATCAGATGTTTCCACTGTGTGTCTGGCACTTGTGTTTGCTACACTAAATCATAAAACTTCCTTCACCGCTGCCCCTTCTTCATTTCCAGGTTCCTGAATTTATACACAGGAGTAGCTATCAGTCTGTCACATCTGTAATCACAGCAAGTTCCCCCAGCCATGCCTTTGCAATAAACATCTTTGGAAAGAAAGCTTGATATTATCAAGAAGGCTTTGGGACATCCCAAATTAATGGCAGGCACTACTGCTGGCTGTGTGGGGCTTCAGGAAGCTGTGGTGTGGGTGTGACTTTCTGCTTAGCCTTAGCCTCACAAGTGGGAGCTCACCTTGTCTGTTGTGGAAAGTCCTGAGGCAATTCACTCTTTCTAAGCCAAAGGAGAAAACTGCTCATAGAGGGAACTGAGAACTGTTTTTTGGTTGACAAATTCGATGCGAGCGTTTATAGTTTGGTACTATAAAAAGGTTGTTTTGTGGTGTGCATCATTCTAAGCATAAAGCTCACAATTTTTTACCATAACCAAAAAGTGCAGGTGGATGTCCAAACCCCAAGACCTCGTTTGGCTGCGTGGTATGCCATGCCACTGATTTTGAACATACAGCAAGAACGTAATTTTCCAAGAGCATGATGCTAATTCGGACTCTTGCACTGCATCTAACATGCAGAGACTGCCAAATGAGCTGAATGAGTGTATGCCGTATAGATTTGCTTTCAGGCTCTTGCAGAAAAAGGGTAGATTATTTTTTTTTCAAGAAAATGAGGAGCAGCATGAAAGAAAGAATGTCATGTAAGAAAGAAAGAAGGGGTTTTTTTTAATAAAATATTAACTCTGCTATGCTGAAAGAAATTCTGTGGTGAAACTTTGTGACTATCGTGATTTGTAGGACCTGTGCAAACAAGAAGGGTAACACTGTGGTGGTTCGTTAGAATGAGTTAATCAGTGGGTTAATCAGTGTAAACCAGTGCAAACTAATATAGCCAAGAAAGAGTGTTCACGAGTGTTGCAGGCTTGATACTTGCACACTGATCAGCTTGTTTTATAAGGGTTTATTTGGAATCATGACAGATATTCTGTAGAGGCCAGTTTCTCTAATTTGCCAAATTTCTCTAGGGACTCTTCTCAGTGCAAGAAATGTAATTCACTATGTGACATAAAACAAGCACGTATGTATTTCATACACTGAGGATATTACAAAAAGGACTGACCAAGCTGAGCCTACTTCGTCATTACCATTGCATTCAAGTAATGAGTTCTTGGAGACTGCAGAATCTATGCTTCTCAGATAGGATGTGCATAGAAAAAATATTGCTGGAAGGTGTGAAAAAAATTGAATTGGTACTTGCCCAGCATTTTTTATTTATTTTCTATTTGAAACTTAAAATTTGAAATCTTTTGCTTCTAACCAGATCCTTGACAATGCAGTCACATAGCTCTACATAAACGTGAGATAGACACTTTAAAACAGGTGTGTTGTGATTTCTGGAGCTAGTTTGTTTTAAATTCCTCTTTAGAGGTGGCTTTTTTCAGTAATCTGGATGAAAAAAAAATGTCAGTTTTCCTTTTTTTTTAAAACAAACACGTTCATCCACATTTTCCATACTTTGTAGCAGATCTAATGTTGTGATTGTACAAATTTAAAACGTTTGCACACAAACATACATATGCGGAGCTGTTATTTCATAGGAAGAAATAGCAGGAAATACCTCCTTACTTCACTATCTGCAAGAAAAAGAGCAGACCACTGTTTCTGACTGACCTACTCTAACCAACTCAGGAAATAGGATTTTACACTATTGAACTGAAGAGAATCAACACTTCACTAAGGCATGAGGTTACCAACATGGGACCTTGGGGAGTGGGAGAGCAAAAACCAAGGAATGTGAATAGCAAAGAAGCTTTCTCCAAAGCTCCTCTGGCATGTCTTTTGTTTCATTTTTGTTCAAAGTCTTATTCTTGCTTTAGTTCATATGCTGTTTGTTATTAATGTCTTTGTTTTTCATTCGGAGAAGAAAAATGCTTTTAAATGCTGTGTATGTATTTTAAATGGATGTCGCTTCCAAACTCACTGTCAATAGTTAGTCTTACTTAATCAGCTATAAAATGTCGTGAGCAAGGGTTCCTAATTGAGACTGGAAAAATCCAAGATAATTACCCTAATAGATTGAAGATCTCAGAGACTGAAGGTTTTAGAAGTCAGACACATGTGTTCTGTCTGAAGATTGTTCTGCATAGGATATGGAAAAATAGAAATGACAGGCATTTTGCAATGTACAGTAGCATTCATTATAGAAAGAACATATGCATTTGTTTGTCAGAAGCAATGAAGTAAAAAATTACACTTAATTGGAACTGACATAAAATGGCCTCATTAGTAGGACAAATAATATATGCGTGTAGCTTGGTTGTCAATAGGAACAAAACATATTTTCTCTGACAGATATATTAGTCTCTTCTAAGATTCATGTCAAGTTTTCAGCCAGGTTCACTCATTTAGAGAATGCCACCTTTTTTTTTTTTTTTTTTTTTTAAAGTGAAATACTGAAGTGTAAATGATGTGTATTTATAGGGTGCTGTGATAACACCAACAATGGACCACACTATGTCAATGCAGCCAGCAAGCATGATGGGCCCTCTGACCCAACAGATGAACCACCTTTCCTTGGGCACAACAGGAACGGTAAGAGCATTAACAATACTATTTACTTTCTATATTACAAAGCATTTCATTTATTGCTTACTGAGTTTCTCAAGTAATTTATTACTCTTGAGTTTTTACTGTTTCACCTTTTTGCAGTGGAATATTGCCACGGTTTACTTTGTTTTTTCTCCATGTCCAGAGATGTCTGGCCTGTCCGGGCAAACATATCAAAGTGCCTTTCATCATGACCCAAACATGGTATACGACACAAACAATATCCCCATATCACTATGTCACACAAACATATATTTAGAGATATGTTTCTAAAACCATCATACAGTCAGCATTTGGGATTACAGAACAGAAATTACAAAGTAGTATAAGTAATGAAACAGTACATCAACAAAACCTGCTCTCTACGTAGTAGGAATTACGTGTACTAATTCTCATGTAAATATGGAAGTACTTCTGTACAATTTGGTTTTTTAGTAAAAATTGTTTGCTTGTCAATCTGCAAAGTTTTATACCATTGGGAAATGGGAGTTCTGGCTTCATGGTAGGACCCACTATTCACTTCTAAACCACAGCAGCCAGCCATAGACAGTTTGCTCCAGGCTCGGAAATGTGGTTTTGGGTCAAGGTCAGCTGTGTTTCCAGTATATTATATGTAGACATGCTTATTTCCACAATTATTTTCTCTTTAAGCTGTGTCAGTCAAACTCAATTAACTCTCCCACAGTCAGAGAAAGGCAAAAAAGTAGTTAATAAAACTTATTTAACTTCTTTGAAATGTTCCTAAAATACAACTGCTTACACACAATTTATGGTTATTTGATATGTGAATGTGCATATACATGTATATTTTTATGAACATGCAGGCATAAACATTGCACTTTTATATCTTTTGACAAAGATTTTTTCATACAATTGTGCTTTATGTAATAATTGTATGAAAAATCTATTATGCATTTACAAATTTTTTTTCTAGTTCACCACTGTACTATTGTTAGGTATTATTTGATACTAATCTATAGGAACACAGTTGTCCAACTTTGGTTTTGGGGTGGGTTTTTTTTTTTCAAATTGGATAAGGTACTGCATGAAATTGTATCTTTACAAAGTTATTTAACTCACTGTATTGTATCTTCTCTTCCTTTCCCCCCTCCTCTCTCTCTCTTCTTTTTTCTTATGTGTTCAATTTAACTCTAGTGTCTCTTTCCCCATTAAAAAAACCCAAAACCAAACAACTTGTTTGATATCTGAGACTTCTGTATTTATTTCGGAGGGAACTTGAATATGATGGTTCATTGTTTATTCCTGCTATTTTATTTTAAATGTTTCAGTCAGCAATCAAAAGAAGTAAGAATTACATCTCAAAGTTAATATCAGCATTTTTTCCCTTCTGAAGAGTTGAAATTGAAGGAAATACTAGGACTAATTACACTGCTTGTGTAATTACTGTGATTCAAAAGTGTGTTTAAAAATTAAGACAAGGAAATTGAAAATTAATTCTGGTTGTGCTGCTGGGCAGCTCTTAGGAATTTTTCCCTGTGTCTCTCATTTTCATTCCCATGACTCTTGCATATATTGTCTTCTGTGCTTGTTTTCTCACAATCTTAATGCAAACTAGAAATTTCCCAGCTAATGTTCTCTTCCGACCTGAGACAACTATTACAATGCTTATAGTAACAAATCTTTAGTAACAAACCCACTTGGGGTGGCAGAGGGAGGACTCTGAAAGGCAGTAGGTGATCTAATGGATGATAATAACATCCTGAATTTATTTTACTGCAACTGAAAGTAAAGAAAATCTTTCCTTCCTTCTCCTAGCTCTTCACACAGTCTTATCTTTCAAGGTCACAGCATTCCCTGACAACTTATTGAAATACATTCAGAGGTATATCATATATGTTTAAACTTACGATCTTTAAAGCTCCTAACTCATTTACAGAAAATTTTAAGAGCAGGATAGGGTAAATGATTGATGTGTGTTACAATATCCATAAGCTTTTCATAACTCTCAAATGGAAACCTATTTTATTGCATACAGGTTTTCTCTTTGGTGAAAACACCATCAGCACCATATTCAGTTAAAGTCCTCATGCACACACCAAAATCATGGAGGTCAGGGAGAACTTCAGGATTTGGGCTGCCGGTAGCAGTTTTGTTGGATGTATCAATCTTGACTTGAAATTGAATCTTCCTTACCTGTTCTGTTACAAAAAGAAAAAAAAACAAACAAAAAACCAAAATCAAAAACAAACTGTGGAAGAAATTGACAACCTATTTAGAGATATGATTTATTTAGAGATATTTTTACTTCATTTGTTCTGAAGTCTGAATTTCAGTCCAGAGAGAGGAACATTGAAAGCATAAAGCCATGATGAATTGAGCAAAGTCCAAATCATGCTACTGTGAGTACCTCAGCAGGACTAAGTTTTGTGGGAGAGAAAAGACATAAACTATACATTTTTATTACAAACTTATTTCTAATTTTGTCCTTAAAACTGTGCAACAGGATGACATAAAGAGCCACCAGCTATCTTTCAAGAAACCAGCCAAATTCTTTTAAGCAAACAAGCCAAAAAGTCACAAACAGTTTTGCTCAGTGTTGGCTGTAACTCTGTCCCAATTTAATTTAAAAGCTTGGAATATGCAAAGTATTTTTTATTAAAAGGCTTTCATATATTCACTTCCTTAGGCAAACCATTTTGCTAATTAACATAACGTATTTTTCAGCCAAAACAGACCTCTGTGGTCACTTAAGTCAGAGTTGACTTGAAACTCACTGCAAACTTGCCTGATTCAAGATGAATGCTGGGTTTCTAAAACATAGCTTCAACAGAAAATCTATTCTCTGGTGAGTAAGCTAGAGAAATAGCATAAGGGCCTGTGTATGCTTGGTATCTTGTGGGAATTATTCTGTCTTTTGACGCTCTCTAAAAGATTAAAATACTTAATCCAGGCTGGAGACGTTCCAAAGGGGAGACCCTTCACAGAGGAGCACTCTTTAGCCCTTCAGTGAGGCAAGTTACCTGAGTAAGAGCGGCCTCTGCCAATTCCTGCCTCGACACCACAAACTGGATTTGAGTTCTGATCTCTCAGCCTTGAAGTGCACGTTAAAACCCCATGGGAATTCGAGGGGCAGCTGCCTCCATCCCTGCCTGCACTTGACTATTTACTCTCGCCGGGCCAGGGAGGGGATTTCTGGCTAAATGCTGGCAGCACTGCTCGCTTCCATCTGGGAGCATCCAGTTCAGCAGCCAAAACGGAGCAGTTTTCCTACAACCCCACTCATAACCAGCTGGCTTCCCCTTGTGCTATGGGAGGCCTTCAGTTACTGGCCCCAAAAAGAAAAAGGAATTTTGTTTCAAAAAAAAATTGGCATGAATACATGAACAAGTTGTTTTCTTTCTCTCAAAAAAAAAAAAAAACCACCAACAAATGCTTATTTAGGTTTAATTGATTATCTTTTTTAACATTCTTATTTCTTACCTATCATTGTATTGTCTGCATAATACCAGACATGTCTGCTATACACTAAGCACTCCTTAATCAAGAGGATGCACTAAGGCTATCAAGGTGCCAGGCAAAGTGAAAAGCTGCAAATCCATCTTGATTTCAGTGCTCATATCATAAAAGCATACAGCTGCAGCTAATAGTCTGGGCCAAAGGATAGTATAGGCACTGAGGGAGGAGAGGAGGTAATGGTCTGTAGTTTGTGGCAGCTCAATACTGTTTCTATGCTGTGAGAGAATTTCATACAGCATTTGCATCACCCAGTTACTGTGCTTTGTGCTTTATCCAGCAAGAACAAAATTTCTTACTGCCTGCGTGAAAATCAAATTGATTTCTGCCAGTGAAAGTACAGTTATATTACCGATGAATTAAGAGGCAAGTGTGCAGCTCTGATCACCTCCCAAAATCTGCCTGTGATCTGGAATTAAGCGGAGAATCTGCCAGAGGAGCAATTTTGGCCTTATTTGTATGTATTTTTCATACATACCTCTTCACTCAAAAAAATTCAGAAAGCATTTACATGGGTGGGCTGGCTCTGGGCAAAGATGTAAAGGTAAAGAAAACCTAATCTTAAATTATGTCAAGATTCCAGCAAAAAAAGTGATAACTCTGAATATTTGATTAAGGCTAACAGTTCACTTCAATTCCTGCAATTGTATTAAAACAAAATTTTAATGCCAGGAGGCATAATGTATAGACAGACAATAGGTTTTAAGCTTGAAATTTTTCTTTTGTTTACTAGCTTATTATTATTTATTTCAGAAGTCATGCTTTTCCTATGTAATATTCATCTACAATTAGGTCTGCTATTCAAAAAGGTACTGCAAGGAGAAGAGAGTGAGCCAGTCTGTATGGATAGCGTTGGAGGAGAGTAGCATTAGTGTGTGTTTAATAATGCATGGAGGCTGGAATTGTTCCATCATCAGCCTGTCATTCAAAATGTTTCCGATGCAGCCATTGATCTGACATCTGTTTCGTGGTTTAATAAAGTTGTGATTGATGGCTTGAGTGGATATAATACAAAAACCTTTAGAAACATAAAAGCTGAGCGGTGTGATCACTGCTTTCAGTCCCTGTTGCTTGGCTCCCTTTTAGTGCAGCACTTCCATGTTGGGCCATCGGCAGCAGCAACGTGCCTCTTCAGCGGGAAGATTTGCTCCATTCTCTCCCTCTGCTGCTCATTCCTGCTGTGCACTTTCTTGGTCCAGGTTTATCTCCCCTCCCTGCAGTTAGCATCCATTTCAGATGCCGCTTGAGTTCCAGTTTCATCCAACAGATTGAGGCAGACTTTTGTTGGTCCTCATTGGCAGAGGGGTAATTTCAGTTTTGGTTTACTCTCTTTTGGAAGTGCCTTACTGTAAGCTTGTTTCATCTTAAGCCTGTGAGGCCCACACCAGTGGGAGAGTGAGTAGAAGCCAGGTTTTTCAGTAAAACTGCTAGCTCAACTGTGCTGCCTAATTGTTCTTCATGCTTGCAGACAGTTCACTCAGCTTGCAGTTTCTAATTTAGAAACATAAGGGGCAACTTACAAAATAAGCTCTCTATTGCACTTTTGAAATAACCTTAAAAGAAAAAAAAAAAAAACTAAAAAAAAGTAAATGTTTAATTGTTCCAAATACCTCTGTATTAAAAATGTTGTCACTTAGAAGAGCTGCATTGACATAAAGTGGGATTCTGTTGAAGCTGCGAACCACCTTAACTCAGCTTTCCTGGTTTGTAGTATCACCAGAAATCTCTCAATGGAATAACAAGCTTGTTATGTGGGTACATCAATCTTATCTTCCACTTTGTTAGTTCTTTTTGTTGCCAGTGGAGCTTGATGATATCTCCAGAACCCTTCAATGGAACAACAAGCTTGTTATAAGTTTTTTATCTTTTATTTCCTTTGGATACTCTGTGGTCACCAGTGGTTTAAAATGTCACCTAAAGGCCTCAGCAGAATAACTGCTTTGTTAGATAGGGTCTTTTTTTTTCCTGTTTAATCTGCAATTCTATTTGCACATATTATAGCTACATGGAGCTGAAACATCATCGCATTCCCCTGGCATTCAGATCCTTGTTACAAAAAGCACTCTCTGTTATTCTAATTGTATGTTCCAAGGCCCTCAGAGAGTTACAGGAGCAAAGTTGCTTTGCAGTCTTGTGCCTTTCATGCTATCAGATGTTAATCTTGAAGTTCTTTTATTTTATTTATTGACTGACTGTTTCAGTTACTGTTTGTGTGCAAAATATTGGACTGAGCCCATTGTAAATGAAATTAGCATAGTTTAGGCTGAAACTAATATCATCTTTGTCCATTTACTCAGCCGAAGTCCAGGGCAAATGCAAGTGATTAACAGCATTAAGCTGTTTGGGGCAGGAGATCCATTTACGGAGAGATTATTCTGGTTGAAAAGGAGAACAGCATGAGCTCTGTCGAGATTTATGAAAAACAAATAACTCCTCCTGCACCTACCTTCTGAAACAGCCTCTTGAAAGGCAGCTCCAATGTGCCTGATACATAATGTGAGATTAAAAAGGGGCAGTCAGCGCAACTGAAAAACATCAAATTCCAAGCAGTCAACAAGGAACAAATAACTTTTTGATTAAGTAGTTAATCAATTTGCAGAATTTACTGCCACTAAATATTATTGAGACAAATAGGTTAGGAGTCTTCAAAAAGTAGATTCAGCATTTCTGTAAGGAAACATTTGCAGGTGTAACAGCAGGGTGGAAAAATTCTTAATTTGACAGTATATATGCTGAACACCTGGTAGGATGAACAATGAAAGATGTGCTCTTTTCCCTTTTTGGACCATCTTCAAGACCCAGTGACTCTTGTGAGAATTAGGCAGATCAGCCCTCATATAGAGAAGGCTCCTTCTAATCAGCTGTCTTGCTATGGGTTCCACAGTCTATGTTTGACCGTAGCTGTGGTTAGATGGTATTTTTGAATTAATAGAGATGATAAAATCCCATTTTTGTAGTGTCCCCCCTTCTCTTCTGAACTCAGCTTTATTTTCCTACCATTTGTTGGTAGTGGCTTATTGTTTGCTTTTATGTGCCTAACTTCAAAACCACTGCATGCCATACATAGAAAAGGGGAATATAAAAGGAGAATAAGCTGAGATGGAGGGAATTCCATTTTCAGTTCAAGCAGCCCGTTCATATGAGTCCAGCGTGTCAGTAGCTTTTATTTTGTGTTAAATTTTACCTTCATGTGACACTTCCATAAATGAACAACTGCTTGTGTTGAGGACTTCTTGCCTCTCTCTGAGGCCCCAAAGGGGCATTAGCCCAGATTCCCTTTAAGGGAAAGGCTCAAACTCCCAGATTGTGGTGATAAAAAGGTAAATCAACATAAACCAACAGTGATGGATCAGCAAAGCATAAGCTATCAGCCAAAAGAGCCATGACTAATATAGCTTCATTTTCAGCATCAGACAAATGTCATTCATATAATTAATTTGCAGCTGACTTCACATATCTGTGAAATAGAATATTTAGAGGCTTATTTCTCCAGTATGCTCTTACATGTGCCCACTGCAGTTCTATTTTGTGCTTTCTAGAAATACTACCTGGTGATACTTTAAAGGACAAAGGGAATGTAGTTCAAAGCCACATCTTCCCAAGCATTTTTGTTATTTAGTGGTAACCATACACTGTGTATGAAATGAACTTTTTTATTTTGCAATACTGAATTGAAACCAAAAGATGTAAAACTTGCATTATCCGACATATAACAAGTGGTCCACAGCATATCCTCCCCAAAAAGGCTCACCTTTAGTCATACACCCAGAAATTTTTGGTTTGCATCCAGCTCTGGGGCCCCCAACTTAAGGACATGGACCTGTTGGAGTGAGTTCAGAGAAGGGCCATAAAAATGTTCAGAGAGCTTGAGCATGTCTTCTGTGAAGAAAGGCTGAGAGAGTTTGTGTTGTTCATCCTGGAAAAGGGAAGACTCTAGGGAGACCTTGTAGGGACCTTCCAGTACATAAAGAGGGCCTACAGGAGGGATGGGGAGGGACTCTTTATAAGGGACTGTAGTGATAGGACAAGGGGTAACAGTTTTAAACTGCAAGAGGGTAGATTTAGATTAGATATCAGGAAGAAATTCTATACTGGGAGGGTGGTGAGACACTGGAACAGGTTGCCTGCCCAGAGAAGCTGTGGATGCCCCATCCCTGGAGGTGTTCAAGACCAGGCTGGATGGGGCTTTGAGCCACCTGGTCCAGTGGGAGGTGGAACTAGATAGTCTTTAAGGCCCATTCCAATGAAAACCATTTGTTGATGATTCATATGATTCTATGATATGTCTGTTAGACATGAACCAAGATTGTGAACTCATTTTGCTATCCAGTAGTAGATCATTCCTGGAAATACTTTGAATGTTAAGAGGAAAATAGTGTATGTTTACACGTTTGTGTGAAATTTCCTTGATGCCACAAATAACAGGGCAGATTTTGGGGACAGAGGGTTGCTTTAGTTCGATTTAGTTTGTTTTCGTGATTTGTATAAGATTTAGCTGAAAGAGGTTCTATTTAACAGACAGGGAAGTAAAAAAGAGCAACAAATAATAGGTTAAAAAGAGCTGAAAATAATTCTAGGTTTGAAACATCCTGCGACACTTATGACTGACAAACTCAATAAAAGGTGGAAAACAAAAGTACTCTAAATGTCAGGTCTGTCATCTGTATTTTCTGGATGTGTTTCTCTTTTGTAAGTATGTTTTCAGTTTTGAAATCAAGGTTGTAACTCTTTGCCTTATTAGAACAAAATTTGTTTTTATTGACCTGCCTGTGTTTCAAGTAGCCTCAGGTGATTATGAGAGAAACTATGAATATGGATTTCCAGGCAAGGAACAAATCCGAAGTATCAGTGGTGCAGACAAAATCTGTGGGGCTTCTGTAATCCAAGACAAATTTGAGGATCTTGGAGAGGTGAGGAGGTTTTGCCAAACTGTGAAGTTTCTCCCAGAGGTGGTCCTTCCAAAGCCCTTCTTTGCTAAGAGCTGGGAAGCAGTCCCTCCACACACTACGAGTGCATGACAGCTGAGCTTTAAGCACAGCAAGAAGTCCCAAAATCCTCGAAGGCGCTGAATCCTCAACGGAAAAGAAAAACACAGTAAATCATATGGAAGAACGACTAGTTTCTGCTAAACACTGTTGCAGTCCTTCACACAGTACCAGTTCTGTCTCAGATGAGGTACTTGAATTGTATCAACTTCAATCACCTATGCCATAAACTTTAGGTGAAAGAAAAGGGCATAAAGGTGATAGACAACAGTAGCTTTTAATACAAGGTTGGTATATGAATGGCATCCACGGAAAGGATGAGATGGTTTTAATTATGCTAACAGCACAAATAAGCTGAAAGTAAAATAAGGAAAGCATAATTTGAATATCTTGCAGAAATTATTATATATCAAGAGCTAAACAATTGTTTGAAATTAATTAAAGAAAGGTAATTTTTTGGAACTAGAACTCAACTGGGCCAAAAACCTTAAAATGCACAAAAGGGACTTTCAGATACTGAAGCAAAAATGGAACAAGGGTCTAATGGCCTTTTTTCATCTCCAGCCTCTGTTTTTCACTGCAAAGGAACATTGTTATTTCAATTCAAAACAAAAAATAATGTATTTTTTCCCTATTCATTTAAGTACTGAGAATTCAGGAAATTGTAAAACTTTTAAAAATGTTTACTGAGCATGATGTACCAAGACCCAGAAAAGAGCTGTATCAGAATAACATTTTATTTTCAATGTCTAAAGTTTGCACAGCCAAAGAGTAAACATAAGTTGCAAGTGACCATTCACAGTATTCACATAAAAAAACCCAACTTGAGACCAAGAGTTAAGATTGACTCATTTTGAAGATGTGTTGCATGGATTAGCAAGTATACTTCTTGCTTTTGGCTTTTCTTTTTCAACGGGATGGGTACATTTTGTCAAGGAAAATGTTTTTGCTCTGAGCAGAAACCTTTGAATTACATTCCCAGTGTTTTCTCATAGAGAAAACTGCACTTCCAGGGCCACTGGGACTTCACTAGACTATAGATGCTGCAGTGTTTCTGAAGGTGGCACATTGCCACATTATTGAACACACATACAGTGGAGTCAAAAGTGAATTTAATTTGAAGGATGTTCAGTATTTTTCATGTTTTAATCACAGTGACAGAAATAACATAAACTGTATGTTGGGCAAAAGCCTGGCCCTGGAGACACTCCCCAAAATAATATTCCATTGAATTTCACTGGCTTTTCCCATAGCATATCCTACTGAAATCCAGCACATGCTGCGTTTCCCAGTTAATCCACATGGCTTATCAGATGGTTGGCAACCTGGTAGCCCAGAGGTTTAAACTTTCCTCCAAGACATATTGCCAGTGCTTTTGAGGTATCTTTCTTATTTTCATCCAGAAAGAGCAGCTTGTTCAGGGTTCACTCATTTATGAAGCAAGGTTAATTGAAAGAGCTAAAGGTTTAGTCTTTGTATACTATGTAAGACACCGAGATCCTGTATATACCGCCTGCAGTTCTCAAAAAAAGGGTAACCTTCGTTCAAATGATTTACAATTCCATAGGGAGCTGCTGATGGCAATAACCTCTGTGCCCTTAGATGGTATTTTATTATTTGTGAGTTATGGGCGATGCTGTGTCAGTGCTACAGTGCTGTAGAATCCTCTTGCTCCTAAAAGACTCAATTTGGGAGGAGAGTTCTGCTATAACTAATATTTACTATGAAACAGCTCAGTCAGCACATTTCATTAAACTGTAACAAGGGGGTTGAAAGCAGCTGCCTTGAGTGAATTTGGGAGTTTGCTGAATTGAGTTGTTTTTCTAGAAAGGCAAATCAACTGTTGAACATGGCAGCTTTCTACTGTGTGGCAGATGAGAGCTGCACTGCATCAGAGGGGGTCCAGGGAACAGTCATGTCTCAGAGACACATCCTTTTCCAGTCCTGTGGAAGACCGCTCTATCCTTTGGGATTCATTATGGCTTTTGAATGTGATAGGTACACCTCTGTGCATCTAATTTTGCCTTTTAAATCTTAGTTGCTGTGATGTAGCAACAGCCAGTTTCTTAAGAGTTTAATATCTAAATGTCCAAATTATTGTGTATTCACCAGCCTCAATTCCTTGTTTTGGTGCGCTGTGTGTTTCTCTTGTGGGGGTTTCCCTCAAATCAGTATAATATTGCTAGGACTCAAACTGATTTCACTGATGCAAAAACTTCATGTTGTTTGTGTCCTCTGACATACCAACCACAGCTGTATGCAGAATTTACAGCATAGGGAAATAGTTAATAGAAACAGATTCAATTCAATGTATTGACATTGGTTAAATAAGGAGGTTTTCTTATTTTATTTGTGTAGCTTGTGTCTGACCTATTGAAAGCAGGAGACCATTGACCTTCCTGAAGTTTCTATCCTTTGTTTAATACTGAAAAAAAGAGATTTGGAAGTCAGAAAATAATTGATGGAAAAATTTGAAGTAATTAACCAGCAGCAGAAGGCAAGGAAAAGAATAATACATTTCAAGGCTTATAAATCCACTTTTCCTTTTCATTAATTTTTGTACAGTTGTCATGAGCAGCATTATATTTTCTTGTGTTTCAAAAGAGAAAAATATGGCTTAAGCATCATCTTGAGTTTATTTTTAATATTAAGATTTTTACGTTATTGCATACACTATTGGATATGTGTTCCAAGGAATGGTGATATATGATCGCAATTACAAGTCTGGCACAGAAGTAGAAAGGATTAGTGTCTCTGGCCTGTAATTATTCCACAGAGATCTTTGCAGGCAGAGTTGGGCCTATTGCAAACTAAGAAATTGCAACACTTACTGATAGTTGAAGCACTTCTTTTTTTAGGCAGTTCAGTTTATGTAGCTGTGGAGTTTCTGTGGAAATGTTTTAACTCCAACTTTACACATCATGCAGATTTCTGCCAAACATTTCTATGTTTTTTCCAAAGTACAGGTGATATAGGAGGCAGTCTAGAGCACTTGCTGTTTGTCCCAAACACAATAAGATTCTAGTCTTTTGAGAGATGTCCTGAGGTAGAAAACAACTGACAAATAACAAGAGCAGCACCTATATTGCATTTTACATTCATGAATTAAACCTTACAGCACCACCACAAATAAGCCAATTATTGCAAGACCTTTGTTTTTCTTTGAGGAGAATGACCTCCTTATACTGTAGTCCTGATAGCATGGACAGGAGCTCCTATTCCAAACACAAGGATGGCTCAGCTGTAGCACTAGTTTGAGGCAAAGCCTAGACTCTTGGTGCAATGGACTGCTATAAGCTGTTCTAGTCATGGCAGCTGAACTGACTGGCCCCTTCTTTCCAGTAAGAAAAGTAGATTTTACCAGTTGTGGTTAGATTTGGCTTTACTCCTTATCTCATCAGTTTGCCTAGCATTGAAACTTATTTCTCAGCAAATTATGCATAATAATCCATCCTCTATAATAATAATAAAAAAGATTGTAAATTGAACATGTGCAGTCAACTCAATGCTCTTAATTCCCATGCCAAAATACATCATTAATGTCAAATATATTTTGGCATCTATATTTCCTTAAGATCACTAGTAGTATGGACAGCTGTGTCTTGAACATTGTATTTAATGGTTTTAATCTCACTTTGTTTTCATCTTCACGCTCTGTGTAGTCTTTCTCATGATCCATCACAAGCAAAAAGTTCCATTCCTGAGGCTAGGATGACAGTTAAGCAGATGCTGTTTCAGTTCACAATTACAATTCCTTCAAGGCTATTAGGGGATATTACGGCTGGACAGGCTACAGACCACCCCCTACCCCTCCATCCTAAGATTAAATTCATCATCCCTGACATCAGCCACTAAACAAGAGGAATCTTATTCCCTTATTGAGATTCAGGAATAGCCTGAATCTCAGTGGCAAAATGTTAACCCTACTAAGTTGTATTTTGGGAGGCAGGCTTGGGAGTTCAGTATAACACTCATATGTCGGCAGTGATCCTTTTCTGGAAGGTGAATTGTGCAAAATCCTGTGCTTATAAGGGTGTTGATATAAATTTATTTGATGGAGAAATGGCCCCTTTGTCACCTCTGTCATATTCTTGGACAAGAAAATCTGTTGTGCAGTTTTGACTTTCTCCATGGCAAATATTTGCACAGCATTTAAATCTTTTTTTTTTTTTTTTTTTGAGTATAAAAGGAAAGCAGAAAGGGATCATTTTGCTGATCCATGTGTGCTAATGCAAAATGAAGATGTCTGAGCTTTTCAGCCAAAATCAGAAGTGCATCAAAGAACCAGAAAGAAAGAACAACCTACCCTAGAAACAGATGCTCTGCAAGATCCTCCTGAGAAGAGCAATTCTCTGACTGGGCTGCGGCCTTTATGAGAGGCCAGGCTTTTTTCCCCTACCCTTCTCACTTGTCCATACAAGCTGAGCTGCACTTTTTTCCCCTATCCTGCTCACTTGTCCCTACAGGCTGAGCTGCATTAGTGCAGCATTTGTTCCTTTTCGCATGAGTGGAGCAGAAGGATCAGAAAAGTTCACTGAAAACTCCTGTTAGGGCCTGTGTAGAATTTTTTTTAAATATATACCTTTAAGTAAAGCTAAAGATGATTGAATTTCTGTTTGATAGTTGTAGATGGGCTTTCTCAGCTGTGATTCTTATTTTTTTCCAACACTGTATTTGGCGTCCATGCCTTGTTACCAATGACATTTAAGAGAAAATGTTTTCTCAGCATTACCTTCTGATGAAGCGTTGAAGATATTTTCCAAATTCACAGTCCCAGTGTTTCTTTCAAAGCAGATGGAGGAAAGTGTTACAGCCTTTTCTTCTATTCCTAGATGGATCTATCTGAAGCATTCCCAAGTGTCTGTAGGGAAGCAGTGGTGTCCCATAAGGGAAAGCCAGATGGCCTAATACAGATTTGGGAGAGTGCATAAGGCTTTCTCTCCTGCTGGCCTTATCACTTGTTATAGATTTAACATCACTGAAAGTAATATTTCATTAATCTGTCACTTGGAATTCCATTTGAGAGAATGTAGTGTGTTAGAAATTTTGTCAGTTTTAATGCTCAGCAGTGATTTATAATATTCTTTGAAATTAATATATTATTAAAAATATGTCTACAGCTCTCACTACACATTATGACACATTCAAAGTATCTTGTCTTCTCTTAGAACACCCATCTCCAAGCTGTATTCATTTCATTTGCCATTTGGAGCATGTATCTCGTAGCATTTTCAATCCTTAACTAGGCAGCCATTGAAAAAAGAGTGAAAAAAATGGCTCTAAACTTTTCTATCAGGTATAGTTCTGAAAAAGTTCAAAAATTGCATATTGAAATATCTTAGCAAATATTCCAGAATATCCTTCTGCAAATTGAGCAGTGCATCTGTTGGTTTGTACTATTGTTTGATCTCTTTTATGATGAACAGCTCACTGTTCTAAAACATTTCCTTTCTTTTGGTTGCAATGTTTTTTAAGCGTGCAACACCACAAAACTTTTCTTAAAGCCAGTCATCACCAGGACTTTTCTCTTGTCCATTTTCCCATTTCACAGCCCTGCCTTTACTTATCTTGAATTTGCCTTTGGGCCAAGACTTACCCGTGTTTTTGAGCTGGATGCAGAGTTCTACAACCCCTTACTCCCACGGTCTGCTCCCCCGCTAGAAAGTCACAGCTCAGCCCGGTGGTACGGTAGTGCTTTGACAGACATGGTAATGCATTGCCTGGATGTGAGCTGACAGTGCTCTGAGAAATATGACAGTACCTCTGCCCTTGATCAGGATTCCCATTTGAAAGTTTTCATTTTGGTAATTACATCCTTCCCAGATAGTAGCTATACTCATTGATCATACTAATATCATTATAACTGATTCCCGTAAGTCACCTTTTAAAGACACTTTCTATGGTTTCTTTCCCCCCTATATCTTCTTCCTCTGCAGTCACAGGATAAGACTTCTTCTGTCTAGCCTTCATCTGATTGATTGGAAATGCCACATACTTCCTTTACGTATGGCCTGGTAATATACACATCACATTTCTTCCCTCGGGATCTTAATCAGAACAAGTAATGGCCTTTAGCTTTTCTCATTAGCAAAATGGAAAAGAACCATACCCAATCCATTAGAAATACAGAATTGTAATATGAGCTTATAGGAGAATGGCTGTGTGCCAGCGGACATGGAGTGAGTTTACCTTAAAGGATTTTCAGGGGGAAAAAAAAAAAAAGAAAAAGAAAAGAAAAACCCACACCACCTCACCCTGTCTGTCTGGCAAGCAAACATTCTGAGCCATAACTTATCATGCCTGTCTGTCAGGTATTTTGCTGTTTCTCCTTAAGTGCTGTTTGGACAGCTCTGTCATATAAAGGGCATTTATAAGGGGGAAATACGGGTGTTTGTGCATGTATTAATGTCTTCCTCAATGTTGATTCTCTTCATGGATTATCCTCCTCATATTCCATCTCCTATCAGAATTAGAGGGAGGGGAGGAAGTCGGGAAGATTTTGTTACATTATGCTTTGCTTTTAATTTTTCACAGAATGTGCTAACCTGAAAAAATGTAACAAGAACAAGCGTTATGGCATACTCATCCATCAAGCATTCACCCGAGACTGCTGCTATGCTTTTTTAAACTCCTGTCTAAAACTATTCACAATTGGTACACTAGAAGTGAGGATGAGACTGATTAAGAGGGTTTTTTCCCCCACTGAAGTGAACCACTTTTCAATTGGCCTGGACTTTATTAGCCCTAAAAAAAAAAATATTAAAATTAATACACCAGTATTTGTCCAGAACTATAAAACGGTGTTAAAGCACAAATCCATACTGATTGGTAATTGTATATAATTTGAATGTATATGAACAGACTCTGTCTCTGTTGGAAAGCTAGCACAGAAGGAATACAAAGAACAGCCTTGGAATGCTGCTATTCTGCCAGCATTAAAATACATCTGTTTTTGTGGCCCCTTCAAGCATTGCTAATGTGATTCCTGGGAAAAAAAAGTACAGGCACACTCATAAGGCTATATTAAATATGTCTTATGGCAAATCGGTGCTTGCTTTTTTTTTAATACACCTTAAGTTTCTTAGGTCTTAAGTTGCTCACCTGTACAAAGTGAGATTCAGAGCTAAATAATCAAGCTAGTGTTCTTGATTGCTTCAGTTATGGTTCATTGGCTGTGATAATCACATTTTCCTAACAGAATAGAGTGTCTGAGCACAAGGTAAAAAAAATAGTACAATGAAACAATGTGAAATACATGGAATGGTCAAAAAAGGGAGACATTAGAAAAGGACAGTTTAGTGGGAGTATTAGTGATCAGATGACAAAGCAAAAAGGCTTAAAGCAAGGCTTTTTCTTTTTTTTTTTTAAGGTATTGGGCTTTCCCCCCCCCTCATTCATTTTCTGTTTTGTTCTTCTGATGTATTTTTACTGTGAGGTATTTTCACCCCCCCTCCTCCTTTGTCATTTGGATGAAACAATGACAAATTGAGAGAGGTTTTGTGTAATTTGTACCACAAAGTAAGTTCAGGAGTTGAATGCTGTGAGCGACTCATTACATGGTAGACAAGCTCATGACATGGCAATATAGTTGAGGCCACTTAGCCAGCACCCTGCTAAAGGGCAAGGTTTCTCCTTTGGTTATACAGCCCTGGAGCTGATGTGGTCTGATGCATCTCAGAGGTCCTCCCACAGCTGATAATTAACATACTTAGGGGCAGGCTGTAATACTGTTACTCGGTCACACTCTATCAGTAAAGCATTGACATTAGCTTTAAGGAGACCTTTCTCCCATAAGAACTTCAGAGGTATTGGGCTTTCTGGAAAAAGGAAGCACTCACAAAAATACTTGCTATCCCCATCTTTCAGAGTTCTACCACATAAGCAAAGGTTGTGATCATGTAAATATATTTAAAGTTGTATCAGATCATTTCATATGCTAATGAGAAGCAATAATTTGTACTGCATTATTTTCAAACATAATACTTAAAATGTATTAAAGATGCCATCAACCACTAAAGGTTAGCATTCCCTATTATTCCCATTCTTTCCAAATATGAATACGGCTGATCCTTTTGCCCAAGTTTACAGATAGAAGAGCTGGCTGAGCAACATCCATGGTTTCCAGTTTGTGGGAAATTGATCTTATGAAATTCAGTTTCATTCTGATTCATCTTTTAAAAACTCAAAACAAAACAGAAACATTCTCCCATGAGCCAGAAATTCCAAACAGGAATTAATTTTCCGAAACAATGGTTCACGGTGTTTCCAATACAAAATATATTCCGCAAGATCCTGACAGCTGCCAATTGGTTTAAACATCCCTATCAGTTGCTGTCCTGCTCCATGTCAACTTTGGGGCAGCAGCTGCAAAGCGCTCCCAGGATTTCATGTTCCAGAGCAGCCTCACCATGTCTGATGGTTTGGGCAGGCTTCCAGGTCCCCTAATGAGTCGGCTTACAGGTCTGCCTGATTAGTCCTGGGAGCCGAGTTGGAAAACCCCAGGAATGTTGCTTTGGGCAGGCAATTTGGTGGGATTGTCCTGGAAAAAAAGCAGGGCACCAGCTCAAAGACTGCTGGTTCCTGGGTGTGCAGGAACAGGCGAGGATGTCCCAGAGCTTCTTTTCTTTTTATTTTTTAGCTTTTAATTGTCCTTGTTTTCATCTGCTTCATTCTTGGACAGTTGGGCCACGAGCTGTTCACTCAGTTCAAGAAAGAGCAAATGGAAGTTGTATGTGACTGATGAGCAACTGTTATTTTAAAAGTCTAAGCAGTTCTTGTGTTGATTTAACAACAATTTCATCCATGGACATTTTCACACAGTAGTCTGCTTCTTGTTAGACTCTTCAAATTCATGGAGATTTAATAGCCTCTAGAAGACATGTTTACCTCTAGAAAGCAATTATTTGTTCACATAAATGGATATGTTATTAATAATATCTTAATGGGCTCATGTGTTGAGAGTTTCACTGAGACATTTATTTATTTACTTATGCTGAAAATATTAAAATGTACAGATCAGTCTTCCTTCATCTTACTAGCAGCCATTCATCAGGGACTAATTGGAAGAATTGTATTCAGGTGGAAATTCCTAAGAATTTCCAACTGGGAGCGTGCATAGGGAATTTTTATGTCAGAAGAAGCAGTTCTAATTCTGCTGCATCACTCCTTTTATTCAGTGTACAGGATCTGAAAGAAGAATATAAATGTGACAGAATCTGGTGACTACCGACCCTGGCTGACCAAGACTCAAGCAGTACACTCTTTTGTTGTGATGTTGTCACTATACCCTAGACTTTTATAGGGTGCTGCAGACAGGACAGTCTGTCATAAATCATGCTCTAACCCATGCTTAAAAACTTCCCCCAGAGATCTCATAATGTACTTTCACAGGACATGTACATAGAGGATGTTAGGGAAAATAAAAATGCCCCTTTTTTAGATAAATGAGTAAGAACTGAAGAATTAAGCATCTGAAGTACAACAAAGCAGCAGAGGCTTGGTCTTTGTTTTAAGCATAGGAAAAGTCTTACTCTCTTGCAAATGTATCCATCAGAGACATTGCATTACTAGAATTATGCAAAAAAAAAGCAGTTTTCACATCTTGAGGCTATTTATATATGCAGTCATACATGGAGAATCAGCCTACATTTCTGTACAGCCTCCATGGATGTCTGCACACAGTGAAGGCGTCACAAGGAAGATGAGTGAAAATATCATGAGCCCGAGTACACTGACATGGACTGCATGTGGGTGTGGGGGTGTGTGCAATCTGCAGTGTTTAGGGTATACATTTGTATTACTTTGATTTCCAAAGGTAAGGATTTTTGAAGGATGCTTAGTACTCCTGAAAAGAAAAAGAGATTGGTTTGTAAATGTAGTTCTTGAAGTTATTATTCTCTCTACCTTCATTTAACCTGTTCAGAGAATTAGGTAACATCTCATTAGGAAGGCTGAAAGGGAAGTGAAAGCCAATGTTCCTAAATACATTTGTATTATTGAGCAGCGGGGAAGGAAGGTTAAATCTTGTAAAGATTTCTATTCTCTGCCTGAAAAATGAGTGTAGTGGCCCAGTGATGGGATTCTGTTGAATGACAGTGCTATACTTGATAGGGCTATGGTAATTGTGTGGTAAAATAGCAGTAGATGATTGTATTTTAGACTAGGCTGATAATTATTAGCAAAAGTGCTGTAATATATGCAAAAACTCCATACTTTTTATTCTCACATTCTTTAATTGGGAAAAACTAATAACAGCCATTGACTAATTGCAGGATTGAGCTGGAAAATCAGAATGCTTCAGGATAGCAAAAGATATTTGAAGTTTGAAGTAAAAACTGTAGTGGCTAGATACTGTATTTGATTGAACTGCCACTGGTGCTGATGAACTAGATGGTTCTTTTCTCTTCCTGAGTTCCTACATCTCCATGCCAGACTATGGGATAAGAGGACACAGCAAGACAACTGCGTCTTATAAGAATCTGACCGCTGAATAACACACCTGTACTGAGTACAGTAGGGATAATTTGCCTAATGTCTTTGGTGGGTTAGCATTCATAAAAACACTATTGAATTAAATTCTCTTTCTGAAGAACAAGGAAAAGGAGAGCTGTAGAAAAAAATCATGGCTTGATAGACGCACGCGGACACTGGAGACATTCCCATCTCTTTGCTCAAGTTACGGAAAACACTGTGAATTTGAGCAAAAATGTTGTAATGGTTTTCTAACACAACCTGCTACTTATGTTGCATGTATATATTCTATGTCAACTATGTTCCTCCCTGTTTCTTTTTTTCTATAGAAACAATTTAAGCAATTTTTTTCTTCTACTTGAATGAAGACTTCAGAATTTAGCTGTGGGATCCTTAAATATGCTGTTTTCATTCCCTAAGGCCTTCCTCTAGCATTGCTGCAGAGTCTGCACCCCACTATGCAGTTTCATAAGGCATGTCTGTGACAGGCATATCAAACTATCCAGTTAGTTTAGAATTGAGGTGAGAGAGTGCTTTAAATGTAAATTTTACTATAAACAGCGGAATAAAATCTTGCAAGCACTTCCTAGCTCTGCCAGGAAGCTAAGCTATATTTAACTCATTTTAAAATTCATCAAATACATTCTGGACTGATTCAGATCTTCGGTGTGTCTTTGAAGATAACATGTAGTGGAAGTGTCATACAGTCACTTTTGGGATTGGGCATATTCCGAGATTCTTGTCAGTGAAGGCATGCAGTTAGGACTCGATTGTAGAAAGAAAAGTACATACAGAACTGACAACTTAATATTGATACTTTATTTGAAGATTTGAACAATATATGTTGCATTCAGTTCAAGAGCTTTTTTAAGAAGAGCTGTATATAAAGAGATTAGTGCTATACCAATGGCAAAATTCACATGCACTTATGAATTTAAAAAAAAAAGATTGCCTTGTAGTGCTTGGGAGAGACAGTATTTTGGAGAAGCTAATACGAAGTGTTCATTGCTGTAATAATAATTTGCAGAAGTTTCAAAATGCATAGAATAGATCCCTAGATACCAAAAGTAAACCATATGACTTTAGCTACTTTAGCTAGGGATTCTGTGTACAAAAAGAATACAAAAACTCCCAGATAGGTCTTCCTCTGCCTTTATTTTTCCTGTTTTGGATTGCACCTCTCTGCAGCTTTGTATCACTGTAAATTCAACTGATGTAACTGATAGGGTTAATTACAGACTGGAATAAACCTGTCAAATTTCATGCTTTGGTTTTTTTGTAGGTGTCATTACATAAGATCAATAGACTCCAAAAGATAGTTTAGACTAGTTTTGTATCTGTTAACACTATATATGCTGCTCTCATGTCTCTGTAAGTACAAATAAGAGTCAGTTTTATAAGCCATGTGAACAATCTGAATCTATCAGCAAGATGTTTGCTCTGCCTGTATTCAGATATCACCTGACTTGGAAGTTCAAGATTATGATTTTTAATAGCTAGGTAATTCCTACCATTAATTAAACCTTAAGTAAAAGAAATAATAGACTATACATGAACCAACAAACTCTGAACAGGAAATTACAACTGTCATGCTTCTAATATGGTTTTATGAATCTTCATTGTGGTTTTCTGATGTTCATTTGCCTTTGATTTGTTCTAGTACATGACTGCTGCTGCACCTATGCAAGGGACCTACATTCCCCAGTACACTCCTGTGCCTCCAACAGCTGTCCCTATTGAAGTAAGTTTATCTCCACCCATGAAAGTGGAATGAAGGGGTAGCAGAACTCTTACCTATTACACCTGCTTGAACCTGTTGCTTGGAAGGGCCCTAAAGTTACTTTATGGACTAGAGGCTGGAAGCTTCCAGCTTTTAAAATTAAGACTGTGTATTTCTTTCTTTTTCTTTTCTTTCTGTCTTTTTCCTTCCTTTTTTATTTTTCCCACCTTTTTTCTATTTATTATCATTTGCAAGGGCTCTTGTTTTGCATTTGTTTTGTACAGCAGGACATGGAATAAAGCATCAGTGATTATGACTGTTTTTTCCCCATGTACTTTGGGAGGGAGATGGGAAAAGACAGGAAAACAAACGCAACAGGCAGACCACGAACCCAAAAGAAATTCCAAGAAGAGAAGATTGCAAGAGGGTTTGATGCGGTCCTTAGCAAGTATAGGTAATTGCTAAAACATTTAGCCACCAGAAAAAGTGATTGAGCAATGGAAACCTTCCTCTTGTATATACAGACGTGGAGGATGCTGCACTGACTGAGTGCTTTTCATCCTTGAGGAAGGATTCGCTCCCTCCCTCCTTGGGGCTGAGTCATGCTGATGACAGTCTAATGAGTAAGTATTTACTCAACCCTGTAGACCACAAGCTGCTGGGAGATTGTCAGCTTGGCCTCCACTTCTGTGAAGCTTCATAAGGGCTGCTGAGCACAGCGAGAGGAGAGAGACTTGGCATCCTCTTCCCTGTGTGCTTCTCTTTGGTGTTACCCTGTTTTATTAGTAACTTCTCCCCTGCTCTAGGGTCATGCGAGGAGTGCCAGGGTCTCTGTACTTCTGTCTTCAGCTGTGTGAACTCTGGGGATTTTGCTGTTACTACTCTGTGCTTTGAGGATGCTGAGTTAGTGGTACTGTTGGCATGGCTCCACCAGCAGTCAAGTGGACTCATCCTGGTTTCTCCCAGTTCTTTGCAATTACTGAGATTCCCAAATGAGGTCCCACAGGAAAGTCTGCTACTGTTCTGTCGTACTGAGCTGGTCATGTTTTAGTCTTTTTGCCTTAGGATAATTTTTCCCTAAGCCTTATTTGTTTACAAACAGGCCATGGATGCCTCTTTTCAATTGCCATTCTTAGGTATTAAACTGGGCAGATACAAATCCAAATTAAAAGGAGATGGTGGGGTGAAGAGTGGCTCATTCAGCATTACTGACTGCATACTGTGCTGGCCAGTGTAAATGAGAAATTAAATTATTGCTTCCAGAGCCCTCCTCCCCATCACCCACTTCTATATTCATGCCTGCTAAAGTAACATGGCGTCAGTAATCATCTATTATCATAATAATCAAAATATTATCTGGATGTATAGCCTGTGCTGCCCTGATCCAGTGATGATGGTTCTTGTTACTGTTTATCTGTCTTCATGTAACATCATGAGCCGGGACCCTCTTGTGCCAGATGCTCCACAAGCAGAGACCAAAAAATACAGTCTCTGCCCCAGAGAGCTTACAATCTCAAGATGAGATGGACAAAAGGAGAAGGATAAAGCCAAATAAATAGACAGGAAAAGATAATACTGACAGTCTGCTAAGCAATAGATATAAAGAATTTCTGAAAAATGAAATTGATGTTTTTAACAGATAATTTAAAATACCTTTTGTTTACACAGGACTCAAATAAAAACAAAGCAAGTGCTTTGTGCTCCCTCTTCTGGCTCTGTTGTGTGCAATACAGTAATGAAGCGTGCTCCCTGAAGAGACCTGCTAGTGTTATTCATGTGACCAACACATCAAACATGAGAGTAAAGAAAAGAAAATATAGCTTGCTTTAAAAAGCATGCAAAGATACTTAAAGCTAATATTATTCAGACTGTCTAAATAGGATAAGAAATAGCGCGTAATGTTAAATTCCTTTTTTTCTGAAAATGTATAAATAAAGCAAAACTTCATTGGAGCTTTGACTTAACAGCTAAGTCTTTATTGTTTTTTGAAGGGAACATATGATACGTAGAGGAGTGCAGTATGTTTCTAAGGCAGCTAAAATTCGTTGGATGTGTAATAGTGCAATGCACCTAGATTCTGCCTTTATCGCATTGCCCATCAAACAAAATAAATGTCAACTCACTGTAGTTGGGATGGGTAAGTGAACATCTGAAGAGCCATACATACATTGTAAAAAAATCAGGAAGTAAAATCCATAATCCACTGAAATCAGAAGTTTTGCCTCTGGCTTCAAATGGGCAGGGGACTGCCCCCAAAGGTGGAGGTGCTTTTCACTGCAGCCTGTGAAAGCTGAGTACTGTAGGGGCTGGTATGCTGAGGAAGCTTCTAGTGGCTGGGTTAGCTCTCTAAAACTGATGGGGTTTGTTGTGTTAGCATGTGGTTCTGCTATCTCAAACACTCTCAACCTCTAGAGAAATACAGGAATGGTGAGCAGGTCCTGAGCTCTTTTTTGTAATTTACTTCAGTGAGTAAAACTGGTAAGTTTTTCCTCTTCTCATTTGATTCCCTAGGGTGTTGTTGCTGATACTTCTCCACAGACAGTAGCATCTTCATCACAGGAAGCCAGTGGTCAGCAGCAACAGATGACAGTGGAAACATCCAGTGAACATGCACCTGCATATTCTTACCAACAGTCTAAGTAAGTAGGCATATGCTTTTGTTAACTAGAAGATTTTATTTCTTGATTATAGCGGGACAAATTCTGCTCCTCCTTTCAGAAATATAGTTTCTAAGTAGCTTCCTTAAGTCCAGATGAATTCTGGATATATAGCAGTGTAATTAGCAAAAGATTTTGGCTGATGGCCTCACCTTGGGAAATTATCATTGAGTTCCTGCCTGCAGTAATATGCTTTCTAATGGTCTGCTGCTTTTCTGCACTCAGAAAGATCTCAATAACTACTTTAACAATCATCATGATGGGCTAAAGCAAAAATCTGACATTAAATCTGGCATAATCACAGGTTAAAAAGATGGGTTAAATTTTGCAGCAGTGAAAATTTTGGCATGGTACACATGTAAAGATTTCTTTCTGAAAGGGTAGCTTTGAAGTAGTATAAATAGCCCCAAGTTGGTATTTGTGATTGTGCAAAACTGGTGCCATGCAGACACTTGGTGGGCAGGAAGTGGAAATGGAAGAAGGGATAAGAAAGGGATGGAGAAAAGCACTGTTCTGTATTTGTCCTGTCCTCTGCTCCCTTTGTTTGCTTGACGTGAAGTACCTTGGAAAATTCAAATTTATACACTGACAACTCAATCTAGAACTCCTAGAGAGTCCATAACATCTTCAGAACTTCTTCTCTTGGCCATAATAAAACTGGTCCTCGTGAAGAGAAGGTTACTTAGCGACAGCGGACTTGCTGAGACTGATCAGTGTTGGTCAGATTCTAGGAAGGAGCCCAAACCCAGTCCTTTATTAATAAATGTATTTGAATATCGGCATCACTATGAAAACAGAATTACGCGTTTCTTATCCATGAAGTAGACAAATAGACAAGAATTATGTTAGATGTCAGGAAATGCATCATGACATAGTACTTATGGAGGCATAAGATAGGAGCTGTTATAGGAAAGATTACAATTATACCAATCTGTCAATTGCTTTACTTCACTTTTGATCTCTTGAAGTGGAAGATGCATTTATTTGTACAATATATAAGTAACAAATGGTTTCAGATCACACGATGTCCCTTTATGGCCACCATAAAACATGACACCTCACTATTTCTTATGTAATGCCCAAACTTGTCTATATTGACATATTACAAAAGCAGCCAATCACAAGATTTTTATTGATGGACCCAATCGGGGACACAGCCTATGCATGTGTATACATTCTAGCTATCAGTCTCTCTAGTACCTGTAAATAAATGACAGCAATATACTTATAGAATATAATGGACAAAAAGAGAAATACAAGTGACTGTACCATCCTGTTGGCTTGTGACTGTTCTGTAGGAGTTTGGATCCTGGAACAGTCACATATTCCAGTTCCCTTTCACTTAAGCCTCAAAGCAGAAGGACTTAGGTTCAGAAGAACCCATAAAATATCTGTGAGCAGCTGATTCTGGCATTTTTCCCACATAGGAGGAATCTACTTTGCAATTCTTGACTTAAATGGGCGCTGTGTTTCTTGCCAGTGTGGTGAATTCTCACCTTCTCTGAGAATGAGATCCCTCATCTTTCTTTGTCAGCTGCTGCCTTGTTGCAATGATGGATATACTTCTAATGGCACTGGCATTTATATTCAGAGGAATTTCTTTCTTTTTTAATCACACAGGCAGATCAACTGCAGATTTTTTATTATGATTATTGCAGAGTTGGTTTTTTTCTGAAACATGCCCTCTATTTATATCTGCCAGTTGCAGGCAGAAATGCAAAGTGTGGGAAGCTAAAAGAAACCAAAATATACTCAATATCTGTCTTAATAAAAGAACTTCTTCCAGAATATTTCCATAGTAGAATATAAAACCAAGTGAAGTAATTTTGTAATTAACGTGTAATTTTATTAATCTTCAAAGGGTGCATTTATTAATAGCAAGCATCATGCCCAATATACAACAGCTGTTTTCAAGGTGAGATGAGAGGAAGTAGTTAAAAAGACCAGATTTTGTCAGACACAGGCAAAGAAAAAGGCAGACACTATAAAATTATTTCATAGGAGCTGATCAGTCCAGAGAAAAGTTGTAACAGTGTATTTCATTATATTTATTTTCTTTGCAACAATCATGAAATTGCAGACAACGAAGGAGAGGCAATGTACTCAGAATGAACTGGGTGGTATAAGGACTCTGTACTCTCTTTGTAAGTAAAAATAAACCATAAGACTTAAAATTTAAGTTCCACTTTTTTAAATCAGCATATACGTTCTTCTATTTAATATGCTGGCTGCTGTACTTGAGGATCCCACCCATAGATATTCAGAAATGACAAGTTCATGTTGAAAACCTGGCTACCTGTTGTGTAGCAGTATAGGAAAACCAGCCCTTCTGAGCAGATGACTCATATGAGGAACTCACCTTAGTTATTTTAGCCCCATACTTCTTTTTTCCCCTGTAAAAGCTATAAAGTGGAGGTAAATGGAAATCCTTCCCCCTGAAAAGTGTACTCTTACCTCTAAGCGAAACCCTGCTGGACAATGTACTCTGATTTAAATGTAGAAAGAATTACATTTTTCTGGAGCAATTTGTGGGCAAACTCCATAGCAGGTTGGATTAGAGAGTGTGTGTGCTGTGACCCTCTGGTGGAATTGGTCTTTCACATATATGGTGGCCACTTGACCCAGAGGGCCAATAAAACCTCAGGAGGTGAGTGGTCCAACTTCAGTACTCCTACTAGAAGTTAGGTGTAGAGAACCCTAACAAAATAAAGCTGTTGTTACATTCAAAATATTAATTTTCAGGTTTCACGCAATGAAAAAGTCCTTTGGTAAATTTAATATTTCAAACTGAAGTTAGTTTTATGTTTTCCATGCCAGAGAAATATTTCTGTGGCAAATGTCATCAGCATTCTTCATATTTTAACTCCCAACACTAAAATTAGGTTAAAACTGAGCAAGACAAATGTGTTAATGCTTGCAAAAGGAAACACACAGGATTTTCCTGTGTCGAACTTCGGTTGGAAGAGGATTTTTTCCATGTAAGGTTTTAGGAGTGTAGCAGAAGCAATAGCTAACCCTTACTGATAACCCTAGACATGTAACAGAGTTTATATGTAGGTTCTGTGTCTCCCCAAAGATCTCATACAGTCTTGCTAAGCCAAGTTTAACGTTACGTATCTTTAAATGACATGAAACCTCAAAAGCACAAGATAAGAGTTACCTTTCATAAGGAAAAGGTTGAAAGTTTAGCTAATTCTCTGTGCTCAATTTAGGAAGATTTGACACTATATGATCAAAAATATATTTTTATAATTAATATTATCTTGAATGTTTCTACTTAGTTAGTCATAACCAGCTCATTAAGTAGACTGCTCTGCAGTCTAACTGTTCTTGCCATCAGAAAATGTGTTCTTCTTAGCAAATTGGATATATCCTTTCATTGTAATTTTATCCTCCATTTTATTAATAGTATCCAAGATAAATAATGCCACTTATTATTATGAAAAATACTCGCTCTCTTATTGTATTACTCTTGAAATATTTACACAGTGTTAAGCCACGTATTCATCTCATTTCATTGTAGTTAGACTGCCCATTAAACATAGCATTAACAAGAGCAAATTCATCTGCCTAGGATGTGTTAATGTCCCCAAAGCAGGAGCTCCCTATTTCTGCCTGCCTATTTTCAGCTTAGTGGTGGTATCATATTTAAACAGCTGCAAAGTTAGTTTAGCTTGGATAACTTTTAAAGGGAATTGGGTGGAAAAAAAGGAGAGGAGCCTATTTCAAAGTTGTTTTGACTTAATGACCACTTTAATTCAATTGTTTTTACAGACAATAAACAGGACTGAAGAATGTCGGTCTGAAATCTTTGCCTTGAATGGAGAAACTTCACTGAACAAGAAGTTGGCTTCCAGTTTGCACAGGCGTCAAATGAATGCTTTTTTTTTTCTACCTTTCCCAACGAAAACAAAACAGTGTTTTTATGTGCTGTGCAAATGGTTCTGTCATGTAGTCTGACAATTTTATTTTTGCTATTTTTTTTTTTTTTAACTAAAGGAAAAACCCAGAGGAAAAACGCTGGGTTGACATTTCATCTGGACGAACATTTGAATTCAGAATATACCTGGAGGTGTAGCTAGATCTTTTTCCTTTTTTTTTTTTTTTTTTTTTTTTTTAACAGAAAAACTGATGATGTCAAGAGGGAGCAAGTTGAGATGAAAACCAATTGTCTTCCTCAAAAATTAAGCTACTCTTTTTCTCTCATTTTATTTTTCTTCTTGTTTTAAATCTAGAGTGTTTTTTGGGTTTTTGTGTTTGTTTTTTTTTAAAGAAATGTTTAGGTAAGGTTTATCTTGAATCTTAATTGCCTTAATTTTAAGGACGTCAAAGGCTCTCAAGGCAAGCTGTCAACGTCTTGTTAGAAAACCCGAGAATGAATTGAAACTGCTCACACCGGTGCTGGTGCAGAAGTTTAATAGACTGAGTTTTTGGGGTGAACAAAAAATAAACTGTACAGTTTAAAAGAAAATGATTTTCTTCTTTTGAAGAAAAGTTGATGATAAAGGAACTGTGGCAACTGAAAGGATTGGAAAAATGCTGGGACTTTTATGAACTTTGTCTTAAGTGTTGACAGAAAAAATTCTAGAAGGCTAAAGCATTTTACAGTAAAGTTATTGAATTGAGAAAAAAACTTGCTGCATTATAGAGAATGCAGGGTTTTTTTCTTGCAGAATGCAGATTTTTTTATTTACAAAGCGTGATCGCTAGCAAAAGCATTAGTGCTTTTTATCTGCAGTCTTTTTTATGAGCTTTAAGAAGTTTTTAGTCTGCTTTGCTTGTCACATTGCAAAAACCTAGCTTAAGAGCATTAAAAAAAACTTAAGTAGATAGGAGCTTATGGTCAAAAAAGTGCAAAAAAAGCAATAGATAGAAGAAATTGTTGACAATTTCTGTAGTCTTTCCTAGTTGTGAACAAATGCAGCCTATGGATGGCCTATTTTATACCAAAGATGAAGTGACACCCTAACGCAGTCCAGAAGATAGAGGTTTTTTCTTTTTTTATCTTTATTTGACCTACATGGCCGGACCAGTTCTTACTTTCTTGTTTGTTTAAACTATCTTCCACTGGTGTTTTACATACTGCATATGTTTATAGTGGAAATTTCAGAATAGTTGGTATTAAAAGCTTGTTGATGGTGTGCTTTGGAGAACATCCCAAAGCAAGGGGGAGTGTGTTGCCAACTAATCTGTCCAGGTGGGCTTTAATTTTGATGAGTTTTTCTGTTAAATTGCCTGATCTTTGGTATTTCTACTGAAACAACAGTCTTCCTTCTGAATTCCAACATAACACAGATTCATTTCTTCACCTCAGTCTTTGTCATCGTCCAGCATGCATAGCCACCTTAATTCTGCATTTGTTTTTCAGTGATGCATTTGAATCACCAGGTAGATGCAAGAGAAAGCAACCTTGATCTTTGTTCTCATTTTAGCTGTCCCATACAAGCAGAAATGTTGAAAATTACTTAGTATTGTCATGCAGGCAGGAAGTTAAAAATTCTTCTCTGCTATGATTTCTGTTGTCTTAATATGTTGGCTGACAATCACTAATTAGTATGATTAGGCAAAAAGACACTAACTAAATTGAATCCACTGAAACCCATTTTAGGAATGACAGGTATTTTCCATAGAGAAATCTTGATTATGGCCCTTACTTTTTCCAAACAAACAAATGAAAAAGGTGAGAAGCAAGTCAAAAGATGATTTTTTTTCCTTAAGGAGGCAGAAGAGAAGCAGCATTTAAATATATACATACATAAACATATATCTATATGTAAAAATTAAACCAAACATTTTTAAATATTCCTCCGTCCCGAAGAGAGGGGAAGCTTCATCACATTTATTGTGGTGCATTAGAGACAGGGTATCCATTAAAAATAATGAAATTAAAACATATATATTGGATCAATCTGATTCAGCTGCCCAATTCTAAAAAGAGATCTGTGTTTCCCTAACCTGACTTTTTGGGGAAAAAGAACACAATTATTTTTTTAAATTGATAAAACAAGATCGTATTTTTTAACATAGTGTGGGGGGGAGGGGGTTTCCCAAGTAAATGGCTGCTAGATATGCAACATAGAAAAGAGAGAAATGGGGGTTCACATGGTTCTTCACCATAGGAAGAGGGCCTGATTTTCAGAAGTGGTAAAACTTCTGCTTTGTCCAGAGTAGTTGTTGATATTCAACACTTCTGAAAACCAGATGATGCCAAAGTAAAAGAACAACAATATCCACAACATGTTTTCAATCAAGAAAAAAAAATATCTCTTTCTGTTTCACACGCTGTCTCATTACTTGTTGCTTTTTGAGAGTGGCACTTGAATTTTGTCCTTGGATAAAGGTTCCCTCTTTCTTTGGAGGGCATATGAGGGAAAAAAATCGATCTAGCCTTATTTTCTTCCTTTCTACACGTACTCTGTTTCTGTCTTTCTCTGAACTCTTTGTACAAATAGAGATATCCCCAGGCACAAGTCAGTTAAATATGAAATAAACACATTTGTTTCTGTGTTAGTTCTAATGTGATACACAAAAAGCCTCATTTACTATCAACAATGAGGCTACAAGGTAGCTACCATGTGGCTGATGAATATGCTGAGGTACCTTCTTGTTTCTATTCAGAACTCTGCTGCTTTATTTATACATTCAGAAACATTTTTCTTATTTTTTTCAGCAAATAAAGAATCTCAGTGTTTTTTATGAAGCCAGACAGGCAACATGATATCACAATGCCTGTCACTTTAAAGTGTTTCAAGTGCATTCTGTATTAGAATTCTTCCCTTTTTCTTTTCCATGCTATAATGTGTAATAGTGTTTGAAATCAAAAGAAGCAAAGCAAAGAAGTAGAGGAAGAAGAAGAGGAAAGAAAATGGATCCCTTAAGTCAAATTGATCATCTTACTGATCCCCAAAAAAGCAGTGAACTGGTACTTGAAAGTATGAATTACTAACAATGTGAGCCTTGAGTATAAACAGTCATAGATCATAAGGTAAGAAAAAAAACTTATTTGGAACATACAAAATGCTAAGAAAGTGGTAACTTATTTGTGAAAGTTAAAGATGAGATAAAAGAACAGTGGAAGAGCAACAAGCTGCATGGGTGTTGTCTTAGGACAGGAGTACTTGGTGGCCTCTGAAATCCCAAATTGATTTTCTTTATGTCCTGGCTAATAAGATTTTTGGAAGATTTTTTATTATTATTATCTGTTTGAATTTCTGTTGTCCTTTTTTTTTCCTTTTTTTTTTTTAATACCTGGATACAATGGATTTGTAAAATCAATACCTTTGTCTGTCTTATCAATTTAGCTTTAAATACCAGGAGAGTTCCTGAAAGGTTTCAGAAACAACTCTAGAAGTCTAAGGCAATGGTGCCTGGCCCAGAGGTCTAGAAGTAACATCAAATTCATAAGCTGAACTGCGTATGTATTTTCCATCACACCTGAATCCTTGTAAATAATCAAACCTGGATGTTCAGGTTTGGTATTTTGTTTTTTACCTTAAAATATAAATACAGAAGGGGTGTCAGAAGAACATGAATTATGGCTGGAAAACACTGAATACCTGGGCTCATTGCTTAACATTGAGAAAAAATATGGATACAGTGGAACTGAGGAGAGCATTATATTTGCAGGTGCTGACCCAAGCATAGATCAGGGCACTGAAAAATCTCACTGTTCCCAGTGAGGTTGCTGAGGGACTCTTCTTCCTATCTGGCTCTACTGCTGGTTTTGTAAGCACTTTTCACCTGTGACAGTCAGGCCTCAACTTGTGGATGTCCTCTTATTGCCTTCCAGTGAAACAGACTCTTGAAATGTCCTTAGCTTGTGCTTACTTGTATAGTTCTGTTTACCAAGAGACTGCCTTGGTTGTGTTGGTCAAGAAATCCAACGTAATGCAGAATGAGGCATATTTGAGAGCAATTGCATCACATTGTATCATCTTCTGCTATGGATGCATGCCCAAATGTGGAAGATAAAGGCTGGTGATTAGAGAAGTGAGGGCTTAAACTTGCAATGGGCAATGAGCTGAAGCATTTGAATGGATTTTTACTTAAGTAAAAATCAAACGAAGGGTATTATTTATGTATGTATGTGTACCAAAACTCAGCAAATTTGAGGAAGCCTGCATTGTAATAAAGTTTATTTTTAATATGTCATAGTATTTGGATCTATATTATGTTGTTTATGGTACTGAAGGATGAGATACTAAGTGTTTAACAAATTGCCATGCTTTGTGATTTTAAGCTTGATGGTGCTCCTCATGCCACTTCATTGTAATGCTGAGGTTGACATGAGCAAAACAGGTTCAGGCAGACTCACTGGACTCTACCTATAGCAAGAGTCATGCTAAAGAGTGATAATGTGCTTAAAGTAATGAATCAATCCATTTTTAGTGATGAGACCAAATGTGGTAGTTGAAGATAGTAATGTTTGATACACACGGTCAACATTTCCTTTCAAAACTTTACTTAACAGGAAATTGGTCCAGATATAAAAGAAGTGCCCTAGGGTAGGGGGTTTTCCTGGTCCTTCTCAGTAGCCCACGTGAACTAAGAAAACAGTCAGGGTGTGATGGAAATGCAAAACAGAAAACAACAAAAAGGTTGACATTTGGAGTATTAGTCTTTTCTATTTAATGACAAATGACTCCAGTAACGATGATTCCTTTCATTTCTAATACACATACACACAATCATGCACACACACTGTCTCAGAAGGAGGGCTGAGTGAGCAGCAGACTTCTCCTTTCCCTCAGTGGAGCAGATTTTTAGAATCTCAGCAAGCAGCAAAGATGCAGTGTAAGGAGAGTTATTTTCCCCTCAAAAAGAGCACCAACATTTTCTACATTGCTCCTGTCACCCAAATAAGCTCAAGCGCTGTATGTACCCCAGAGATTTATTCACCTTTGTGCCTCAAAGCAGGCAGAAGAGACCCTTTCTTCTCCCCTTTATTAACATGCTGTTAAAATGAAACAGAAAATTATGAGGAAAAAAAGCTGTAAAAAAAGTAAATCCCAGTGTTGATTTAGCTTTCCATGATGAGAAAAATTCTTGTGTTCATTTCAGTTGTTCAGTTCAATTGTTAATTCTCCAACAGTGATAGCTGAGTTCTTTCACCTTAATAAAGAAGTGTAATGATGTGAAAAATGTCAGCCTTTGACAGGTTCACAAATCCATTTTTCCTTGTAGGGCCAGAGCCTGCAAGGTGTAAGCACCTTCCAAGATCTGGATCTGTTGTCCTGAAGACAATATCTGCCCAACATTGATTTTCTGCCTTTAAGAGTCTTTCTATTGGATAATAATATTATTAATTTGGTGAAATTTACAGTCAGTTCTATTTTTAAAAGCCCAAAAATACAGCCTAGAGAAGAGAACATGATGTTTATGTAACTAAAGTATTATTAAATATGCTGTATTCCAGAGTGGAAGAAAATTCTACTATCTTTTGGAAGCAAAATGATTTTATGTAAAACCAGGAAGCATACAGAATTCATATAGAAATTTTTAATTGTTTTCCTTTTTAAAGGAGAATGAACAGATTTTGTCTGTAAGAAAAATCAAAGCAGCTCTGAAAGCAGATGAACTTCCTATCAAGAATACATGCGTCACACAAATGGGACAGAGGTTCTTTGAAGCCCTTACAGACCTCACTGTAGCCAAAATGTAGAATACAGAACCTCTGTGAAGCGTTAAATTATGAATCTTATTTATATGGGCATCTGTGTGCTGATGTCTCAGAATGTCTTTGAAAGATCTGTACTGCTATGGTTTTTTTTTTTAATGTTTTTCCATTTGTACCACAATCCTAATAGCTGCCATTTTCCCACTCCTGGGGCTTTCTGTAGATCAGTGGATGTTAGGTTTAAACTTCTGTTTTCTTTGATGAAGCTTTCAATAAAAAAATAAAGAAAGAAAACAGCTGGGTGACTGTGTTCTTGTGGCACCTTTCTGCAGAGGCTTCTGGAGGCCATGGGTCTTACGCTGAGCACAGAGGGAGTGGAAAGGCTTTGCAGCAAAGTCTGCCTCCTCTGCATCTTCACCAAATGGAAGGAAGGAATCGGAGAGACAGGATGGCCCTGTTGCCTTGTCAGCAGCACAACCACCCACGTGTTAGGTGAAATACAGAAGAAAGTTTCCTCACACCAAGACTGAGTGTTTAATACTAAAGGGTATCTGCTGTCTGGGCTCTCAGCTGTGCTCACCTGCTAGAAGAACATTGCCTCTGTTTCTGAGGCTGATATTAAAGAGTGACTTCAGGGCAAAAGTTGCCACGTGGAAGACAGAAAATCTTTATTTATGGAATAAGTATAAGCCTAGGCAGTGGTAGTACAAGCCATACTTCATCTTGAAAGGGAACTAGAAAGTAAATTGCCTGCTCCGCCACATCTCATGGGGAATGAGAAAGCCATTTGGCACGCTTCCTCATGGCTGCTTCAGGCATCGGCTCTCGTGTTGCCATGTGCATTTCTTCCCACGAGGGCCATTTCTGTGACAAAGGTGAGGGTGGCCTGGAAGCATCCAGTAACTCTCCTCCTCAGCCAAGCAGCTGTATCCACTGGTTGGAAATCACCAAGTGCTCCTTTTCACCTACCAAGAACGTGACTGTCTCCTTCATAACTAAATAAGTTTTGTGGGATTGCCTGCACGCTTTGCTTTTCATTATTTCTGCCCAATAAAATATGTATGGGTGAGCTTTGCTATCCCTTAAACCTAATCAAAAAAGCCCAAAGAAATCTCTATAAGATGGAGGAATGGGATGAGGAACTGGGTGAAAGGGTTTTTTTCAACTGCACCTATGCTGAAATGCCCATTGCTGCTAGTTGTGATGATGGTGAGAAAAGGAGGAAGGCTGCAGTCTGCCTGGCACTCTGAGTGGTAGCTGAGGAGTCTGGGTAGAGCAGCAGAAAGTGGGACACTTTGTCCAACACAAGTGGCACCAGGGTGGTTTATAGCTGATGCTTTGGAATTCAGGTTCTGATTTGAGACTTCCAGGAATGCTCCATTTCCAATATCAATACACTTCAAATCCTACTGAGGGTATCACTAACAACTGCGGTGTTAGTGGTTTTGATTTTCTTGTCAATTCGCTGTTCATGAGCATACCAAACCAGGCCAAGGGGGTTTTGCATCATCTTCCATAGAAGTGCAGGTAAGAAGGCTTGCTCCTCACATCCTCGGTCTTAATATCAGTGTAAAAAAAATAAAAAAGGTACAATTATATTGACCATTAAGTCCCCCTTAGTAAAACAGAATTAAAATAACAAGGACAAATGAGCCTTTGTATGGTGTGATGTATATTACTTCCAGAGGGAGAAGGCTATGTTTATCTCTAACTCAAGAAAGACACGGAGGTGCTGGAGCATGTCCAGAGAAGGGCGAGGAAGCTGGTGAGGGGTCTAGAGCACAAGTCTTATGAAGAGTGGCTGAGGGAACTGGAGTTTAGCTTGGAGAAAAGGAGGCTGAGGGGAGACCTAATCACTCTCTACAACTACTTGAAAGAAGGTTGTAGAGAGGTGAGGGTCAGTCTCTTCTCCCAGGTAACAGGCAATAGGACAAGAGGAAAGGTCCTCCAGTTGCACCAGGGAAGGTTTAGATTGGATATTAGGAAAAAATTCGTCACTGAAAGAGTTGTCAAGCATTGGAACAGGCTGCCCAGGAAAGTGGTTGAAAAAATCAGTAGATATAGTGCTGAGGAACATAGTTTAGTTGTAACTTGGCAGTGCTAGGTTAACAGTTGGACTTGATGATCATCTTAAAGGTCTCTTCCAACCCCAATGACTCTAAAATTCTATGATTAGTAGTCTGCATCTGGAATGGAAGTCCATGACTTCCATGTGGAGAAAGCCATGCGCTCTGCTTGTCACTCCCTGAGATTTCAGCCAGAAGGGGAGAAAAAACCCAAATCAACAGCTGGTGTAGAATAAACTGAGGGAAATTCCACACTTCCCACTTTTCAGTACATTTTCTTTGTAGCATTTTGCGTGACCAGAGATCACTGGTCACTTACTTACTTGCAAAAGAGCAAGGTCTCAAAGCACCGATAATGATCCACAGGCACAGAAGCAAAGGTTCAGGAAACGACAGGACTGCAGCAGAAGTTACTGAAAGCAACAAAGATAACAAACCTAGGTGTCTACTTGACTTGGTAAACTTGCTGTAGCCCTCCTCTGTGCCTGGGCTCCTTGCCCCGTGTTTATCAGCCTTGTCTTCAGAATGTACGCAATGCAAAAGTCTCCCTTTGACTTAGCAGAACAGAAACCACAGTGATAACTGACGGCTGGCTGAAGTGGTCCTGAGGCTACACGCAACGGGAGAGGATTTTGCCAGGCAAACAGTAAGCCTGGCTGGCAGGGAGGCTGCTGCCCAGCACATCCCGAGAGGCAGGCTGCAAGAGCCCACTGCTGCACGTAAGGCAGTTGTGTTGGTACGGAGCAGGCAGGAGACACGCAGCTCCCCACTTAAGTCCTCCTAGAGCCTGTCAGTTCAGAGAAACACAGACGTCAGCAAGGTTGGTTTACTGCTGTTACAGTGTTCCTGAAAAAAATCCACTTTGGGGAAAAGATGCTGTGACCAAACCACTTCCTTCCGTTAAAAATTTGTATGTATAAACTTCTGCCAAAACATGCTTCCTTTATCAGCTTGCTTTGCACTGGTACATCACTCCGTTATCCGGAGGGACATAAATGATAACTAAATAATCTACTGGATGTGGGCAGCTCTTTAAATGGGGGAATTGAAAGTTGATCTAGTTAAAATGATGTAGCTGTTTTTTAAAGTTGAACAAGCTTGGGTTTATAGTGAGGCTAGCTGGGGCCCTAAGCTCTGCTGCATTGAAATACTGCTGCAAAATAGACGTGTCTGAGAAAAAGATAGAAAGCAAGATTTACACCTATTATTTGATTTATTTCACCATTTTTTACAAGACAATATATTCTATATCTTGTGTGGAATTCAGCCGTTGATACATAGCCAACTGAAAATTGTGTAAGCAACTTGAATGTTATTCCTGTGGGATCTTATCCACGTTTTTCACTCAGAAATAATTTCCTCCTTATTAACAGTTGTGCTACCCCACACAGCAGCCCACTAGGATGCTCTCTTCCTCAGGCATAGCAACTTCTACCCAGTGCCAATCTCATATGAAATACTCTGTAGTGGAACTCAGGCTCCCCTGAGCTTTCCACACACGATATGATTATTTTCTAGTTAATCTTGGTGACATGTGAAAGGATGTGCTTGACTACCATTGAATCCCTTTCTGGTATTGAAGAGAAGGCAGAAGCAGAGGAGTAGACAGTTCTCGACTGTTGATACCAAGACACAGCAATCAGTAGCTGGAGAAAAAGCAAGGAAGATGTTCTGTGTTTGAGGAAGGCAAAGCAATAGAGAAATTTAAATTCTTCCCTCGCTCTTGCTTTCTCTGGCTTGGGAGACATGAGGCAACAGAGTTAAAATTGTGTATGTGCATTCTCAGGTGCAGTATGCAGCCATTGGCATGGCTAAACATACATGTGTCTTTCTGTTGATAGCCACTGGAACACTCTCCTGATCCTTAACCTCCACTGCACAGGGAGCAGAACCAAGAAAGCCTTCAGGAGAAGTGAAGATCTGATCCAACACTCCCTTTCTCAGCTTGTGCTGCAAGTTCCAGTACTGAACAACAGTACTGTCTTAACAACAGTTTGGCTTTCTTGCTGTAGAGGTGAGTCTTGAAGAGGCCCAGAAAGTTCCGCTTAAAAAAAAAAAAAGTTTCATTTTTGCAGTGTGTCTTCCCTGTTGCTAAAGTGTGTCTCTTTGGTATTATGTCCCGTGCATGCTTCCAAACGAGCAGATAAATATTTGTTAGAGCAACACACAGAGGCCCCAGTCTTCACCTGGTACTGTACAAACACAGAAAGACGACAGGTTCTGCTAGGTTTATGAGGTAAAGGAAGAATGATCCACTTAATCCATTAAGTGATTCGTATCTCTGCTAAACCCTCAGACAGCTCAGTATTGTGGGCTTCAGCATCACTGGCTACTCTTCACAGCAATAGGTGGCTGTAGCACAGAGTTCAAAGACTGCATTCCAAAATCCATTTCCCTTTTCACGCATTGATTGTACTGTGAGGCCTTTGGGATGTAAACAGCTGTTTGCAGATGACAGGTTTTGGAGAATATCCAATTTATTTTTATTTTTTTTTTGCTCAGAAGAAATATTTACTGGTATTTAGAAAAATAGTTACCCAGTAGTTCCAGTTGGTGAAAGTGCTGCCACCAAAATAATCTTGAAGTGTAAGATCTCCTCCCGTATACAGACCCACTGGGCTTGGATGAGACATTTCTTCAAAAAAACTTGTGTTGGAGGTCTGACTGACCTTTACATGGTGCTAAAGCTTTGGACTTGCTCTGACTAGCGATTAATGTTGTCTATAGCAATGACTGAGACAGGATGCTCTTGGCAGGGTCGTTTCTACTATGCAAGACAAGCGGAATTGTCTTTTTAGAAGAGGGCCTCACCTAAACGTAACCCAGATGGGATCCTTTTTTTCTTTAAGGACTTGTGCAGTGAGCTACCCATAAAACTGTCTTTTGCACTGGGCATATGGGTTGCATTGGAGATCTTTTCTGCAAATGACACTTTCGTCTTGCTTTCCCTTTGAACATGATCCTTTCAGTGCTCACTGCATACTGACAACAGTGCCTGTGCTCCTGAGGCATCTGCCCCCGCACAGAGGCATGAGAGGCCCCTGGATGAAGAAGGTTTCCTTCTACTTCAAGGACTTCCCTGGTCTGCAGAAATAGTCCTTCCATCTGCCAGCTCTGGCTGCATGAAATATTTTTATTACTGTAATACGTTTCAGCTCTTGTAGCCAGCTCCTCCTGACAGAAAGTATGAGAGAACAAGTCCTCATGATCCACCCTCCACCAAAAAAAAACCTGTCGGAAACTTCCTCCAGCTGTGGTGACCCAGGGTCAAGGAATTGTGCAAGGAAAAACCTCTGCTCTTCACCTAAATTCCAGTTCATTTTATTATCACTTCCTTCTCCTCCCAATCCACTTCCAGCTCATTTATCTACCTCATCCACATGTCACATCCTGTCTGGTCTGCAGAGTGTGAGCTTTCTGAGGTGATTTTCATTACTCGCCTACACAACACCTAAGAGAAACCTTCAAAAATATGCAGGGCACAAGCACCAAGCTATAACCACACTAGATTTTCTGCTGGGACTTCTTTGGTTATTTCTTCCCAAAGCATATTATTTTTTATTAGGCTTGGAAAGAATCCTCTGCAAAAAAAAAGGGGATTTGAGCATCAAAGCTCACTGTGATCATGTAGACTGTTTACGTGAGAGCAATGGTTGGTCTGCTGAGTAGGAGTATTAAAGGCTATACCTAATTGGACAAAAAGGGGTGAAAACAGACAGACTTCCCCAAAATAAGAGGTAGGAAACAATCTTCCCTAACTCAGAAGAGATTTTGCAGGCTAACGAGACTCTGCTCCATTTTGCCTCTCCTTGGAGGCAGTGGCAGTTTAGGAAGATTGAGACACACTGAGCATGAGCTGTCCTGGTAAATGAATTAGCAAATAATTTTGATTAATTCTATGCACAGACAAAAGGGAAAGAACTGAAGCAGGATGGATGGCTGAGGTGCATGCAGGCTGAGAGGGAACAAGGAAACTTGAATGTCAGATAGCTGCATATTAACACCTGACCCAGAAAATGGTCTCCTCCTCATTGTGGCCTAAACATGCATTCACTTTAGTGGTAACAAGGGCTCAGAAACAGGGGATGAAAAATTCTACAGCAGGATAGCTTTTTTCCAGTTGTGATATCCACAATGATGCAAAATAAATTATTTACAAAATAAATCCCCAGTCCCTTTTCTCCTTCAACTACTCATTGCCTGCCCTCACCCGCAGCCAGATGTTTCATCAGCACAGCGACACCCAGCTACAGACGCTAGTAGAAATGCAGTGACTGAGACTGCTCTGGCCCTGAGTATTTCAGAATTGTTTCTCTTTACGTCCTCAGTATCATTCATATTTTAGGTTGTTGATTTTTTTTTCCAAGAAAGATGATGTAGAGGTAACTGAATTTAAAATAATAAAGCTTAAAGTAAGAGCAAAACACATAGCCATAAATTGAATTACTGTAGAGGGTAAGGCAGAACTGCACCCTGAAATGACTTAATTAAAAAATAAGAACTAAAAAAGAATTACACACTCTAAGATTCGTACTTGTGTGGTAAGCCTGGACGCGTTCCTGTGTGACCTGCTCTAGGTGTTCCTGCTCTGTCAGGGGGACTGGACTAGATGATCTTTCAAGGTCCCTTCTAATCCCTGATATTCTGTGATTCTGTGATTCTCTGAACTGACTAAAGGCAAGAAAGATGACTGCTTTTGGTCCTCTGCAAAATTTTGCTTCCCTCTGCCCATTTATAACATGCCATTTAAGAACAGCATTGTGCTGTGGGAATCAATGTTTGTACATGGATATAAACAGACCCATGATAATTTTATGGTATTTAGCATTATCTTCAATCTTCTTTAAAGCATAACCCATCCTCAGAACTCAAATGAAAGAACCAAGTGCACTGCCCACAACCTGTTTCTTTCTTCCTTCAACACTCAGCGATAAAAACTGCTTGCTAGCAAGGCATGTGTGTAAAACGTGCCTGCGCATTTGATCCGCCTCACTGCACACTGGTGAGAACTTGAGCTTTTGTTGCCCTCATTTTTAATGGCTGCAGGTGCCATTTGGTGCAACACACACAGCAGAGAGATGTGGTCTGTGGCGAATACAAAGTATACGAGTTCCAGTCTCTAGTCAGGCAAAATTATCTCTGTGCAGAGGTCAGAGAAAGACCTAAGTAGGGGAATCTTTTCACCATAACGAGCAACAAAAAAGCCAACCTTCTCAGTCCTCTCCCATAGCTTTACACAAGTAGCCCCTCTGATCCTCCCTGTCTTGAAACAGACTTTGTTACCCCTTTTGTCTGCACAGTAGCCCCCTGCAGCGCTGTCTCCACTTCCCACCAAATGCAAATCTATTCAAAATACTTGGTGTTCCTATAGGTACTGAGTGCTCAAAATGCAGAACACCAGTAAGAGTGTGTGCTAGCAGAGCTTGGTCCAGCACAGCACAATTTCACCCATGGCAGCTGGCTGCTCTAGTAAAACTCTCCTGGGCTCATGAAATAGCTGACATGAAAGTGATGTTTGGAGCAAGTAACGGAAATAATTTTTCAATTGACATTAAAGAGGAAATCATTTTAGTGTCAGCTGATACTGCCCAGGCACTTTTTCAGTAATTAAGGCTCAGAAAAAGCAATGGAAATACCTACGAGGTGTGTTAAGAATGAAGCCAGAAGCAACATGTGAGAGGTGCCAGCTGAAGGAGTCCCTACACTGAATGCTACACGTAATGGGAAACGTTATGGAATTCAACCAAAGCGGGAACAAGAACAGCCCAGAAGAAACAAGCATGGAGGAGCCTAGATTATGCCTTTGAGTACAGTGTGAGGACACGGGAAAGACAGGGGATTTCAGAAGGAGAAGTGTGATGCATGTTGTCATTAAGGCATTCTTATGATTTGGAGGTACTGAGGAAAAAATGCTGCTGTATATCCTCTCTTGCCTCAGCCCTGAAATGCTTCTGATCCCATACCTTCCCTCTCTGTTGGTTAATACAGCATCCCTATGTGACTTGGTTTTGGTTTTGTTTCATTTTCTTATTTTGTATTCCTACATTAGATTTCTCTTCTACATCCAGTCACAGGGTTTGGAGATTCTCTTAAGAGTTTTGGTCGTATTTTTTCCACAGTATTTTGCAACGTTATAATCACTTCAGAGATACATTCCATTATGCACAAAATCAGATGACATTCCTACATTTTTACAACCAAAAACCACTGAAAGAGGAGTCAGCTTGACTCATAGGATAAGCATATTTTTCAATATGGAATCCTCAAATCCCTGAAGGACTTTTCTGCTGTGTCTCCCTGATTGTTCTTGAGGCCCCAGGTGAAATTGCAGTGGTTTCTCTTTGTAAGCCCTAGGCAGAGGTGGTTTTCTAAACTTGCAAGGCAGATCCTCCCAAATCCCAAGGTGAATCTGCTTGGCTGTTGATTGCCTAAAGACTTTCCAGATCACCAGCTGCTACCAGCCCCTGCTTTCCACACTCCAAATTTGTGTCAATACCTATGAGCAGAGGTCATTGTAGAGTGAGCATGTGCAGCAGCACCCCAGAGAAAAGAGCACATTGCAACCACAGGTGCTAATGCTCCTTTGTGAACATGCAAAGAAATCTCTGAGGCTCAAAAGCGACCCCTTCCCTTTTACTATCAGCTTCTTCAGTCAGACGTGTGTTCAGGTGAGTGTTCATAAACAAATTGTCTTCAAATGGCTTTTTCAAGGTTTTATGAGGAAATGAATCAGCTCCCTCATTAAATTCCAATTCTATTTTATGTTCTGGTTTTCCTACAGCCACTAAGAGCCCAGTCCCTCTCCCATCATAAAGACAACATTCCTAAGAACTGCAAAAGGAACAGGAGCATGTTCACAGTTTTGTAATGTGATTGTTTATCTGTTAAGAGGTGCTTTTTATAAATCTTTGCTATTTTTCTGCTGTAACTTTTCATAGCAGAACACACTGTTCTCTGATTTATTCTTGACAGGCCCTGTATAACTCTATGGTTCTTCATCAATAATAAAAGTCATTAATCATAGTAGCAATGCAGGTCACAGAGTTTTACAGACATTCATCACTGAACTTGCTGAACTGTCCTACAAATGAACGTCCCCCTTCCCTCTCAGTAATTATTTCTGGGCTTACACAGGAAAAAACAAGCTTGGTTAGAAAAACTGGGAGAAAAAAAGTAATTCCTTGCAATGGTTTTAAATGGTGAGGGTGAGGTGGAGAAGAATCTCAATTACAAAAAGGTAGAACAGGGGAATTGTTATCGGAAAAGAGTTTCATTTCTGTAGTAAATGAAGGTTTGTTTTTGAACAACTCCTAATCAGTCAAAACTATGGATGAAGATTTTGCTAAAAATGTACAAAAATTGTTCCCCAAAATAGGCATTGCTTTTGTTTAGTTTCCATTCTTCCAACAACTAGATTAGCTAATAAGTACAACTTCCCTATATTCATTGTTTATTTACATAAAGGAAAGAAATAGCAGGAGTAAAGTAATCTAACAGATTAGAGCAATGGACAGTAAATCCAATTCTATACCCAGTAAAGTCAATAAGAATTATTCTGTTGAGTTTGCTGGATACAAGAAGCAGACTGTGATTCAGACATCATAATATAAGCAATGAGAAACAAAGGAACACAGGAGCAAAATGCAACAATTGCAGAAATAAGGCAATGGAATGTATGAATTCTGTTTCTGCCAACTCCTGGTTTGTTGTTTTTTTTTGTTTTTTTCCTTTTCCTGTGTGAGCTTTGAGAAGATATTTTGACAATGCTGACTTTTGCAGCAATTTAATTTGCTGGCTGTGAAGATGCTTTAACCACAACTCAAGTCCAAAAATTTTACCCAAGATTTTTCTCCCTCTTTATCAAGAAATACTGCCATGGGATTAGGATGTTATCTCATCACGGATGGGATTATTACGTAGCCATATCACCTTTCTTCCCCACTACCTTTCCATCTGCTTTATTGAGAGGGTTTAATGGCTGCCAAAGAGGTCGAAGGAGCCTTACAAGAGCCTGAGAAGGAAATGGGGAAGTGATAGATAACCACTGAATGGGCAAAGGGTAAAGAGAGCCGGGGGAAGAAAAGAAAGGATGAAGTAGTATAGTTGTGCCATGGTTTAACCCCAGCCAGTAACTATAACCATGCAGCTGCTGGCTCACGCTCCCTGCCCCTGCCATTGTTTCCTCCCCAGAAGGGTAGGGGGGAGAGGGAGAAAAAAACCCTCATAGGTAGAGATAAAGACAGTCTAATGGAAACAATAACAGAACAGGAAAAACTATAATAACGATAAACTAATGACATGAGTCACTCTCAGCACTTGGTGAATTAGCACCTGGAGCTCAGTGATATGCTGAGCATGACATCTATGGTATGGACTATTTCAGTGCCCATTCCATCATTCTTTCTGTGCCTCTATGGGAAGATTAAAAAGTCTTTGAACAGCGTAAACATTACAATAACAACTAAAACCAGCAAGTATTATTGACATTCTTTTCACAGGAATTACTAGAAAAAAATTTAACTCTTTCCCAGCTGAAACCAAGACAGGGTGACACATTGGCCTCAGCTGCAGAAACTATTTATTAGCTGGAATATGGACTTGTATTGGTTCTTGTTCACTTATGTACTTACAGTCTCTGCATTCCAGAGTATTTCCTTTGAGAGACACAGAACCTTTGACAAACTTTCCTGCCATTTTTGAGATATCTCTGGTCATTATTTAATTAACTGACTCTTTTCGGGAAAGATCCTGCAAATAAAAAAAAACCTGAAATAGGTCAAGCTACATTTAAAGGAACATGAACAAGATATAATTTTGCCACTTGTTTTACTAATGAAAATGTTAACTTTGGGGTTTTTTTTTTTCTCTTCAACTCTTGTTTTTGCTGCCTTTGTTTCTGCTATGGAAGCCTTGACAATGTTATGCCTCATCCTTTATGCTCCGAGTAACTGTAAATACAAGTATATAATAACACTATGTAAAAGCACATTCTGAAATGACTGAATTTTGAATAACCTAGTGAAGAATTAGACCTTACTCTTATTGGGCAGACTACCTCAGACCTTGATCTGTTCTGATGTGAGTGCTTTCATTGTTGATAAAAGGTTTCTCTTAGAACGTAACTAACTAGCCCAACTATACTCTTTTTTTTTTCCTTACAAAAATTAAAGGGAATTTTGAGAATGCCAGTCCAAATTCTTCAAATTAAATGTGAAGACTACTTTCCTCTGCCTACATGGCAAACATTATTCCCAAGTAATCTTTAAAATAAATGATTACTTATTATTGTCTAGAAGACCATTTCTATCCCAAGAACTGCAACTACTGAGAGAAATGGCAGCAATTCATGCCAGGTGAAGTTGATGAGACATCAGAAAAAAACAATTGAGCTTGCCTTAATGTAAATTTACTCACTGTAAAAAGGTTCACTATGAGAGGCAGATGCTGAAGATATGTTTGCTGTTCCAGTAAATCTGCAAGACTCCAACACGTCTACCTCAGACAGAATCAGGGATGGAGACAGTTAGAAATGTCAGGGAGTCTTTACATTTTTCCATAACCCATTTAAGCATTTTGTGGTTTAAAAGCTCATCAATGACTGCTGATCCATATCAGTGAGTGTGACGGTCTGGGACAGTCAAGGTAAGAAGCTTTAGTTTTTGACACAGACTGGAACTGGTTGTTTTTTGATGATCACTGTGGTGTCTATAAATTATATGGGTCAGACCCTCCCTCTTTTGGGGTTTTATTCATTCCGTCCTTATCTCAAGGATACCTGCACTTGTAGATTTTTAACATACCAGTAGAGCTGCTGCTGACTTCTTTCCACCAGATGGCACCACAGACTGTATTCCATAGCCAGTATCTATATGTGTGTGTGTATATATATTTGTATAAATGTATGTGCATAAGAACATAGGCATAGGCATGTATTTGTTAGTGCAGAAGTATGAGTGCTAGACACCTATAAACCTCTTCAACTTTACTTGTTTCTTATCCTAGCACAGAAGGAGGAGAAAGACCAACCAACCTTGTATTATGTGTGAGACCACTCTAGAAATAGTCCTTCTATATTTGGCACATTCATGATACCAGTATTCTGTGCTGTCTAAAATAAAGATGATTAAAGAGAAAATTCTTATTGTGAACTTTTACTTTTTTGCACAATTTACTGTAGCCACATTTTCCAAATGGCAATACCTACTGTGTGGTCCTTCTTAAATTCAGTTCAGTCATCGAAAGATTATTCCTTGAAATCCAAATTTGATATATTTTCAATCCAGCCATTCCACATCACAATACAGGCTGTCTACCCAATGGTTGCCTTCCTTATCTTAAGTTTACTCTTTAATAGTTTGATCAAATGTCTTCACTGCAAGAATACCAGAGAGATCTGAAAGATGGGGAGAAATGAATAATGCACACAGAAAAAAATGTTTTTAAACTGGCAAATAACACTCATAAAACATTCATTATATTGTGGGTTATATATTTAAAACACAATTGACAATTTTGTTACTTAGTGTTCTTTTTTTTTCTTGATTAATTGTCAATTGTTTCAATTTGCTTTAGAAACAAAACTTCTCCTTGATCTGAAGAGTCTTCAGTGGAATTTGTCAGCTGACTGCTTAGTGTCTGCATTTTCACAGACTTGAAAAATTATTAGTGTTTTTGAGGACAATCACTATAAAGTTCTTGTTGGAAAGGTGCTGTTTCATGCTGCAATGTAGATTAAAGTTAAATGACTGTCCTTTGCAAACAGTTTATCAGACACATAAAGTCTTTTTTTGCCTGTGATTCATTTCCAAGCTATTTTAGAAATTATGAAAACATCAGAAATTAATGTTTTTCCTCACATGGGTTAAAGAGCTACCTTAGCTTGTGCCATTATCACTATTTTGTGGCTTTTCCTGTAGTCTGTCACAACAATAAGAGGCACAACACAAATGATACTGTCTTAGGTAGTATATATGGAAGAAAAAAAAGGTGTTTGTTGCATTTTTTTCCTTTGTCAGTTTCCAGTTTTTTCCCTCCCTCCTCCTTGATTATGCGTCACAACCATGAAACTGCCCTCTTCTTACCCTACGCCTTCAAAATATTGATTTTTCAACCCTTTCTGAAATGGGCAGGCATCTGCTGCTTCCTGTTCCTGCTTGAGATGTCTTCAGCTTGTCTTAGTCTCCAGTCTTAGCTGGGAGCCTAAGCAACCTGGAGTATATTGAAAACTTGCATGGGAGCCATCAGGAAATTAAATACTTCATTGTTTTATGGAGTAGCGTCCAGGAACCAGCAGCAAAGGCAAGGAATAGTGATTGCTTACTGGAAAACTCATAATCCCAAAAGAAACAAGCTGAGAGTCTCCATTTGGATACCCTCAGCAGTAGCCTAGAGAGAGGGAGAAGAAATGTAATTCCTAGGATTGATAAGCCTGGACAGGGCTTTTATGAGACAGGAAAGCTGCTCTGCATTCAGAAGGCTGCAATCTTGGCTCATAACACACCACTGCCTCTGCTCCCTGTGGTATACTGCAGAATGGGCTCTTGGTGCAAGATCCTGAGCTTGATATCCACCCTGCAGTTGTTAAGCTCAAGGTTGAACCTGTTTCATGTGACAGGTATGCTACATAAGCTGCAGGATGTGTGGGAGACAATAAATCACACTGTTTGGAAATACTGCAAGAATCAATGATCTAGAAAGATAGATAGTTGACCAGGGAGAGGTGTGGAAATAAGTCTTATCTTGGTACAAGGGATGGACTGAGGGGTTTGTTAATTGTTTTCTTCAGTCACAAATGCCATTTCTTAAAAAGCACACTGTAAAGTACATTTTAATGTCTCATCCTTTAGTTCTCTTCTATTTCCCCTTCTTCAATCCCTGTAAATGCGTTGGCTTGTGGGCTTGATGGTACTTAATTTGTACAATTTTTGCTTAACTTGATGAGCTGTAAGTGCTCTTTTAGCATACCGTGAGCGTTCGATAATCCAGAGTAGCTGTGAAGTACGTAAGTCCTGTTGCTGCTTTATAGTCCCTGATTAAAACAGAAATAGTGTATTATGAAATCCCACTCAAATGTCTTTAATGGATCACAGCTATCCACCATAAGTTAGAGGTTAAAAGAGTCTTGGCTTGCTGCTCTATTTTTCCCTTGTCTATCAGTTTACATTAATAAGTATGAAGTTAAGACAGCAGCTTCCTTATGCTTCTCTCTGTGTTTTCTATTAACATCCAGTCTTACATTTCAGTTCAGCAGTAATGTCCCCATCCCTCCTCCTGTGCCTGGACAGTCTGAGCTCTGTCCCCAAACAACTTTTTTGAAAGGTTCCTCAGTTTACCCATTTGGAAAAAAGGGGAATAAGAGGTTTTTTTCTCAGGACCTGTTTGAATGCATAATTGATCATCTTTGCAAAGTATTTTGGACCTTCAGACACTTCTTTTTTAGGAAAAAAAACCAAACACACACAACAGGTGTTTTGCACCTAAAACAACCTTTAATATTTTCTAGATTTGTCTGTATGACTTGTAAGTGACATGGTTTTTCTGCCCTCTCACCATAAGTCTCTTGCACTCAGATGCAGAAGAAGCCTGGCTAGAGGTGTGACTGCTCAGATTTGCCATTCTGGTAAACAAAAAATGCACATTTGCAAACCGATGACTATGATAACGCTACCCTATATACTATATATCAGGAAGGATTTCTATGTGCATTACCTGCAAGGACATGTTTCCTAGATTATACTCCCTGCTCTTTCTCCTACCCCACTTCTGTGCTTTTCTTTTTTTTTCCCCCCACCTTTCACATGGTCCTTAATATCAGGATGCTCTAACCTACTTTTATTGAGAGGTTAAACGAAGCCAGAATGCTCCAGAATGGTGATCTGTCTCATCGACCTCCCCTCCAGGCTGTGTTCTGTAATTTCTCCCGCTGTGCTGAATTGATGCTCCTCTCAGTGTGTGAAATAAGCAGTCGCTTCCTGAGAGGAGACACGCTGCCTTCTGAAGTGCCCATTCAGCACTGCAGAGGACAAACTGTCTGGCAACAGGGGTGTGATTCAAGGGCTGAGCTGTATGGAAAAAGAACAGGAAAGAGGCTGGAAAACAGAATGAGGTGATAAACAGAAGAAATGGGGGTGAGGCTTATGTTAGGGAACAAAGGCTAGGGAGCTGTGAATATTAAAATTGTTGGTATTATGATGTAACACCCAAAACATACCAGGTTTATCACACAGATAAAATGTGCCAGACGGGCTTACTCCTGCTGGGTAGCAGCACTCTGCTGTGAAAATTGGTCCCTTGAAAGCAGTACTACATCGTACTGGTACATAGCTTTTATTTTAAGTGAAGATTGATTCTATTGAATGATAGAATATCTGGGGAAAAAAAATAGGAATGTGTCCTCCCCCCACCCCAAATGTGTAGTAGATCTGAAGCTCTTCATGGAAAGAAATGTTTTGATTCATTTCCATTTTTTATAATATTACCACATGTTAAATATAATATTACAAATTATTAATCCACGTTTCTATTTTAAAATATTAATGCTATCTTTTCCTGGTTATTAAGATTAATGTCTAATTCAAGCCCCTTTGTCCACTTTTCTAAGTCCTATCAGGAAAGTATTTTGGAGAATCAGATCATATCAGTCATGTGGCTGGGACATGTACAAGGGGAGAGCCCATTGCAGTGCTGCATAGAGGTTGGAACAGAAAGTCCAGAAAGACAGGAAAAGCTTGATGCTATTACAAGTCATCATTTTCACCTCAGAGTGACTGAATAGCATGTGCCTGCGTACAAGAGCCAGCACAGTCTATGCAACCCATCATCTGTGTGTACATGTCCAGGTAGCTGCTGTAGTCGTGAGCAGTGCCACTTCATTCTGCATGACCATCATTGGCCAGAGGGGCCTGCATCTCATTTCCCTCATGATTTCAGTGCCCTCAGCCTTTTACAACATAAATACTGTTGTCTTCTCTCCTCATACAGGTTATTTTCCTTGGTCAGGAGCACCTCCTTGCTGCTTCTATGTTAACCTGCAGCAATTCCCCTGTCTCAGCCCACTGATCTGTGATCTCTCCTTTGCTGAGAGAATCAGTTTCAAGTAGGAAAACACTTTAAGAAGAGAGATTATATGAAGAAAATTAGAACTTTTTTGAACTACTTTTTTTTTTTTTTTCAATCCTAAATTTAAAAAAAAAAAAAGTTAATGCCCCGGGCTTCTCTATGGATCTTTTGAAATTGTGTCATTTGCCATAATTTATGGAAAGGAAGGCTGGGTTGTTAGGAGGCAAGATTAACCTCTGAAAAAGCCACATATGAATTATGGAAAAAAACCCACTGCAGTATCAGAAACACAATAACATTTGCCCTGACTTTGGGATTTATTACCAAAACTAATACCTGAATGCCCTGTAAGCGACGCCACAGGCGGCACCTGGCCTCGCTGGCTGCTCTTGGACTCCCAGAGAATCATAGAGTGGTTAGAGTTAGAAGGGACCTTAAAGATCTTCTAGTTCCAACCCCCCTGCCATGGACAGGGACACCTCCCAATAGACCATGTGGCTCAAAGACCCATCCAGCCTGGCCTTGAACAGTTCCAGGGATGGGTCATCCACAGCTTCTCTGGGCAATCAGTTGTAGTGTCTCACCACCCTCACAGTAAAGAATTGTTTCTTAATATCTAATCTAAAGCTACCTTCTTCAGTTTAAAACCACTACCCCTTGTCCTGTAGCTACACTCCCTCATAAATAGTCCCAACTCATCTCTCTTGCAGGCCACCTTTAGGTACTGAAAGGCTGAGGTAAGGTCTTCCTGGAGCCTTCTCCAGGCTGAACTACAACTCTCTCAGTCTGTCTTCATAGAAGAAGTCCTCTAGCCCTCTGGACATCTTTGTGGCCCTGCTCTGGCCGTCACCAACTTTCCCAGCTGGCAGATGTCTCCCAAGCAGCCCCACAAGCTCAGCCTTTAAAAAATAATTTCCAGAGCATGACACCACTGGCGGTGTGACTACCAGGCAAGGCACCCTGCATGCTCTGCAGTAGCCTCACTGCCCCACTTCCCCTGCTCCTTATAGAAGGTTCTGAGCAACCCCCAGCCCTGCAGTTGTCTCTTTTTCTGTCTTTCAGTGAAATGCTTGGTGTACGCAGTGAGTCACAGACAAGCAGGCGGCATCCACGTGCTGATCCTTCATAGTGAGTTCACGCTGTGCATGAACAGTGCTGTGGGCGGGGAGGTAGGACAAGGCAGGCACATCCACCCTTCAGAGCCATGCAGAAAGGGGCACCCATCTTTTGCTGTCAGTGCAGCTGCTAAAGGCCTCTCACTTTGCTGGAAAATGGTAATCACCAAGGCTGGGCTGAACTTCACACAGGTTTTGGGGATTAGTGCATATGGCAGTAAAAGCTGAGTCAGCCCTAGCTGCATCTGCCTTTACCAGAGGGCTAATTAGAGGTACTTACAGCTGATTAGGGGAGTCACCTGGTATGAGAGGTTATATTGATTCTCTTCACCTGCCCTGGATGTTGGCCTGGGAGAGCCTGGCTCTGTGGTGCTTCATCCTAAGGTCATCATTCAAGCCCAAGGAGCACAGCAAGGTGGCTGAGAAAGAAAACTAAGTAACAGCCGCTGCTTTGGGGGTTAGTGTGTGTTCCAATTCATTTGACAAGGTGGAATTCAGTTGCAATTCTTCATTTTCATAGTCAGCAGTTTCTTTAGTATTCTTGGCGTGTGGTCTCGTGTTTGCTGTTCCTGTAGTTTTACTAGTGGTTCCGGGTTCTGTGTGTGCCCTTTACTTTGTTATGAAATTCCTAGGTTTTAGCTCCTTTTATTTTAAGCTTTGTCAACAGAGAGTGCTTGAGTTGCACTGTGCAGTTCTGCCATGACTGCAGCCCGTAGGCATACACAGTTGATAGTGTGTGATATTTTCCCTTCATCTCTCAGGAGCTACAGAGTAGCTTTGCTGTTCTTCTTGCTGTTCCTCATTCCTCCTGAGGTCTGGAGTGTTTCTTTAAGGAGCGCATTTACTCACAAAATGTGTGGGTTTCAGTGTGAATTAAAACTGTAGAAAAAACCCCAAAAAGCTAATAGACATCTGGGAAGTTACTGTCTATTGTCTTTGCATGCTGGGCTGCTTTGTGAGTGCTAATACCTGTGAGTGAGTCAGCTCAATAACTAGGTAATTTCTGTTAACCTGTATTAAAATTCTAGATTCTCCTGTGCAATGGTGGGAAACTTAGAACAGGAAGTGCATGTTCTGCTTCTGTCGTTAACTCTTTGTGGGACTTAAGTTTTTGTGCCGTTCTATGAATTTGCTTTCACGTTTCTAAAGCAGTTGCATCTGTTGGTCTCCCCAGAATGTATGGTATCGGGTGCATTTAACAAGAAAAAAGCTTTGACTTTGTATATTTACAAGCTTCCTTAGCAACTGACCTGTGTGATTTGTGCTGTTTCTTTGGTGTGATTGTGGCCCTGGCCTTTTGCATGCAACTACTCACGTCATATGAGCACTTGCTAGTTATGAGATGTTTAGAGCATCTGTGCAGCCCCTTGGAAAATGTAGCCCACTGTGTTTTCCTTGAATGCTTAAAGACTCTTTTGTTGTTTCTTCCTAAATGATGTGGTGCTGCTTGGCCAATTGAAGTGCCAAAGTGTTTCAAGCACAAAACACTTGATGTTGATTTTTTTCTTTTGTTTTAACTAAATTATTTGAAAAGAAGAACAGGAAGGAGGCAGTTTTGTGAGGTGAGTAAATGATAGCTAGCCCAGTTGTGGGTATGAGGAAATCAGGCTGTACGCACAAACACATGCAGGGTAATAGTCTACTTCAACAGTAGGTTCCCTTGCTAATTTGGAAAGCCCTTCCAGCTCTGGCTTGATTCTATTTCAACCACAAGCTGTGAATAAGGAGGGCTTTTAAGTTGTCATTTTGTAAAAGCCAGCTTTTAAAACACAAGAGGAAGAGACATCAATAACCAAACAAATCTATGGAAATAAAAATTCCCTTGATATGTGATTCAATAATGAGAGCCAATGCTACATGATCTTACTCTTTCTTTTTATTGGTGTTTGTGGGGTTGGCTTTTTTTGGATGGTCCAGGGTTCTGTTTATTGCAGTTTTGAGGGAGGGCTTAATGACCAGAAAGCTTGCTTTAGCAGGTGAACGTGTTAAAACATGAGTGTGCAGCATATCATTTGATTTCAGATAAAGTCAAAACAGAGGTAGTGAGTTAACTGAGTGTAAAATGTAGTATTACTAGATTTGTATTTACATTTTTCGGTACCTGAGAGAACCATTTCTGGGGCTAAAATAAGGAGTAATTTTGTCATGGTATTTTCTCCGATCAGGAAATTAAATAATATTCAAGCAGTGCGTTTCAACCCAATGTATGACTCCCTGATGCATTACAGAAGCCTGGCAGAAGAGCCAAATCAGTCTTTAACCAAAAAAATTAAAATCAAATGAAGGAAACTTCTGAACTGTGAACTGAATCTTTAGAATTTTCTCTCTTAAGATCTAAAAGACACAAACTGGAATGTAACTTTCTGAAGATTAACTGATAATGAATAATTCCATAACTGTGTGTGGGGCCAGCCCAATATTTGCTTAATGATAGAAGAAACCATACCTTCAATTGGTATGAACTAGCATGATTTCATTAACAATAGCAGAAGCACGCTGGATCCTCAGTTGAGATTCTCAGTCTATAATTACCTAAACAAGTAGTTGTGTGGTTATATTTTAGTGTTCCTTAATGAATGAACTGACAACTGGACAGTTGAAGGTATAGCCTGGCTCTTTCTTGTGATTTCAGCCAGAGCAGTGTTATTTTCTCTCTGTTTTCCTGCTTTTAGACTTCTAATGTTTCATTTGAACTTACAGTGCAAACAGGGGGCCAGGCCTGCCCTTGTCCAGTCACTGAAGTAAGTGGGAGCTGTACACCCATGTCTGAGGATAAATAATTCCTTATACTTATTTAATACATGTATTAAATTGCATTGTCAACATATTCACAGGATATGCTTCCTAAAACTAAAACACATGGTAAAACGTGGTCAGTATACATTCTGAGATGAAATTATATATATCTGCCTTTGAATTCCAAAGATATTGCAATATTTTTATAGGAATGTCATTTTAAAATAAAACTTTTAATACAAAATGATGCACAATTGCTTTCTTCCTTTAGACCTGCTAGGAGAAACATATTAACAAATTAATCTTTTTTACCAATATTTAGCACATCTCCCACTAAGACTCATTTTCAGCCATATTTTTTTCTTATGGGTGAAACCATACAAGACTGTTACATCAGAATTTGAAAGCATGTATAGACATCTCATTTTCACAGGCTGATGTGATGTAATAAGCATTAACCTTCTGCCCACCCCTTCTTCATAGTGTGTGTTTCTGAGGGTGCTGTATGGCAGAAGATAAGTCCTGGGGTGTTAGGCTTGTGTGCTTGCAAATGTGAAAAGCTTAATTTGTAGGTGTTGTACTTATTTCTATGGCAAAGACTGCAATAAAAGTAATGAGCAAAGCAGGAAGAATAAAAGAAGCTGTCTTTTGTAAGTCTGAACAGGAATACTGAGAACAATAAATCAGTTGTGGCTGAGTTAATGAAGCCTGAGTTCCTATGGATTTGGATCTTGCATCCTCTTCACTTTCTTAACTCCTCATCAGTCTCCTGTTGCAATACTTGCACATCTTCCTTGTTTCAAGCTCTTAGTATCCCCTTGTAAAAAGCCCCTCAGGGCTGGAATTCCATCATACCATGGTTGGGTTAGAGCTACACGTGGTCTGGCTGGCTGCCTGGTAGATGGGTGCAAAATGAAGAGTCTGTCTGTGCTAACCAGATTTTCAGTGCTTCAGCATAGAATCATAGAATGTCTTTGGTTGAAAGGACCTTTAAAGGTCGTCTAGTCCACCCCCCCTGCAGAAAGCAGGGACATCAGTGGTGTCCATCTTCATTCTGATCTTCCCTTCTCCCACTTAATGGGAAAAAAAACCCCCAAGCTTGTATTAAAAAAAACCCAAAACATATATATTGTTTGAGATCTGTCTCACTCAAATTTGGTCAAGTTTAACAACAGGTTCAGAAATCATTGGCTGTGGTATGTTAAAAAACAGAAATACCAAAAAATCCAAACAGGCGTAAAACAGAAAAATATAAAAATACTCTTATTTAAAAAACAAAACCACTTGGATAACTTACTTTCAGTCATTCTCCTTGTAGGTTTTGGTTTGGTTTGGGTTTTTGGGGGGGGCTATGTGTGGGGGAGGGAGAAGTACTGTGTGGCTTTTGGTGGTGTTTTCTTTGGTGTTTTGGAGTTTTTTTGTTGGTTTGGGTTTTTACAAACTGAAAATGTTTGCTTTCGCCAGAATGTAAGGATGTAGCTCCTGCAAGTACATGGTATATTCCCTAGAGGTGTATATTTTAGTAGAAAAGTGAGATCTTTTTCAAGAGGGTGGTACAATGAAGCCACTGATGGGAGAGGAGTCAAGATTTCATGCTGGGGCAAAGTTGCTCAAGTAACACTTGACTGCTACTGTTCCTCTGGGAAGGGGACAGGAAGATGAGACATGGGACATCAGGGAACTTGCTGCAGGACTGCTCTCACTTCAAGAGAGGAGGTAGGTCTCTGCACCTCTGAAATTTTGACTTAAAGCTACTGTCCTTGTTTCAGAAACTCAGTTAATACCACAGAAACAGTCTAGAATAACTGTTACAAATCTGACACATCCTTTGAATTTTGGGTAACTGAGACTATGTTAATAGTGTAAGGCACAGGAGCACGTCTTGAAAGCTACTGAGTGTGGAGGTTGAACAGGAGTGTAATAGATATTCCTCTGCTGTCTTAACCAATTTGCCAGTAAGCAGGGCTGTTGAGTACCCACAATATACTTTGGCTGCCACCTTGGCATGACCTGTGCACACCTGACGTTTTGGTATTTGGATATCTGCTGTGGGAAGGAAGGAGACGAGGAGGCAACTCACAGAATTTGAAGTAACCTTGAAGTGTGTCAGGGGCCATGAAAGAATATCTTGAGAGATGCTTCAGTCTTATACCTGAAGGACAAAATGTGAACACTGAAATAGGCTGAAAAACCATCATCGTGTCAGACTGAAGTATGAGGAATGAGTGACACTCATCAAAAAAGCATGTTATCGTGTTGATTACAACACTAGTCAATGACAGCTAGCCTAACTCTCTGGGGTATGTGATTTAAACCAAGTAAAAAAAAAAAAAAAGGCAACCAAAAAACCTACTCACAGACAACAAGGCTCTCCATCAGCTCAGTGCCTATTATGACTCTAAGCCACTCTTAGAAGCAGTTTGTAGATGAGAACTAGGCACGTATCGCAGGCTGCGTAGCTGCAGGCTTCTCTTTCATTCAGTCTGTCTCCTGAGATTTATCTGGAAATTACAAGTGGCATCATGCTAGGCAGGAGTTGAAGGATAAATAATTTCTACAGGTGGAAATGTGCTGGTTTGAACTACTCCAGTTGCCACAAAAAAGGTGATATGGAGGTGATCTGCTTGGAGTACTTTAAGACTTAGTGCATCGATGCCCTTAAAATGTGTCTAACTTTAAGTCATATGAATAGAGAGGCAATTTGAAATGGACTTGTAAGATCCCTTCCGACTCTGACAATTCTGTGATTCCACGATCATACCTAAACTGAAGTATAGCTTCTGTCATAAGTACCAGTCTAAATGAGAAGCTTTTGGAGGTTCAGAAAGCAGAAATATGTATTTTTGGGATAAAAACAAGTTTGGATAAACTGATTCTTTTCTGTCTCAAGGTCCTGCTCTTACAAACTCTTCCTAATTTGCAGCAGCTCTGATTGGAAGGGGACCTTTCATCTTCTGGATTTCATTCCGGTAGGTGGTGGAGTTTAATGTGGTACTGTGTTTTAATTGTTTGTTCAAGCAAGCAACTGAAGTAAAAACATTGTACAATGAAATTGCACTGCAGCAGAAATACAAGGTGCGTGGTGATGGGGAATCAGTCTCTGAAAGTCTTGATTGCTTCAACGTGAAATTGTTTCAGCAGAGTGAAATAGCTTGGGACGATGTGGGGAGGATCAGAGCCTGTGGTGGTGAGCCTTTTCTCCCCTTCCATCTCCCCCTGCCCAAGTAATTAACTGATTGTAGATGTGGCTTTTTTCTTATTTCTCATTGCTCTTGTATTTTTACCTGCAATTACCTCTTAAAAAGATGTTGCTGACAGCTTTATTATTTCAGTCCCCTAAGCACTGCACAAGAGCACAGGACAAAAAAAAAAGTCTTCTAGCACATGCTGACTATTAATAACCTTTGTCAGGTCTGAAGACTAAGCAGTGCAAATAGCTGTCTTTTATACCATCAACATATTGTCTTTCCTGGTGAATATGTGGGATATGAATGCATGATTGCCTTTGACCGCTGGCTGTAGCATATACACATACATACAACTTGTGTATCTAAGTAGGATATTAAACAATCCTTACAAAAAAGCAAAATGAAACAAAATTGCATCTTCTCCTTTCAGTAGCTCCTTTAATGACATCTTCAAAAGAAAGGCAAAAACCTAGCATATTTGCAACACTAACATTTTTGGGTTTTTACTGAATTAGCGATGAGTTGTACTGCCCTTCCATCTCACCTTTAGGATAGCAGTAAATCTTGGTTGGCTAGTGAGCCAATATTGTCTAAAAATAGCCTGTGTCTGAGTGAGAAATGCACACAGCTCTGTTCTTGCAGCCTGCTGGTGAGACTTCTCTCAACCTGTGTTAGATTACAAACATTTGGGTAATTTCTTAGATGAAAATGTGAATGCCCTTGCTTACATCTGGGGTGTCTTTTGTGGGGTAGAAGTGGCCCAAGATTTAATAAAGTATACTTGGCCCAAAGAACAAGTGTTATGAATGACAGGCAAAACAATCTGTTTTGTGCTGAGATGATGTCATTAAGATGATTCACAAAGCAGATGTAGCACACAGGTATTTCTAGATCCTGCTTCAAATGTACTTACAAAAAGTCTTCCTGCAACACTATGAATTTCTTGAAAGAGTCATCCTGCTTTATCTCTCTGCACTATTGATCTGTGGTTCTATCCCTTTGGTCAGATAAAGGGAACTTAAACTGGAGATTGCTAGTGAGGGCTTTTCACAAAAGAGCCGCTTCAAGATTTGCAGTTGTGGGTCTTGATAGCATAGGAAAGGAGATTTAACCCAGCAATATCAGCTATTATACATTGTTGGGCTGGTGTTATCCCTCACTGAAGAGGCAGATGCTAAGCAAGATTTTAGAGAGAAAGGCAGCGTGACTAGTGATTTTATCATGTTTAACAAGTTACAGTAATCTTACCCACACTGTAGAAAAATATTGTCAGTAATGCAGTGCTTGAGTACTTCTGAGTTACTTTTAAAAAATGCTGTGTTGATAGAGATTTTTGGCTTTTTTGAAGCCACTACCGTATATCAGGTGTTTACCTATGCAATGTTTCTGTACTAAATTGCAACAGTACTTGTTTATCAGCTTTGTGAAAAGAAAAGGTGGATTAGTCCAGGCATAGCACTGCACAAACACAGCCGGTCCTGTTATCTCAGTGTCCAACATCATCAAGCTGATGGATTTGCACAGTAGTGTGCTGTGCAGTGTAAGTTTGCTGGATTTCTTGTTCTAGTTCTGGGATCTGTGGCTCTGTGCTGCGTTGCCTGGTGAGTGTGACCTGGGTAAGACCTGAAGTAATAACGTAACCTGTATGAGCCGAAGAAGATGTTGTGACCCCATGCTGGTTTATGGAACCATGCAGGATATGTTGACCTTACTTTAAGTGCTGTTCGTCTCGTTGGCCAGTCCGGCCCAAACCATGACATGTGAAAATAAGTGTTGGGGCAAGGGGGGAGAATGATTCTGAATGAGTTGTCATGCAATAGCTAGCTCCAAGCATTAATTTTGTTCACAGGTGGAAAGTGCAAGTTGTAGAAGCAGAAGTCCCGGGCTTTTTGGAACATATCAGAAGCAGGTTACTTGTTTTCTAAGACACACTGTCTCTGAGTGGAGAAGACATATTACTATATCATCTGCTACTAGAGTGATATACACAACTAATTAGTGCTACTAATTAGAAACAGAGGAAAGTCTGCTATTTCTAAACTTAGTACTAAGCCACTGGGTGATGGTGCTTCCTAAGCTGCATTAAACTGTTGCAGTGTTTCATAACTGCAAGTGTCTGTTTAATTCTTTTCACTGCTTGAAGAGAAGAGTGAAAGTAGGTCAGTAATATTTCTTCTTACAATCCATTGTTTAGGATGTGCTTTCCTCTGACATTCAGAAAGACTTGGCATTGTAACTCTGAAAGGACATTCCCAATTAACAAACAATCTATCTCAGATTTATTTTACATAATATAAATTTTAATCTTTTCCCAAATGTGGTAAAGTCAGCTTTTCATGCTTTAAGATGCCTCATTGATGAATCTGGTAGTATATAAACTGTATGCCCTGTGGTGTGCTGGCCCCAGCTGGGTGCCAGGTGCCCACCAAAACTGCCCTGTCACTCCCTCTCCTCATTCTGGGTGTAGAATTTTACTCTTCTGGTTCTCCTCTTTGGAAACACAAGCATATTGAATTCCCAGTGTGTTTAGAATGAGCACAGATGTTCATATTTGTGGGGATGGGATGGAACTGGATTTATTGTGTATTAAGCATCAAGGAAGTTGTTGTTTTTTCTTTTCCTATTGCTTCTTGTTACAAGAGATGTGATAGAGATGCTTTTTCCAGAGGCATGCCCCTTATGACACAGTAGGGCAATAAAGGTGATTAAGGGATTGGAACATTTCCCTTAGGAGGAATGGCTGAGAGAGCTGGGACTCTTTAGCCTGGAGAAGAGAAGGCTGAGGGGTGACCTTATTAATGTTTATAAGTACCTGAAGGGTGGGTGTCAGGAGGAGGGAGCCAGACACTTTTCAGTGGTTCCCAATGACAGGATAAAGGGCAACGGGAGCAAGCTGGAACATAGGAAGTTCCATTCAAGTATAAGGAAAAACATCTTTAGGGTGAGGATGACAGAGGACTGGAAGAGGTTGCCCAGGGAGTTTGTGGAGTCCCCTGCTCTGGACACCTTTAAGACCGGCCTGGATGCTGTCCTAAGTAATGTGCTCTGGGCAAGCCTTCTTTGCTGGGGGAGTTGGCCTAGATGATCTCTAGAGGTCCCTTCCAATTCTGACAATTCTGTGATTCCTTTCAAATGTGCATGTGTCAACAAGTAGTGGGTAGCTGCTAAGGCAGACTGATGTCACAGTACCTCAGAATTCATTGGACTGGGCCATTAGTGGAAAAACTTGTCTCAGCATTTCCTCAGTCTCTTACCTATCTCTGTTTTGTGAAATGAATTAGATTAGATGATTAGTTGATTGAGGGGGGGGGAAGGAGTGGGGGAAGGGGGGGCTCTGTCTCTCCCTCCTTTTCTGAAATGGCAAAAAATATGCTGACTACATTCTAGAAAGGGACCCATTACAATTCTTGTTTCTTTATATCCATTTCATTTGGCCTTGGACAATAACTGCATGCACAGTAAACTTTGTCTGCAGTCATGAAACAACCACTTTGGATCCTATGACCCAGATCAAGCAAATCCTACAAAGTAGGAGAATCACTGAGATGAAGGGCAATCCTGTTGGAGCTATTGACTGAGTGCAGCTGTAGAGCTTGCTCCTATTGCTGTAAATCTACAGGACCTAACTGAAAAATGATGTGGCTCCAGCCTCCCTATGACTTCATAACCTCCAGCCTGCTCTTCTGGGGCAAGGAAGCTCTTGCCAACCTAGTTGTGAGCTTTGGGCTGCTCTACTTTATGGCAGCCAGGAAAACTTGCCCACATTGAGCTGAAAGACACAAATGTAAGCAAAAGAGTACCTTTTACATTTCTTCCTCTCGTGCTGCTCAGCATGTGTCTGGGCAGATCTCAATGCCATAACAGCAAGCTGATTTGTTTGCACTGTGCCTCTTCCATGAGAAAACAGATGATCTGAACCTCCAGGGATCTTAACCTAACAGCTTTCATTGAGGGCAAAATCCACGTCCCTTGATTTGCCTGAAAAGGCAAAATTTCTTCTATTGAGGATGAGGAGAGAGGAAAAACTTGTCAGGCTTTTTTAGACAAAATGAAGCCCCCAAAGTATTGGGGAATCAGGGGATTTATCCTTTTAACTGCTATTTCAGCCTTTATTTTGCTTTTTTCCTTTGGGCACTGACAGTACACAGTATTAGCTTTGTATTTTAGCCACTAGGTGGAGAAAGCAAGCCTTCTGTAATTTAATAGTATTTGTAGTATAATTCTTTTCTGACCTAAATTCCACAAATACTTTGGAGCAGAAAAGTTCCTTCTTTCCTGCAGTACTTGAGAAGGTAGAATAGCAGCAGAGAGTGGCTAGCTGAAATCTTGCTGCAATAAATTTTAAGAAAATATGGTAAAAGATCAGTCTCTAAATATAAAAGCAAATATGCCATAGCCAGCCTCAGGTAGTCTTCTGAATCAGAATTCTGATCATTGTTGCTTCTGATGGCTGTGTTACTAGGAGTAAGGAGTTGGGCTGCCACTGCAAAAAGATTGTACACAGAGGTGAGCATCTTCTCTTAGAGACAGATTACTTGTCACATCTTCATCAGGTTACAAAGAAAACAAGTGGATGTCTACACATAGCTTGTGATGCTACTCTTCTGTTTAAAGGCAAGATAGGAGACATAGTTTCAACACAGTTTCAGCACATAGGTGAACTATGACAGCCTCAGCTAGAAATGTTGGAAGACATTCACTTCAACACAGTTCAGTCAGCAGTAGGACCTGAGTAAGGTCCTACTCCAAGCTGGTATGGGTGGAAGTTGACCCTGATTCTCTAGTCCTTCAAAACAGTGTCTTGACTATGAATAGATGCATTAAAAGTGAGATCGTGGCACTACTTCCTACTGCAAATGAGGTCTGAAGAAATCAGAATGGTTTGGTTTTGTATTTGTCAAAAAGGATCACTGCAGCATTCTTTCCTCTCTCTCTATATGTGTGTCTATGTGCTGAATTTTATCCAAATAAGCTAGTAATTCCCTCAAACTGCCCTGCTGCCCCGATCTACTAAAACTGGTTTGTCTGCATTGTGGAGACTTCCATTGGTCTAATTATGAAAGGATTTCAAGTGTCTGTGAGATGGCATGTACTCCTATTTTAGTTGGCATAAATTCCCATAAAGAATGAGTTTCTACCACTGAACTTCCTGAAATCCCACTCTGGGCAGCAGCGTGTTTCTCTGACAAAATTCTCCAATCAAACCCAGTGTGAAAACTTGATGACGCTGTCTCTTCCCTGTCCATGCTAATTGTGTCCTGGTCATACTGCCCGATCTGGGGAATGAGTTGACTGCCTACAGTACTATCTTCTCTGGAGAAACAGATGTTTTGGATGTTTTATATGCTTACAACCCATTCTTTTTTATGCCTTTTTTTTTGTCATTACAAGCTAGTATTGTGGTTTGTGCTGGTTTTTGCAGCTAATAACTGTGGCCAACTGGCTTTCTGAACTGCAGTCATGGCTGCAACACGTGGTGCCTTGAACTGTCAAGATATACTTAAGATTGATCACAGACTAGACTCAACATTGGCTAGAATCAGTTTCTGATGAGTGGCTCTGTCCCATGTAGTAAAATGCTGCATAAAAGTGGTCCTAAGGAGAATGCATGAATGATGCATCTTGACCAATGAAGCAGTAGTCAGAACTACTTTTCCAAGTAATTTGCAGTCTTTCCATCTATTTTTATCTTGGACTCCAGTTAGAATGAGATAATTTTCCTGTTGAAGATGCAGCTTGGGTAACTCATTTTGTAGTGTGCGGTGTGTGATGAATTCCTGCAGGTGAAAGAAGACATTAAAATAACAAAATGTATGGAGAGACTAAAATAAATTAACCGGTGCTGTGTTTATAAACTCCTTTCAAGTTAAGAAAAGGTCCTCTTTAGATGCTGTCAGCTTCATTGATCATTGCATGTATTTTGCTGGGTTCCAACCCAATTAAATTCTTTCACTGCAGTGTTGGATAAAACCATTTAAAACTATAAGGATCTTACTCTAAAATGTTCATCCAGGTAGCTCATCAAGTGATGTCTGCGAACTGTTTAATTCATGATCAAGAAGAAATGACTCTTTTATTAAGTATGGTATTTGAGAGTTTCATGTTACTCTTTTTTTTTTTTTTTTTTTATGTATATGATCAAGGTTGAAGTTCTGCTTTTCTTTTTTTCAGATATCCTGGCCATGTCTGATCCTATCTTGATGGTCTTTGTGGCTTTCATATACTTTCTTATGAGCAGGAAAAAAAATAATTATAAAACACTGGTATTTCAAACAGTTCAAACTCTTTAAGTCAAGTTAGCTTTTTCTTAAATTTTTCACTTTCAACCATAGAAATACTCTACTGCTAGATGCTAACCCTCATTGATAGATTACAATTGTAATAAGTAATAATTTTAACTGCATAATTCAGAAAATACAGGGATTCTGTGAACTAAGTTTTACATCAATGGAAGAGTTTGTATGTCCACTGCTGGACCAACGGCAAGCCAAATTTCCAGTGAAGTTTGATTTGTGGGTTGGTGACTTGCTCTGAGCTCACTGATAGAGGAACTGCAGTACTTACGGAACTCTATGCTGAAAGAAAAGGAATGTTGAAGCGTAACATAGAGTAGAGCCAGGATGTGCCTCAGCCAAGGTTACTGCATTGTCCTCGTGGGCTATGTCAGCTCTAAAGCAAATTACAGGATGCACAGCACATCATTTTTTAGAGAAAAATCTTGACTTTTCCGTACCTTTCAGAATACTTCTAGTAAGCAAGCTGAACACACATGCTGCCGTGAATGGGATATGATGTGGCCCCAGTTGATAGCAGTGAAGAGTCCTACAAAGTTTAGGAAAAGGCAAATGCAGATCTAAATGCACATCAGTCTTATGTCAAGTTTTCTACTATGTTCTACAGGCAAACACATGTGTTGGGAAGGGATGTGGAGAAATCATCAGTCTTGAGCACAGTGATTGGGCACACAGGAAATATGATCCAGGAAAATTAAGGCTGTTTGATCAAAAAAGTGGTAGGATACAACCTTAGCAGCCTTCAAACGTATAAAAAGGTGTTGTAGAAAGGAAGTGATTTCTTTTCCAACTGGTACAGGCTAGGGGGAACGCATTTAACGTACAAGTTAAGCATTCCATGGGAATGGCTTAGGCTAAACAATAGGTGTTCTGTCAATTTAATTGTCTGTGGTGTCTGCAGCTGTAGAAATTGGAAGTAAGTACCTAAAGAATATTTAGATCTATTCAATGTAATTCAGTTGATAATGGCAAGCTAAACCTTGTCTCTCACAGAAGACTTCTGCAAAACCACAGTTCAGGCACATGCCTTTCAAGATTATCCAGATTCACATTCTGGAGGACAAGTTATATACATGTGTAGATACATTCAGACCCGTACATATGGACAGAGCACAGTGTGGAGTGCGGGAGGGATTCAAAGAACTTATGTTTTCTGGGTACTCCTTCCAAAAGAGGCAATGAATGATTGAGAACTTCACTCTTACACTACCAGAACTTCACTACTTACACTTCTCAGTGACACAGTAGGAATCTTGGCTATGAGATTCATTAGAAAATATGACGGCACTTCTCAAAGTTACCGATGAAGATTGAACCTTAAGTATAATCAATAACTGATGGATATTACTTTGAGATGGGTTCTTGATCACACCCATAATAAAGCAGCAAATTAGCTTTTCCAGGAAAATGTTTTGCCAGGCTTATGTGCTGTGCTGACAATGACTATATGCATATCGACAGTGAGATTAGCTGAGAACTGGAGTGGCTGGAAATGGTAAATATTAAAAATATTGGTTTAGTAAGCTCAGTCTTTCTTACTTAGTAACGAATTAAACCCAGTGGCCAGTAGGTTGCAGTGTGTTAGATTAGTGCTCTATTTTATATCACTATAGTGCCTGAGAATTTTTGTTATGGAGTGAAAATCTCAATCTAAAAGCCAGCTTCTGCACCAATTTATTTAGAGATGCATCTTGGATAATCAATGCTAAATGCAAATGAAAGTAAGGATGATAGATATTAACAGCAAGGTATAAATCAGCATTTCTACTGTGGGTGACGAGTAAGTTGAAGTTAGGCTGTGATGAATGTAAAAAGTGAAGAGACTTCTTGGATTGGATTCAGTGGAGTAAGAAAATGAGGGGAGGAATTAAAGGAGTTATGGAACATGAGATGACAGAAAGATGAGGTAAGAAAATGGTCTTTGAATGGATAATGGTAGACCAAGGTTGCATTTATCTAGGTTGGAGGAAGACCTGTTGCGAATAGTGTGGTAGGAGATAAGAGGAACTTGGCTGGCATTTTAAGCAGGTGATCAGAATAGGGGCTACCACATTTTACGTTCTGCAGAAACTAATTATTGGTCATCCTTTTCACAATGAGGTTCAAATGGGTGTATTTAATATTAATAGACCTGTGCCTGATATTAAATGTCTGCACTTTCAGTTCAGTCTTTTGGTACTTGTCCATTTGAAAGGAGAAAAGAAAAACAAAATCCGGGCTGTTGGCTAATAGTGTTAGAGGTTTCTACTCCAGTTATGTTTGCGGTGGAGAGCATTCCAGCTAAATCCGTATCATTGTGTGGGAAACAGCAGCAAATTCACTTGTCTAGATTACAAGTGTCGCTTTGTATTCCCACATGATTGCAGGCTACACTGGACAATTGGGCAGTGTTTCAGACTGGCTGGCAGTAGGCAGTCAGAATTCAGATTTTGAAGCCTGCTTGCTTTCTTTATCCAGACTGGTTACTTTTTCAAGCCCTTTTGGGGGCTCTTTCCCAACAGGGCAATGTTCTGCAAGATTGCACAGAAGTAAACTTTGACACTGGCAACACTGTCATCACCTGGATTCAGCAGGGTCTCGGGGGAATGGCCTGGTAAAGGAAGACTGTGCACCGAAATAGGCTTCAATTAAAAAAAACAGAAGCATTCTTCCTGTTTATTCAGAGGCATGGTATAGCATCCAAGACTATCAAGAGAGCCTTACACAGACCAAATAGATTAAATTATCCTTGCAAGTATTTCCTATTCTGCATGCATCGTCAGGGTGAACTAGGGTAGAAGGCTGTATATTTTGTACTACTACAGTAACTGGGGCAGTGCCAGTGCAGAGCTGGCTAGACAGGTGGGTGTAAAATTCCAGCTATGGTGAATTTGTTTCAGATTCTGCCTCTGTCCTCACTGTGACTAAGGCTTACCTCTAAGGATTGATTAATTTCTTAAATGAGGTATCTTCTCACAATGACAAAAAAACAAAGAGGGCTTTATTTTTATTATTATTTAAAGTACTTATCTGCTTTGGACCCCATAAAATATTTTACTGGAATCTCAAAGCTGATATTAGTGATGGAATTTTTTTGTTTTAAAGAGGTGGTAAAAATTAACTAAAAACCTTATGCCAGAAGGTTTTATGTCCGACTTTCTCCTTCTGGTGCCTTTCCCTTCAATATTTAGCTAAATTTACAGGGCTATGGGAAGAGGATATTTCTCATTCCTTCAATTGACTGTTCTGAAAACTGCCGTTCCTGGGCACAGAGATTAAGTCAGTGCAGACCACGCAAATTTGGTTTAGCCCTAGGTGAAGAGGGGATCTCAAACTGAGCTTTATGAAAGATAGATGTTGCAGGTTATTTTCTAGATCATGTTGTTGGTATACATCTCATAGCTATGCACCAAAGAATGACTTGATGTCCATGAAGTTCAAGACAAGCTGAAAGTAGATTGCAAATGCTATTGTCTCTTCTCCCATTTGTTACTTTTTCATTATTTAATGGCAGATTTCCTAGAATTAGAAACAGCAATGAGTTGACAAGCCACATGTCAGTGGTCCAAACTGGTTTATGCATGTGCCTTATGACACATAAGTATGTCAGTAGAGTTTTTCTTAGGAGTAATGCAAAAGTAGAGGAATTGGACAATCTGGCTAAAAAAAAAAAAAAAAAAGTAGTAGAAGTAATTAAAAAAAGAAGTATTGCTTCTGTAAACAATGTATTTTATTAAACCAGGTATTGACCTTTGCTAGTGTTTGCTCTGGAGTGTCAAAGCATTTGCTAGTGCACCAAAGTCCCAACACCTACCAAAAGTATAATGCTATACTTTATATGCTGTTATAGAGATAAGCTAAACACAAATGAAAACTAGAAATACAAATTTTATAAACACCATAGCTAGATCAATGTTTATATTTTCTGGTAAACATAGAATTTGAAGGATAGAAGTGTTTGTGTGCATAAAATCCTGTGGAGTTCTAGCACAAATATCTAAAAGACACTATAGGGAATCACATGGGACTGTTAACTTTGAGCATATTTATATAAGAGCATTGTACCAAAACCTTCTTTGTCAATGTACAAATAATTTTTGGTGTAAGTTTAGGGGAATATAAGGTTAGAAGGGACTTCAGAAAGTGTGTATGAGAAATTCTTTTGCCCTAGTGGAGGACTAATATACCTAGCAGCCCTTGGAGCTATCTTAAAAAAGAGTAAATTGCAATGGAAGGTATTTCTTAATCATTCCCTTTCCCTAAATAATGTCGTAATTCTTGATTACAGTCAGAATCTCAGATTTTTTTTCTTTGGCTGCTCACAGTAGCATTTGATTCTGCCCCTTCCTCCTCCCCCCCTCTTTTAATATACTGGAAGACTGTTTGTAATGTGAATTTTCAACTATACCTCATCTTATTCTCTTCTTTCCAGAGAAGACCTCTTCACCAAATCAATCTTCTTTTCCTGCTTTTCATAATTGGTTACCTCCATGCTGTTCTTGTTGGTATTTTCTGCCTTTCTCCAATTTATGACCAAAACGGAATGTACTGCACCAAACTAATTTCACCAGCATTGCGTACAGTGCACCAAAAGAAGTGATGCCATGTTCTGCCTCCAGATATACTTATTGCCTATTACAATTTCCCAGTGTATCCTCTGTGCAGCAGCTTATTTTATCCCATATCTTATACTTGATCTCTCCTTCCAACATGTAGTACTCTGCATTTATTTGTTTATTTGTGTTATTTTAACTATGTTCAGTTTTCAACACTATGATGAAGTTGTTATCATTCTCGAATATATAAGCAAACTCCACATACCTCATCCATGTCATCAAGAAAGCACTGACTGGAATCAGGCCTAGAACAGATCCCTTTAATAATCAATTTGGAAGACAAAGCAATCACTTTTTCACCCACTGTATGATAATTTATACTTTATTTCATAGATTGCTGATGGAAATGCTATGTCAAAATCAAGATATTGCATCTACTGTTTTTTAACCCTCACTCACCACCCCAGCCCCAAAGCAGTTATTGTGGCATGTGAGAAAATTTGGGTGGTAGGACATATTTTAACTGGACGAGTCTAGGCCCTTTAAATAGTTATATATCACTTAAGACTTTTTTTTTTCTATACTGAAGATAAACCTGCAATCTCAAGAGGTCATTGCTAAATTTATATGATGACATGTCATGATTCAAAAGATTGTCTTCAGTGAGGGTTTCTTAATTACACTTCTTTCATAAACACGTTTCACTGAATGAACTTGCAATCAATAAATTGGAACTTGTGAGGTTAAGGCAAATGCCTTATTTTAAGGGCTGGAGAGTGAAAAGTTAGAGCTGCAGGCTTCCAATAGGCTAATTGTGTTGGTCTGTAAGTCCTTTAATGGTAGGTACTTGATTGTTGGGTCTGTTGCAGGTATGTGTTCATGGTACCTGTTCCAGATACAGGAACACTTGAAAGTGCTTTTCCAGAATGAATTTATATTTAGTCATGTTGTCTTAAGCAGTTGGTACAGAAAACCCAAAATAACACCAGCGTAGGTGTCACAATCCAAAAAACCAGTACAAATCTTTTATGAACTAGCATAAATCATAAGCTGTTGTTTACAGTGTGACTCCATAGAGTAGTAAAAGTGACACATTACTTTGGGTAACGGAGTAGGCCACTGGTGATGAAACCTTTGCAGCCATTACCAGTAACCTCTGCCTGCACCGTGCACTGGACATGTCTACCCTACATTTCTGCTGCAGCTGTGTAACCACTAGTTTCAGTATTCAGTAGCACTTAAGAATATGTTCCAGCAAATGCAGCACAAGATGGAACTCAAATTGCTCTATTCTAAGAAACGGAGCCAGTTCTGCCCTCATCTAAGAATCAAAGAGGGCTAGCTCAGTTTATGGTAAACTTATTTCTACTCTACATGCATTTCTTCTATAATTGTGTTACTCTGAAATGAAAGTCCATGAATACAGAGGAGAATGCCACTGACCTTCACTGAGAGGTCAGGTGGGATATTTTAAATTGTTGCTGCATTTTGATTTCTACCTTGCTATTCATGCATGCTGAATGCTCTTGCATTGCCTTTACCTTTGTTATCTTTATTAGCACAGTTTCTTTTTGCTGTAAATATTGAAGTCATAAGCCAGTAATGGAATTTTTCAAACTCATTGCACAATCTTTGATAATAATTAGGAGAAAGCAAAGGTGACTTCTCTCATTTTCAGTTGTGGTAATGTACAAACTCATCATGTGTGTCAAACAAATACAGTAGGATCTGTTGTCACAACATAATGGTGGGTATATTTCCTTTTTCCAACAAAGTTCACATAGATGTTTTGACCGTTGTTTTATTTTTCTTTTTTTCTCAGGTTATTTTCCTTACCATCAAACACTCTGTTTTCTTTAATAATTGAGGGAGGTGCAGGGAGCAAGAAATTTATAGTCTTTTCTCAGCACAGTTCTCTTAGCACTAAGTACCCTCCTAGGATCAAATATGAAATCAACTTTAGCAAGCTTCTCAATGAAAGGCTGTTTTATTTACATGGCAAACAAATATGTACTGAGTAGCCAGTGTGCACAGGTTTTGTCCATTATCACTCCCAGAATATATTAAAAACTACTAAATAAAAATACATATTTCATTTTTTTTAAACTCACTGAGTTTGGGAACATCAAAGTGCATGTACAGCATTCAAGAAAAGGGGACTAGCCATTGCTGCTCAAGCACTGGCTCCTGGATTGTCATTATTGCTTCCCTGCCTGTAACTCTCCCCACACACCAGCTCTGTTCTGGGCCACATAACCTGGCTCTCTATGCCACAGTATGGGTACAACTCTGTGAGAGATACACTCAAGGGACTGTCCCCAGAAAGCTCATTGGGTAGGGCTGCCATAGGTCTGGTTGTATTTTCCCATATGATCTGTCAACAGGATCCCAGCGGGCATTACTCCTTCAAGCATCCTCATAAGGTGCTTAGGCAACACAGGACTTCAGCTTCATGCTGTGATCTGATAGCTTGCGGCACAGTCAGTAATCACACCAGTCACTCTGAAGAGTCTGAAATAAAACCACTAACTCGTAATTATGTCTTAGGGCTATGGAGGCACTAGAGGGGACTTAGGAAAAATGTTATGCAGCTTGCACATAAGCAATTTGCCAGAGGGAGACTACCTAAAAGCAAGGTGACTGTGTTGCACTTACTGGGTGTAAGGAATGGTCCCTGGCTCTTCTTAGTTTATCTCTAATGTTAATATTTTGTAGCTGTGTACTTTCTTATTTTTTACTTAAACTAAATACAGCCATAGACATCTTCTGTGAAGTATGATTTTTTTATCATGCACTAACAAATCTGGATTGAGAAGAAGCCTTTACCTTCTGACACACTACTGAAAATATACCCCTTTCTGGTAAGGGGGAAGTGTCTTGTACACTATTACTTGTAGGCACAGGATTGATACGCAGGAGGTGTAGACACACCCCTTGGCTCCACCATGCATTTTCTGTGTGATTTCGAGCTTATGTGCAATCAACAATCAGTTGGCTGTGGGTGCTTTAGCTAGTTTGAGCTTTAATCATACCGTGGAAGCAGAGATATTTGAGCTTTCCCCTTCCAGATCCAGCTTTGGGCTGCCTGGACTTATTAGTTTAGGCCCGATGCCAGAAAGAGACAGCTGTGCTGCCTTTCCAGCCAGCTTGGGTCTGCGAGCAGTTGAGCCACACTGTGTCTGCAGAACACAAACTAATAGCCCTAAAGACCCAGGCTCATTTTGTGGAGTCATCAGGAAGGCTTCACTACCGCATTCCTGTTTCCCACGTGGACTGGGACTGCACAGAGGCAGTTCAAAGCCAGCCAGGCTTATTAAGTGCCACCTGAACATCTCTATACCACGCAGGAGGTTCCAAGAAGATTTATTAGCTCAGGTTCAGTGCCAGTCTAATAAATTCACTCGTCGTCTTGTCAGCATGTCTGCTTGTATTGTGGCTAGAGCAAGCACCTTATTCAGCAAGAATGTTTTGAACTCAGCATGAAGTTTCTGGTGAAAAGGCATCACGATTTAGCCTATGGTGTGTCTGTGTTTCATATCCCAGCTTTCTGTTTTCTTGTGCTGTGTGTGCACTGCAATAGGACACAGTGGGCTTTTAAGTGGGATTTATCCTGCCAAGTTACTTGTAGCAATTGAGAAATTGCCCAAGTGTCATGGTGAAATCGAGCAAGTTACCAAGAGGCTGCATTACCTCCTGCTTGTTTAGTGCAAGCTCAAGGTGTTTTACACAGCATTAGCTAATCTGTGACAAGGGCTTTAGAGAATACCTCTACCCTCTGAGATAGGTTACTGCTATTGTGTTAAAGGAATAAAGCATCACAGATTGCATCCTGTTTATTGTAGGGACGCTTATCATAAGCTGTAAACTCACATCCTAAGTTCTTAGGTTATGGCTGAAAACCCACATATAGACCTCTTTTCTATGAAATGAGTAAGCAATATGTGCTTTTTTGTAGGATTGTTGACAGAACATCTTAGGCATTTTGTGAGGAAACGACTGCTGCATCTATATGAGTTTTTGAATGCTGAGCAAGAAGAGAAAGAACGCAGTGGCTTCTCTCAAATGTATGTTTGTTTCCTAATGCTTCCTTATTATATTTAGATCGATGATGAGATTTACCTAAACTCAGAAAAAGTTAAGGGAAAAGTCTAATATGGAGGCTTTTGAAATTATGTGGAGGACTCCCAGACATGACACAAAGCCATCAAAGTAGGTACTCCATTTGTATTTTCAGGAATTAGTTGAAATAAGTAGACATGCTGCCCTACCCTAAATACTTCATGTATTTATAGGAAGAAATTCAACTAAGATTAAATGTCGGTTACAACCTATGCAGCTAATCCAAAGTGGAGTAGAAAGTTGTGAAACTTGAGAGTTTTATCTCAGGCTCTCGAATCCTTTATTCACTTTTATTCACTGATACCAGAATAAAAGCAAGTAGACCTCTGTATGTTATTACACTGTAGAGATTGTCATGCCTTGTTCAGCAAGATATAAATGTGTAATAATAAACAAAACTACTTAAAACGTCATGAGCAAATGATGAAGTGACTCATTCAGATCTTTGAGTGAGTCATATTTATTTGTAGAAGATATTTAATTTATTTCTGGGTGGGTTTATAGGAAGAATTACAGCTCTATGACAAAACATGTGTCCTGAAAGTGTAATAAACACACCAGTAAAGCTCTGAATCCACACTAAATCTGAGCAAGCTGCAGGGGTGTCATGACATTGCTTCAGTTCTTGAGTTAGCTGATTACTAAATGCACTGCCATAGAGGATTATCTGTAGAGTTCCTCTAGGGCGCTTGTTTGGGTTCTGCAGTAGGCACTGCAGCCAAAACATGACCAATAGTCACTTAACATTTCAAAATTATTATCTTTTATTTAAATCTCTAAATATAATTTGAGGGTTTGGAATGGGGTCTGTGCTCTTAGTTGAGACAGGTCCTTTTGAAAATCCACTCCTAGAAAACTAATTGTATGCCTTGAAATGTTTAGTAAGGTGCAACCTGTTCAGCAAGACAGTGTGTGTTTGTTTTCTGCGGTGGGGGATGAGAAATCTGCATGTGCTTTTGATTTGTTGGATTTAATCTGGGAAGAAATATTTGGTTGTGTTCAATGCTGAGAAATCCAAAGTGAGTAGTCTTCTTGTCATTCGCTCATCCGATAAATGAATACAAATCAGTACTATATAGATTGTTATAGGAATTTTTACCCTGGCTGACCAACTTTGACTTTGTTTGTATTTAATAAACCATAAACCATGGGTCCAAATAGCAACTGCAGAGTGCTGNTGAGATATTTCATAGGTGAAAATGTGGAGGGAGTGGAGGGTTGTGGGCTGTCGAGTCAGTGTCTCCTGTCATCTGTGGAAGTCTTTCCATTGACTTAAATAGGTACTGAACGAGGCCCTACCAGAATGAGTTTGTGCCTCTGTACAAATGTCTGAAGCCAAAACAAAAATAATTACAGTACTGAATGGATTGCATTGGCTGACTTCTTTAGTGTCTAATGTTTGTTGGCAATGCTTCCTCCCGATTATTCCATCTGGAGATAATTGTGTGATATCATCCATAAAATTAAAACATAAATCAATCCAACGAGTGATCAGCTTCGTGAGCTGCTGTTTGAAAAAAACACACACGGAAATCTAGCGCTCCCTGCCTTTTTATCAGGATGTGCAAGAAAACCAATGAAGTGTCAGGAAAAAATAAAATCATAAGCTAGCTGTCGAAACCTGCAAATCTTTCATGAACTGTAACAGTTTTGTCAACGCAATACATGGAAAATAGTAGAGGAACTCTTTATTTTTTCTTACATTATTTCCTTTATATTTTAAATAGGTACTATTTGAACTTAAACTTCCCGTATTTGTTGGAATAATGGCTTCAACTTTGTATGGCTGCAGTGCAGGAGCGAACTGCTGACTTAAAGCAAGCAATTAATTATTAGCAGCTGAGAAAAGACATTCCTAATGAGAAAATAATTTTCTTGTGTACTGCTGGTAAAGTAATACCCTTATACCAATAAAGTCCTTACGCCCCCTTTCTGCCATGAAGGCCATTATATCACTTTATGTGATAGTAACTTCTACTAAGTAGTCTTTGTACCATGAAGAACTAATTCAAGCTTTATCTTGCATTTTCTTAAAAAAAGATCATTAGCAACAAAGATTAACACCTATTCATTTTGGCCATTAGCAATTGACTTTTGTTAGGAGAGATTCAAGGGGTTATTCTAGGTCATACTGGAAAAAGCCATTTAGGAGATAAATTATGTTTTACATCTTGTCTCATTTTGAAAGTTTTAGGAAATGTTACAAATGGAATCACGTCAACAGTCTTCCGTCTCTAAAATTACTGTGATATTTTAAATATATGACTTGATGCCAATTTTAGTATCTTTTCTTTATATTATGCACCCAAATACTCATGGAAACCACACTTATGTCTCTTTTGGGGAGTATTTTACTTGTTTTTCCTCTGGTAACATCTCTTGATCACATCAAATTTTACAGAAAGTAAACAGAAGAACATTATGAATGAAGCAGTTATCCTCAAATGTTCAACTGAACCTTCACAGCAAGTTGTAGATGCAGTACTCAATCAGATATATTTACTGCAAGCTAGGTGCTAATACCTCAATTGATTCTGAACAGAAACCTACTGTGGGAGCAAAAAAAATTTATTTGAAGGTTCTTTGAAGGTAGATAAGGGATATTACTAACCTTGAATAAGAATTGTATAGTTTTACATCTTCTTTGTAACAACAATGTATTATAAATAAAATAGAAACATAAATATTAATCTCTAGTATACATTATTCTAAGTTCAATTTTTAATGCTTTGTGCCTTGTTTTATCGAGATATTAGTCTAAGTCAAACTCTCACTATTGCTTTGTCAGTAGATAGCAGTGTACAAAGCTTCTAGGAAAGCGAGAATGAAATGGATTATAGTGGCTCCTCAGAAAATATGTTTGCCATATCTGGAATGTGCTGTTCTGGGTTTCTTCCTCAAAAAGAAATTGAACTAAGAATTGCATCAGATATATTTAATAAGTTATACTCAATACACATACCTATTTTTTGTTGATACAGACTTTATATCTCTTTATACGTATGTGTATTCAGCATATTTTCATATTGCCTTTATACTTTTTATATATTTTCACATCATAGTTGATTGATAATTTGATTAAATTGCAGATAGTAGGATCATTTAATCTAAAAAGAGAGGAAACAATAGAACTTGGTTCTTAAACTGTCCTGAAAGGTCTTGTCCTAAAAATCATCTTGTTCAATGTGGTAGAGGAAAAATTAGAAGAAATGTGTCTTCTGCTTCTGGTGAAAGGTTTAGATGCTTCTTTACCAGTCTACTCTGACTACCTTATGACTGGAATTGAAAGATTGATCTTTCCCCTGAAGGAAAGTGAAAAGATGTCAATCCCAGAATAGATTTCCATAAGAACAGATAAGAGGCCAGGAGAATCGGTAGCTGGAGAAACAGCATCATCAGGTCAAATGTGTTTGAAATTCATTTCATGTTTGCAGTTTTGATTAGAAGTTGTTATTCAATTGTCAATATTTTAATCACATCCATCACTCTGGCAGCATATTGTCTGCATTGGGAGTTTGTTAATACAGAATTGTGAATATGCACAGCATCTAGCTGAGTGTATAACTACAGAAGAAAAATTTGTGTTCTCTTAATACTTAAACAGTGCCTCAAGATTAGCAAATGTCACAATTTCTATGAAATTAAAACTGGTAAAATCCATTATTGCAAGAAGAGAAAAAGAAGAGTATTTGACATGAGATGACTTCATATCTGCTTTCAGTATTATTAGACCACACCCTGAGGAAAAAAAAATAAAAAAAATAAAAAAAACCAAAAAAATCTAACCAAACAAAATAGGAAGGACAATATCTCATCATTTTTCCATGTGTCTTCATCACGTTGCTCATTTTTCATTTCAAACTTGGCTCAGATACTGGAATTTGGAGGGAAATCCAATCGCTACATGCAATAATGCAGTTAAAATCTCTAGAGGCTATAATGCCACCTGTGTAACAACTGCAGATTTATCGAGCTATACCTTTGAGACATGGGAGAGGGCAGCTTATCTATATGACTTCACTTCATTATGTGTCTGGGCTGATGAATCATTTAGAAACACAGGAAAATGAAGATGAAAAAAGCAGCCCTGTGCCATCCACTTCATCCTCCTAGGAATGCTAGCCTCCTCCTACAGAATTTCACTTCTTGGAGTTTTGACCAGTTTCAGTGCCCTGGCTAGTAAACCCACCATAATTTCCTACAGGGAAATTCTACGCAGTTATTTTCTTTAAAAACGTCTCACGCTCTGCCAGAACATTACTCTGTTTAGTTCCATTCCTAGTGGTTTACTAGCTGTAACCCCTCTTTGCTACTTCAGTAGTTCTTCTGATACCAGTTCTAGTTGCCAAATATTTATGGACTATCATACAGCCCATCATCTCTCAGCCTACCATTGTAGGATATGGTTCATCATAGTTAATACCCCTGTCAGATTCATTCAGCCCTGTATTTTGGCAATTGTTTCAATGTCATTATAAAGTGTTTGACCCTAACAGAATCACAGAATGATATGGGGTTGGAAGGGACCTCTGGAGATCATCTAGTCCAACCCCCTGCCAAAGCAGATCCACCTAGAGCAGGTTGCACAGAAATGTGTCCAGGTGGGTTTTGAGTGTCTCCGGAGACTCTACTACCACTCTGGGCAGCCTGTTCAAGTGCTCTGCCATCCTCAAAGTAAAGAAGTTCCTCCTAATGGTTAGATGGAATTTCTTATGTTGAAGTTTGTGTCATTACCTATAAGTTAATTTCTATGAGCCTTGGGTAAAACTTCTACCAAGGCACTTTTACAACCTTATCTTGTCCTTTCTGCAACTCCTATTGCAATGGCCTCTGTTGGTCTTGTTGCTCACTTCAGTAAGAGTGAAGTAGTAAAAAATTACACCTTGGTGCTCTCTTCCTTTTTACATGCAGTTAGACCCTGCTAGTTGGCTACTAGGTTTATGCTTTATATTTATCTATCTGTGATTTACATTAGAGTAGCCAAAAGCACCCCATTAATGGTGGGAGATGTTCTATGGTGGTACTATATGAACATCTCAGAAGGGATCGCTCTTACCTTAAACAGTCTCTGTCATTAATGGATGGAAAAGGACTGGGGAGAGAAGAGGGAAATGCATTGAGGAAACAAGACTTGCCTGACGTGCATGGTTATATTTAGTTAAAATATGTTTTTCCAGGTGTGTGTATGCCTTTTTCTGAAAGTAGAAAACGGGTTTGGTAGTAAAAGCAAAAGAAAATCTAGGAAGGATATTAAGTACCTTGTGAATTTAACTGTGCTACATAATTGGATGAACTCTACCCATTCCTCTCATGGATAAACCCTGTGGTGGGATGAGTAGAGCTTATTTCTCCTCAATGTTTTTTCTGCTGAATTCTTGAAACAAAGCCTCCTTTGGGGGAATGGAGACGGCAGAACTGCTGACACCATAGCTCCCTCCTTGCATTCTCCATGTTCATATGGAAATAACATTCTGTACTCTTAATAGCCCCGGTTTCCTACTATGCAGTGTGACAAAGTAAGCTGGGCGATTTGTTTACTGAATTTCAGCGTGTACATTTGTAAAAGGTTGAATAATCCAAACTGCAACACAGTGGGATCCCAGCCTAAAAACATCTGATTTCTCTCAGTGGATCAGCGCTGCCCGTCCTTTGCTGTTTTACAAATATACTTTAATTGAAACAGGCCACACCAGGGTGTGCATTAATGGGCTGCTGTTGTACTGCTTGGGTGGTAAAAGGTAATTGGTCTCTGGTCCAGTGCTTCACAATACTCCAAAGGCATGTGCCAGTGGTCTGTTAATGCATACCCTGTTGTGACACTGCTTAATTAAAATCTTAGGGTATCAAAAGCAGAAAGGTCTAATGGAGAAGTTTCTTTCAAGCTGGTAAATACAGCTGTATGACATATTAACCAGTGTAATGTATGCTGGCTGGTTCTGGCCTGCAGAATGCTTAGTCATATCTATGAATAGAAAAGAAGTGCATACTGGGCAGTGCATCCACCATTACTGGAGTGTGAAGCGTGATAACCAGTCTTGTGCAGTCAGGTCCAAATTATTTAGTGTTTTTTCTGTGGATTTGTTTCTTGCCTGGTGAATGTGAGTGTTTTCTAATGTTTTGCAGTAGATGGATTTTAAATAAAAAGACTAATTTGAATTTGGTTACATATAGATACCATTTTCCTCCTTGTTTTCATTGAATAAAGCAAGATAAGGTACTTTATGAATCAATCGTTTCACCAGACTTTCACTAGGAATGTTGATTTGAGCACACTGTTCTTGCCACTTTGAGCACACTTTCAGTAGCCTGACTGTCGGCTTATATTATCAGCCATGCCATCTTAAAAATGAAATTAAAAGGGGAGGGGCTTTTCATTATGCACTTTCAAAAGAAGAAAGATTTTTGTTTTCTTTTTGGAAAGGGACAAGTTCAATCTGTTGAAGGAGTTGCTGTAAATATAAGCAGTGTGTTTTTTAGAAGTTGGTCTGCCAGAGGTAGATGTGTTTACACTAGATATTAAAAGTATGGAAGAGACTAATAATCTGTTTGTGATAGCATGACAGAAGGATATACCGAAAGCTTTTGGAACCACCAGTCTGTTTATTCTAAACTGACCTCAAGGATGCCCACCTGCCTGTTGTACTGATCCAGCCTGTGGAGTCCATGAATGTTACAGCTAGCTAGGTGTGTGTGGCAATGCTCTGTCCTCCAACTGCCTGTTTACGCACAACTGTGCTAGGCCACCCAGAGCATAGATGTTGCACTCAACCATATCAATAAAAGAATTAGTCTTGTTAATCCCTTTGTTTCCTCAGAAGTCTGTATCTTTTAAAATAATTTTCAAGGCAAAGATTCCTGTCCATTTCTTTTGTAAGGACACTAGTGGTAAGATGAAGGGTAATGGCTTTAAACTGGAAGAGGGTAGATTTAGATTAGATATTAAGAAAAATCTTTTTGCTCTGAGAGTGGTAAGACACTGAAACATGTTGTCCAGGGAAGTTGTGGATGCCCCATCCCTGGAAGTGTTCAAGGCCAGGTTGGATGGAGCTTTGAGCAATCTAGTCTAGTAGAATGTGTCCCTGGCCATGGCAGAGAGTTGGAACCAGATGATCTTTAAGGTCCCTTCCAACTTAAATAATTCTATGATTCTTCTTTGTACATTTAATGACACAGCCTAGCTGTCCTAAGTCCAAAGCAATGGTAAACCCTGCAGGGACAGGCTTCAGAAACTGATGCTGAAATGCATCATATGGACGTATTCTGTAAACTTCAAGCTTTAAAGTGTCTTGAATGTTAACTTCATATAAATTTTCTGATGAGGTATTTGCAATTTTTCATTGCCTTCCCTCAGGCAGCCAAAGAGCTACAGTGAATTAATAAAATTGTTCCAGCAAAACTGGTTTTGAACATTTGAGAGTTATAGCAGGCCTGCAAGTATGCTCCACTGTAGCCTAAGTCAGTCTGTACTGAGCTTTATGCTGATGTGGTTAAATTGTATCTGATATTCAGTAAGTCAGTTTAAATTCAGGAGAAATCTCTTTATCTTACACTGTATTCTTCAGCAAGATCTAGCTTAAGTAGCTTTTCAGAAAAAAGAAATATTTTTCAGGTGGTTGTTTATAATATTTCTAAATGGATAACCATGTTACTTTTGGAGGTTATTAGCTAGTATGCTTTTTCAATAACAAACTAATCCATTTTGGCTTGAAGAACCTAAAATTGCTAAAACCTGAACAAAAATACCTGAAGAGATCCAGGGGAGAATGAAATGGAGGCTTCCTTTCAGTCAGAGAAAAGGGACTCAGAATTTGTTGTCTACTTTATTACTTGGGAGCATTATCTCTACCCTCTGCTGATATCTGCTTTCTTTCCTATGTAATTCAGTAACATGTAATGTGGCTTTAATCTCCTGTTCCCTCCTGTCTGTGGGCTGTGAGACAAGAGAGACAGATGAGCTCGGAAGTCAGGGGCCAGTGGAGCTGCAGCACACAGCTGCGTACCTGTCAAGTTTCCTCAATCATCCATTTGATCATGCTGCTTTCAAGGCCTGTAGAGATCAAAAAAAGCCCTGTACACACCACAGGTCCCCAGGGAGATGGCAATTGAACCTAGTCGGAGATGTGCAATGGAAGAGAGGAGGTCTTCTGAGGAAAAACAACTTCAGGCCTTCTGCTGCTGCAATAAGGTCTTGTCTAATTTGAAGGGTTTTGCTGGTACAGTTATGCTGGTACGACTGCAACAGCAAATCCTGCTACTGGCATTATGGTTTATACTAGGAGGATTCTTCAGCAGTTCTTAAATGGGGTGATCTGTCCTTCTGTGTTCCTGTGACTGTATTTACTCAAAAGAATTTTCTGGGCCATATAGGTGTTCTGGTGCATAAATTCAGATGTGGCATAAGCCTAAATAAGTAGGGAAATGGATATTCTGTGGATCTATAAATACAAAATTTTCAAGGCAGAGTGCTTTTTCCTGCTGCCTTTTGTAGGCGCAGGCAGCATAGAGGTGTTGGACAGACATACAGACCTTGGACAGAAAGGGAAATTTCACAGAGCTTTATACCTAGGCCAGCGGAAGTGTAAGGATTCCCTTTTTCTATCATGGGCTTACCCTGCAGCTAGACTGTTACCTAAACATACATTTTCCCCATCCTTTTTTTTCTCTGCAGCAGAAAAGTGGAGGTATACCTTATGCCTTTAGGAAAAGCTGCCCTCCCTCTCTGTCTGTGGGAGCTCTGCAGGAGGCCATGTAAGGTGTGTATCAGATCTCCTTCTGGTGCCATTTGAAATCTGCTGACGTGGATATGTACCACATCACAGCTCAGCCTGGGCCTTTTACTCCTTTTCTTTTGGGGGAATTTTTGTTCTTTAAAATAATGTATGTGTACTTTGGAAATATGGAGTACTTTTTTCCCTGCTTTTCCTGTTGTGAGGTGGTTTCTGTTAAATAGTACTGTGTTGGTTTTGATTGTTTAACTTTTTCTTTAGTTTATCTTTATGCTGTCTTGACCTTCCCTGAGCATTTATCTTAATTTTTAAACTGTATCTCAATGAAAGATCTATGAGGCAAAATCCAACTTCCATACATTCAGGGCTTGTGCATGATTGTACATACCCATACATACCAACTGAGACATAAAACTAAAACAACTTTTCTTTACAGCATTTCTTTTAAAACTGTCTCACAAAGCTGCAGCTCACAGATATGGTCTTCTGAAGTTTCATGTTAATATCCGTAAGCTAAGAAAGAACAAGATCCTTTAACTGGAGAATCCTTACATCAATGTAGAGTCCTTCTCTGGTGATTCTATAAGCCACTAGTCCTAAAAAATCACTGGCTGTAGTGTGACACACTAAACTGTTATCACCAGCTCCTAAAGGTGTAGTCTGAGTTAGTACTTTTGGACAGAGAACATTTAAAGATGATGTTGCAGTCGCCCACCTAAAGTAGTGCTGAATCAATAAGTAATCCCTTGAGAGCACCCAGTAGTTCTTAAACTGTTCCCACTGAGGAAATTAATATAGATAGTATCGCTGCTAGTGGCATCTAAAGAACCATAGGATACTTCACATCAAACGCAGTCAATCTGCCCAAGCTCTTGACTCAATCCTGGTTACTTATAGTCCTTCTGCAATTTCAGTTAGATTCAGCAGATTCAGTTGGATTTCTTCACGGGCTATTTTGTGTATTCCAGAGGTGACTGTTTCAGGGATAGCATATAGAATGTCATTTCTACGTCACTGAGCTCATGTAAAGCTGTTTTTATAGTATTTAGGCCTCCTAGTAGGAAAGGCTGTTGAACAACAGTTCCTCCAAATATGTGCATTATATGGTATCTTGTGTTGGTTTTGTTATTTAGACATCTGCTTTGCCAAGGTCAGTGCTAACTTCAGTTGTATCCACACTGTGTAGTTGCAGCAGGACAAATTTTCTGATGGTCATCAAGCTACTAGAAGCATATACAGAACATATTTGAGATGTCATCAACTTTACTGCATTAATGGAGGAAGAAACTTTGGGAATGGTTACAATGGTCTGTTTTCCTTTAGGTGGTGGATTGTCCTTTGTAGTTGTATTTTTGGAAAGATAAAGTAGGAATCAGTGTTTAAGGCCCAGAGCTTTTGACATAGAGACTTAGTCTGGAGGAAGCGAGGCATTTTTGAGGGCTTGTAGCCAGAGAAGCTTCTCTTAAGACTACCTCATCTTGCTTGTGTGGATGTCACTAAAGTATTGCTGTTGTTTCCATCTGGCTACAGGGCCTGTTCCTTGCACACTGTTGTGTATTTTGTTCTGAGTAACATTATGTCATTGTTGCTAGGATTAGGTGTGTGGTACTTGGTGAAATAAATATTGCCTGTTTCAGGGTTGGATTTTTTTATTCAGTTCACTGAGGCAGAGCTATCATTCCCATGTGCTTACCAGTCCTTCCTGCAAATATGAAACCAAGAAGGAACGCGTTATTGCTGCTGCCTTATGCATCTCTTGGTGTTGGTGAACTCTTATAATATCAGATCGGGCTTCTTGGCTGCCTCAAGGAATAGTTCCTTCAGTCACCAGATGACATACCAGAGAAATGGTTGCAGGAAACCACAGGGTATGTCAGTGTCTCCAAGGCTAAGTGTCTTGGAGCTGGGGAGAGGAATTGCTCATTCAGATGCCTGCAGGGCCAGGTCTCTGGAGTTGAGCACTCATTGTTTTGCCCTGTGGTACTGGCAAGTTCAGGCAGAGACAGGCACAGAAGAAGAGTGGAGAAGGCTTATAGTCCAAAGGTCTATGTGGAACCACTGGTCCAGGTTCATCTTCTCCCCTGGCTTCTTGCCCCACTCTAGTTGCTGTGGGATGTTGGGGCTGGGCAAACTGGTACACAACTGTTAGATGGGGTGCAGTTTGTGTCCATGAGCGAAATAAATCATAGGCAAAAATAAAGCTAAAGGTATTGCCAGGGTGTTCAAGACCTAAAGACAGTCTCCAGTGCTCTGGAAAAGCCCAAAAGGCCTGTTGAGTTAGGTGTAGACAGGATGTTTTTGTTTGGGGCAGTCCCTAGAGTAGTTCTAAGAATGATCTAGTAAAACAGTATGAGGTTGACATTCTGTCTGGGAATCTGAGGGTTAATATGCAAAACTTGGCAAGAAGTAGGGAAACACATGGAAGTTGGAGTAGATTAAGTACACTATGCTTCCCTAGTGGTACTTTTGTGGTATTAAATAGCTTCTCTGCTTGCATGTAAAAAACCAATCTTTTAGCGTTTTTGTTATATTATCAGAAATTTTGACTAGTACATTTGCATTCTTCTTCTCCCAGCCTCCCCTGTTCTGCTTCATGCTCCCTTCTCCCATAATCTGAATGTCAAAGTCACTTGAACATTGGGTTTTCTTTTTGATAACTTTTTTCTCCTGTTGCACAATATCCATCTAGACAGTGAAGGGACATAATGGGGTACACTTTCAGTATGGGCAATTAGATGTGCAATTCTCATTAACAATAACAGGACTTGCACTGAAAATTTTCCTCTGTAAATCTACCAGCACAAAGCCTTTCCCCTTATGAGCAACAGATGGGTTTTCCATAATGGCTCATTACCTCCTTGCTTTGTCATGCTGTTAGAAATGAAATATAAAGTTATTTATGGTTAGAGAAAGATGCACAAGTCACTGTAGATCATTCCTTGCCATCTTTTATAGTTTATCTAGTTAGTACTTTAAATCTCCCAGGACTAGGAAGTTTCAGAAGATGACAGAGCACCGCCTGAGAATTAAGATGAGTGTCCTTCTGTCTGGTTATTTATCCTGATGGTCTCACATCTCCAGGGTGATGCTATGGTCTCCACTGGGACTGGTAATTCGTGTGTTTCAGTAGAAAAGAGGCCATTTCTCAGAAGAAATTTTGTCAGCTGTGACAATCCGTTTCTGTGAAATTTGACTAGTAGGGGCAGAAGGCAGCACTGTTTTACCATGCATCATAAATTTGAGAAGGTAAACAAGTTACTTGATAATATTCCATCTTTGAAACTGGAAGGAGGAGGGGGTCATTGCTTGGCATGTCAGTGAGGGATGTAATTCCTCTGACAACTGATGGTGGAGGCCAGCAAAGAAAGTAATTCTAATCTGGACAGTGCTTTTATTTATACATATTTCATGGTATTGAACTCTGTATGTTAGATTTGATACCTTAAGTGTACCCACAGATTCACTATTACCTCCAAACATCCTTGCTGAAGACCTGCTCCTACTACAAATGTGTTCATCTGTCACCTTTCATAAGTAATGTATTTACAGTGACTAATATGGTGTCGTTGTTACTTAAGGCAGAAGAGAAGCCGATGGCAAAATAAAAGATAGTTTTAACACTACTTACATTAAGATTTTTTTTCCAGAGGGATCATTGAGTGAGTTGATCTCAACACATCTTTGAGTACTTTCTGAAGCGTGTAGGTTTCCCAGCAGGTTGAGGGATATGCTTACTAGGAGCTGCTCTTGCTTCTATTCAGGAAGGCATTTAAAATGTATTTAAATCTAACTGAGATCAGTCTGGTTTCAGCATGTGCTTAAATATTTTACTAAACATGAGTAGCCCTAACCACATGTTCCTGGATTAACGCCTTAGACTAAAAGCCAAAGATTTTGTTTACCTTTGAGCTCAGGTTTTGCTCCTTGTTAAAGAACTATACAACCAAAGGAAGTTTAGTGAAATAATCCCAGTGGCACATGAAGGAAAGCTGGACCTTTTGTAGTAAAGAGGTGATTAAAATATATTGGGGTGTGATGATATACGTGGGGCCTAGCAAGACTATAGTGAATCTCAAACGTTTACATTTTTTAAAACATTGCTTGTCTGTTCCATAGATCAGCAAAATCAGTGGCCTAGTTATAGATTCAGCGAGAGACCTTTCCCAAACATAATCAAACATGCTTTCTACATATGTTAGTTTGAGATGCTACTGCTGGTAGTTTGAACATGTACTACTGGGCCCCAGCCTGTGGGAAATGCCTTATGCAGCTCATATATGTAATATGACTGATCACGAGACAGCCTTTATGTCTTCCTTCCGCGCTGCTTAGCAAGTAACATTAAAAAAAGGAATGGCCAGTTGACAATGTAAATATGCTGTGGCTGAATACATCAAAATAGTCTCTCTTCCTGTTGATTATACAAATGACCTCTTGAGGTTCACAGTATGCCAAAGGGTCTGGCCTATGGAAAGGAGAGGGTTGTAAAACTAGATGTCATCTAAAGAGGGTGCTGTCTCTTTTCAAATGACCCATCACGAGCTGATCCATGCCAACCTATTTACATGCTAATATTAGTGACAATACAAGGTATTTCTAAAATGTATGAAAGAAAGGAAAAAGTAACGTTTGAAAAAAAAAAAAAAAAGAAACCTCTTATTCCTTTATTGAAAGCATCTAATCAGATTTATTTCTGAAACCAAAATTTGTAGCAATTTTCAATGTCTTATTATTGTCTTATTGTCAGTTTGTTCTTATCTTTTCTTTATTACCTTTTTATTTATTTTAATATTCTTTAAGCAATGTACTCTTTAGTGAAAGACTTCTTTTTCCCCTCAAGCTTATAGCTGCTGACAAACATGAACAAAAGGTTAATGCAAGATATCATGCTTTGTTCTGGGAAGATCTAAGTTCTGTATGCAGTTTTTTGGGGTTTTGAGGGTTTGTTCTTGGTTTGTGGGGTTTTTTCCTCTTTTGAGGATCAAAATTTAAACATTTGGGACCCACCATAATTTTACCAAGCTATCAAGGCTACCTTATCTAAGGTTTTTATACACCGAAGAATGTTGACCTGTCTGAAAGGGCCGATTTATTTCTTGTTGAAATGTGTATTTTGTTCGCCCCAGAGCACACTTGCTTATCTTTACTCCTGTTGTACAGTTTTTGGAACGTGATCTTGTGGCAGCATCTGCTATATTTAGCAAAGAAAAGAAAAAACCAAACCAACCACGAAGGCATGTCTTTGTTTCAACTTCTCCCAGTGTATTGGCTGCAACATTATTCAGTCTTGCAGTTGCGTTGTGGCACGGCAGCTTGGGAAGCACATTGAAGCATGATCAAAGCCCTCTTTGGCCTTTGGATTATACTTGCAATTCATTATATAAGACCATTTCACTAGGAGATTTAAACACTGTTTCACACAGAAGTAGATTATTTCTACATTAATGTATTCCCCCTCCTTCACTGTGGAATTACACTCACTTAGAAAATGCCAACTTTATGTCTGCTTAACATTCAAAGCACATGTCAAACTGTTTAAAGAAAAAAAAAAAAAAAAGTGTATGCCTGCTCGTTTTTGAAACTGTCCCAAGGAAAGATCACTGATTTTTTGTTTTGTTTTACTTCTCTATTTTTTTTTTTTTTAGTTTTATTTCACAAAGCCTGTTTATTAGCCACCTGGTGAGCATTACTGCACCTACAGCTTGTCTTAATAAATCACTGACCATTTGGTACTCCTGAGGTTACTCAACCTCAAGCTTGCAAGGCCTGCTTGCCTGAGCAAAATAAATGAAGGAAATGGCCAGGGGAGGCAGTTAATAATTGTGCATGGTATTTTAAAATCCAGATGCAGTAAAGTGGTAGCTTGTAATGCTGTCCCCATCCTTGCTGCTGCAGTTACTATAGCAGCAGCAGATGCTGACTTTGGATGACTTTGAAGTATTGAGTACAAGGCAAAAAAAAAAATGAATGCCTAGAGGGGATTTTCTTGTAGGGAGTGGCATGATGCCTCAGTTTAGGACAAGAAAGTATCAGTTGGATACTGATGATATTTTTTCTAGGCTCTCATGTATATCATAATCACCTTGGGGAAAACTGCTTGGTCATGACTCTCAGAACTGAACACAGGATTTTATCACAAAGGCAAAAGTGGGCTCTACCAAAAAGCCTGTCTGTTAACTAAAGAACAAGAATATAGAGAAGATGAGATTCACCAATACAGGTTGAATAGACAAGAATGCTGTTAAGAGTTGTCTGTAAATTGTACCCACCACATGCTTCTCTTCCAGCATGGGTGGTGGCAAGGGGTTCAGTGAAACCTTCTCCTGCATCACAATCTCTGCATAAGAGAGGCAAGCCATCAGAGAGATAATCACATCTTTTACCCACCAATACCCTGCTTGATGATCTTGTCTGGAGAAATCAATACATTTCACTTAAACACTGGCGTCAGTCTTATGGATGCTGAATTCACTACCCTGCCTTAATCCCTCCCCCTACTCTTTTATTTGAGTACTGAAGTCAGCTATAACTCCATTAGCCTACTGGGAGAGAAGTGGGAAGCAAAATCAAGTGAGTCTGGGAATAATTCCCTTAGGTTAAAATACCAGGAGGATAGAGTTTGAGAGTTAAATGGCTGGCTACAGATTATCTGCTTTCTCATAGGTAAACTCATGTGAATAAGACAGACTAACATGGAGCTAAGTTTTCTGATACTGACAACAGATGTCTTGAGCAGAGTGGGGGAGATCCGGAAGGGTTGGTTGCAGAGGAAATCTCTGCTACTACAGTTCGATACTGCAAGGGGCCTTTCTGCCTTTCTGACCAGGCAGATCTAGATGAAAGGCTGAGGTTTAAGTTTGCCAATATTTCATGTTTGGATTTGATGTGGATAATGTATTTGTTTTATGCATCATCATGTTTCTTTTGCATAAACTGACACAGAACATCTTGATTACCAAAAAAACCCTCTTTCACTTCATGGCAGCTAGTGCCAGGTATAGTACCTGTGTAGACAGATACTCCTTGGGAGCGGTAACAAAGCAGGCACTAAGCAGGATTTGTAGAAGAAAAAGGGCAGTTGCAGCTATCCGGGTAGCTCCACCATACTTGACATTTTCCTGCACATTGCTCCAATCTTGCTGTTTCAGCCTCCTTTGGCCCTGTTCTCATTGCTCAACCCTGCAAGTCCATACCCCTTACAAATGGAGCCAAGTCCCAAGAGGTGACTTCATCATGAGATGCAGGTAGCCAGCACATCTTAAAATTTGAGAGTTGCGTAATTCATGTTATCCTTCAGGTCATAATATAGTTGCCTATTAGATGGCTCTCTTCTCCCTCACTTCTACTAGCCACTATAGTACCAATCTGCAGTACATTCGTAATAATAATGACACTGCCATAGCTATTGAATCATTCCTCTAAGGATCTCAGAAGGCTTTATAAATTTGTAATGAGTCTTCTGACCCTGTGAAGCCATGCGTTTAAAGATCCAGGATGCTGAAGATGCTTGCACTCACATAACTTACACAAAATTTCTTTCTAGCCTAATGGAAAATGGTGCATAATGACATGTTGACCAAGATCAGAAGAGCTATGGTCTGAAGAGCCTCAGCCCTCACAGTTTAGCCATACTTAATCCTGATGTTACTTTTCAGCTATGAAGCCAGTTCAGCAGTGTTAATTTAAAGCACAAGGTGAACTGATTTGAGGGGGTGGGGAAAAGACGTTTAAAGTATTCATGAAATATTTTGTTGGGGATAAGATAGTCAAACAGCTGGAGCAAAGGAGAAGGATAAAAAAGGTAAACTAATTTTCACTAGCTACTGGGGGAAGGAGGTAGAGAGTTCAACTTCTACATTCAAATAATTACCTCTGATTTTTACCTTCAATATGAGGGTATGGTTAGTAGTATGGACCTATTTGAGTCATATAATCTCTGTATGCAAAAAGGAAGGAAGTCTGTGCTACTTTACAAGAAGGTCTGGTTATAATGGTAGAGCTGGAAGAAGAAAACAGACCAGGAATGGCCTAGTTTTCTTTTTCTTTTCATCTTTTCTCTTAACACTGTTATTTGATGTGGACTTCATACCAGACTCAGCAATGGTAACTAGGAAAGTGGGAGCAGAAGCTATAGTACCCTTTATTTCTCTGGACAAATGGCATGTGCCTGTACCAATATAATGCAGAGTATTTTAGCTTTTGAAATGTTGGCATTATATATTTGCTTATGGCTCAAAAGCAATTTGAGGGTGGTTATTTATCATCTTTAAAAAGCATAAAATAACGCCTGAAACAGACTGTGCTGTATGTGTATAAAACTACAAAACCCTCTGAGCACTTTCAAATATACAAATGTGACAGTAACTTATATATACCCTTATATAAATTCCTTGCACACATGGCTTAAATTCGAAGGAAAGTTTTTATGCATTGTTTGAAGTAGATACCATAGATATCCTTTCATGAGTCAAAGTTTCTTTTTTAACCCATTAAGAACATTGCTCTCTTAAACACTTTGACAAAGAGTGAATTCCCTGAAATTGTTTGCCTGGGGTTTGTTGGTTGGCTGCAGTGTAGGTGCTTTGCAATCCAAGAGTACAAGTACTGCATCAAGTCATGCAAACTTCAGGCTGTTATCTGATATTTTACATTAATAATTCATAACATGTAAAGTCACTTTAATCTGTAGGTCTCCGTATCATAAAAGCTGTTAAATTATTTCAGTCACAGAGGTTAAGTGGAATGCTATGGTAGCATGGTTAGGAAATTGTGCTATTTGGGATAGAATCCATATCCCTGACCCTATCATTCATCTGTGAGATCATGGTGGCTCCCTTACAGTCCTTCCTTAATTTAGGATTGTTTGGGTCAGCTGACCTCTCTTTGCTGTTGGTTCCATTATTTCTTTTTTTTTGTCAACTTGTCTTGTTTGCATTAAAAGGCCTGAATTAGTACCCACTTAACATTCTGCATTTGAAGGAAATGAAAAACTGACTGTATGTCTCACTAGGAAGTAGACCAAGAAGTTGAAAGCGGATGGATCTGTGTTTTTCTAACTATAGATGGTCTACCCGGGTCAGGGTTGATTTGCTTAAAATCAGGAGGGAGGAAAAAAAAAGGAAGCAATCCCTGCTTTTCTTTGCTTTCAAAATGTTCTCTAGCAAAAGCAGGTCAGCTTTTAGGACAGTCCCCTTGACTCTTTGCAGGTGTGCTAAATTTGTTTAAATATAAGTTAAAGGAAAAAATAAATGCACTTTAAAAAATGCTGCCTTTTAAAGAGGGTAGACGGTATTTAATTTCCTCAGTTGCATTCAAAGACTGTGAACCACCACTTGACTCTAGAGGTCTCACAGCAGAGTTAATCATTTTACTAACACTTTTTTTGTCTCCTGTTTGGAAAAAGCAAATCTGTCAAACCAGAACCTTCTGTCAAAGTTTTCAATGACACTTCTGGAAAATTTCTACCTAGCGCTTTCAATGGTGCTGACATTGCTGGAAACAAAATAATTTAATGTTTCATTTCAAATCAGCATTCCAGGTTTTAATATAAATATTACAAAGTTCATGCAAAAATGAAACTTTTCAAATAAGAAAGCAATGTTAGATCAGCACCCCATTTTTCCAAGAACGTTTTATCCTGTTAGGAAAAAGCCCCTCTTTTTGTATTGGTTAATTTTTTGTTTGGTTGTTTTTTTCCCAATTAGAAATATAAATAAATACTTTATTACTAAAATTGCTTCCATAATAGAAGTTCTAGAGTTTCTTATAGCTCTGGTGCAAAGCTGGATGTTAATAACATCAGCGTGTACCGACCATTAAATTTGTCATGCACTGGGGTAACACTCAGTTACTCAACACAATGCGTTAAGTCACAATGAGTAGGGCACTCTTTAGTCTCCCAAGGAAAGTTGTGACAGCAGGTGTGCTGTATACATTTCCTCCCATCATATGGTTTTCTTATGACAGTATAAATAGTTTTCCAAGGTGGGAAGTGAGCAGTGCATCCATTTACACATCCTGAGGCAGTTTAGACTGATGTTTTCTACCACCTGAAACTGTCTGGTGGAGCTGAGCATATAGCTTAAATGAGCTCTCAGCTTTATTAAAGATGTCAGTAATGGAGAATTCACTTCACTGTCAAAAAAAGAATTTGTTAGTTATTGTTAGTACTAAAATGTGTGTGGTATTTCCAACATAAAGTGGCTTCATCTTTCACAGGTTGGATTTTGTGCATCTTCATAATGAGAAATTTTTTGTCTATGTAGTATAAACCACAAAAAATAAATCCCTCTGTCCTGAAAAGCTGAGTTTCATTCTTTCATTGTAGGGTTTATTTTCCATTCTTTGTGGCTGTTTTCTGGACCATTTCCAATTAGCTAAGAGAATACTAGCAAGCAGCGGGCAAAATTGGTACTCAGCATATGCTTACTTATTGCTACAGCAACCCGTAACAGTAACATCAGGATGTCAGTGGATCTCTTTTGATTTCAGCTGAGCTATAATGTCCTGTGCCATGTAAAGGATTTGGCCATTTCCCTCTCTTCCTTACTTTTGGACCTAGCTCCGGTCCCTATGGGGTAAGTGTTCTTATGCATTTTTGGCCAGACAGACAGATGCCTTTCAGAAGGATTCAGCACAGCTGTTCACTCTAAGTCAGTCCTTGGCTATCCAGGTGCTGAGCAGAAACGTTCTCCCTTGTGCTATTACATAGAAAATGTCATGTAATAATAATCTACTTCCTCCATAACAAACCAAGTGCCTGAGACGGGGAAACTAAGACTTCCCTGAACTCTGAGTAGCTCTCAGATCTGCTTTTGCAGGCCCTTCCATAACCAGCTGTGAATTGTTTGAGCAGAAATTGGACAGGAACAGCTGCTGAACCACCTGCTACAAGGCCTTTGATCTCTCCTACTACAACAATAACTTTTTAGGCTTTGAAAGTTTGCTCATCTGGAGGAGAAGCTACAGTTGAAACTTCACTGCTATCAGTGCTGCTGCAAGGTGAATGTATTGGAGCGGTGGCACAGTTTCCAGATGATTGTTTTATATAGGTGCATAAATTAAGTTTCAAACTGTGTTATGTGGAAGGAAGTATCTCTGAATTTCTTCCTGCAGTGAAATGTGGAGCAGCACGTAGCTGTCCTATTTTGGGCATTATAGACTCTTCCAGCCTGGCCAGTACCACACTCAGCCTCTCTGTTTTAAGGACAAAGCTGGGCAGTTGTTTTCCTCCTCCCCACAGTTAAATTGGGCTTGTCACAGGGCCAGAGATGTGGAGGTACAGAAGGTTGTTGGTCTCCACGTTCTGCTGCTCAGGACTGATTTGGTTGTAACTTCAGATAATGCTCAGTGCTGTTTTAGTGAATTTTATTGGTAAGAGCGCTTAGTACCTGTGTGCAATCTGAGCTTGCATTTATTCTTTCTTAAACAGCAACTTCCATGGAAGTCTGAGAAGGATGGTTATGCTCCTCAGCAGGGAAGTTTAACACCTGCTTTAACTCTCTTGGGCCTTGTGAGGTGAATAGCTGGTCCAATTAATCTCATATAAACTGAGAAGTTGTATTGGGACACTAGGTCCTGTGTGCAATTTATATTTCTATCATGTACTGGAGTCATGTCTTGCTTAATTTCTCCTAGTTTGGAACTAACGAAATATTGAAGAGAGCGTTTGCCATCTGTACTACAAAACCTTATGCCATTATTTGTATATGCCTTTTGGCAACACTGATGCCTTGAATCCTCTAACTTGCATTGTTATGATGCAGGGGCTAAAACTTTAGGTTTTGTTATAGTTGTAGTCCTAAAGGTAGACAGAACTGTTTTTAAAAGGGGAATAATACTTACAGATCAATAAGCAAAAACTGGAACCAGTGGGACTTCTTGTGTTTTCATATGTTCCTGATAAGCTTGGGATCTGAGATGGCAAAAGAAAGATAGAAATTACTGTAGTTTCTAAAACTTAAATCCTCTGTCTTTGCCCCTCTCTACTTATTACCAGTTGATAATATATTTATTCACAAATCCCATTGCTTCAACATTAAATAACCTTTTAACAAAGCAGTTAATTGTTATGAATACCTGAGATTACAATTATGTGAATCACAAATTGGTTTTATAACACATAGCTGGGAGAAAGCAATTTGGGGGACGCTATTAACATTTTTCTATTATAAACTTTGGATTTGTAAACAATGCTGGAGGTTTTTCTGCAGCACCCTTAGTCATTCAGTGAAATTTAGGTCAACCTTGGACAAGAACCCTGTCCACAGAGAAACATACTAATCTTTGTAACCTTAGTGATAAAGTTCAGCAGCACCTCTAACATCCAAATCTATATAGCTTGCTTAGATAAATATTTCTGATTATGTACATATTTTTAATTTTATGAGATAGGATGCCGTAAGATAGTTGCTTGTGAAGAGTGGTGTTATTACAGCTTGTTTTTTAAGTATAAAAGTTCCTCGCCAGACTTGATTTCTTCAGCGTTGATTCACATTAGCTGAACATCTGGCTCTTTGTGTTTTGCTCTAAACTGAGTTGTCTTTTCCCAAATGCTCACAGTATTGGTTCCTATAAGAAAATATTAGTGAGTGATAACCAGAAGCAGACAAAGCTTTTTAACAAAATGCAATGTAAGCAAGTTTATGACCACAGCAAGTAATGTAAACAAGTTTACATATAGCATGAAGACCATTCAAATCACTTATTATACCTGTAATCCAGACAATAGCAAATGAGTTCATTTGAGTAGATGGTAATCTAGATGCTTGTTAAAATTCATTATTGCCTTGTGAACAAGCATTTTGGAGGACATCACATTTAAAAGACTAGTTGTTTGGTGCTGCTTAGCCACCTCTTACGTGATAATGACAGACATACCTAATTTACCTATGTGACTTACTATGACACTGTCAGGAAAGGTATTGTTCTTACCCCTAGAGTTTAAAAATATTAATTTAATTCTTTATTCATATACAGTAGCATCTACAGGTATCAAATAGATTTTGATGTCAAAATGTTTTTTTCTTTTGAAATTAATAGGTCAAATAGGTTCTGGACAAACATTGGTGTCTTAGAGTTGTCTATGATTACCTGTATCATGTTAACTAACACCTTTGAAAGCTGGTTTGCTCAAGGATGTTGTAAACAACAGCTGTCATAAAACGCCCATGAGACAAGGAATCTATTTTGGTGTTATAGACAGAAAAAAGCAACTAAGGCTGCATATGTATTTTTACTTGGTTCTCTTTGCCATAGAGAAAACAGATTTCTTAAAGTTAATGCCAGTTCAGCCAGGAATAGCCAGGTCGTCTTCCTGCTAGACTTATAACCTCTTGGCCCTGCATCCCTACAAAAGACACAACTTTCACGCTACCTTGCCAACTTTCCTTGTTAAAGCTTTGTTACAATTCTCACTCAACTACAAGGCAACCATGCTGGAAGTGCAGTTTTTCCCTAAGCTTTGAGATCTGCTTTTGAATAATCTAAAGACTAAATAGGCTTTGTGTGTACTGTATGCTTACTCAAATGCTATTAAGATAAACATCTCCACAAAACTTTCACACCTTATTGGCAGGATAAATTATGCATTTTCCTTTCTGTTTTCTCCAATATTTTTTTTTAAAACAGGCAGACACAAATCATCTAATCAAATTTTTAATCTCATCTGACTCCTCCTTCACTTAACAAATGCAAGATATTGGATATGCCTCACTTGTTGCATAGTAACCAACCCACTTTGAGAAATGCAACTATGCAAGCTGAGAATTAGGACTCATTATGCCTTTGCTGAGGGCTCATTAGGATTGCATGCTGAGGGTGCCATCTTAATTAGGGATGAACCTGACCACCTGAAAGTAATTCACACTGGCAGCCAACTGTAGTATTTTCCAATTTCTGATTTGTCTGGCTTCCATCTGCCAGTTTTATCTTAGCAGTGACTCTATCTGTTGACAATAACGATGATGTTCATAATATCATCAATTACATCCTGTCTCTTGGGTGCAGTGAAGTTTGACAATTTCCTTCGAAGTAGACTCAGTGACAAGGGGGGACACTACCTATGGGACAGCCATGATCAAGGTGAGGAAACGTGAGACATCAATTATATGACAAGACATGCAGTAAATAACCTTGAAATGTAAACATTCAAAAGAAATCTCCTGCTTAAAAAAAAAAAAAAATTAACAAATCACGCCCTTAAACTTTCCACTATCATTGCAAGTACACTGAACTGATGCATGAATGGCACACAATGTTAGACTTCCCTGCGCTTCCTAGGACCTAATGGCAACTATTTCAATAATATCTCAAAGAATTTGTATTCATGTAACCCACCAACCAAGCAACTGGAACTTTAACTGGAGCTTTATTTTTGTTTGTCATGTATCAGTGCAGTCTCAGGACAAAACAGGAGGGATGGGTGTAGATGCTATGTAAATTATGTGTTGATGATGGGGCAGTGATGTAAGAAATCTACATAATAAAACCTAGAGTTTAGGAGTATGAACAAGAGTAAGTGACTTACATTCTGAATGAGATTCAAAGACTCGAAAGGGATGGAAATTCCTTCCTTTATCTCAAATAGAACATGGAACCATAGGCATGCTGCTAATCTATCAAATACAGGGGAAAAAAAGGTTTGAAAAAGTCCATTTAAACCACAACAAAATGTTTGAAATCCTTAGACTGTACTGCAGGCAGACTCATCCTCCTCACTAGCCAGGCTAATGCGAAGTGGAAATTGCAACATCTTGAACTCCATTGAGAATTGTTTAGTTTTAGCTCTGACACAATCAGCTTTCATGTAGCCACATTTCTTGAAAGTCAGGGATTAAAAAATGAGACAGCTTTTGCCACGTTGTGTGAAGTTAATGGAATGGTTTCCCCAGGAGGTCTTTTTTTCTCTGATACTTCTGAAACTTGCATTAATAGGAGAATTTAGTATGCTGTACTTCTTGGCATGTTGATTGTTCCTACTGAAGAATAGTATTTTGTCAGGTATTTAATGACTTACCTTTCACTCGGGGACTTCCAGCACAGTTTGCCTACTTTCAGCATCTGGGGTGGAGCACAACGGTGGTTTACAACACGGAGGTGAGAGTGCTTGCAGAAAATATCTCCTCCAAATGGAAGAATTGAGAGGTAGTAGGTGGAAGTATGACTATGGAAAAAGTTTGCTTAGACTTCTCTGTGTTCGGATCTGCAGAGAGAATTGAAGCCTGATCCTGGGAAAAAAAAGCGGGGTGTGTGTGCAGATTAGTGATGTTTAACTGTTACTGGGTATGTTGGCTTTACTAACGTTCTGAGGTTGGAGGCAGAAGGAGTAGAAACCTAAAATATTTATTGCATATTTGTGCATTCACTGTCCCTCTCCAGCTGACACTCAAGCACTCGGTGCCAAGCCCATACTGCACTGTGTTTATGGGGATAGCTTATGGAAAGTAAAGGCACACCCCATTGAATGGCCACTGTAGTGACAAAGAAGTCTTGCAGGTTCTGTACTCCTAGCAGTTCCCAGGTGACATTCACAGCTCCACAGCAATCCATTGAATGGCCACTGTAGTGACAAAGAAGTCTTGCAGGTTCTGTACTCCTAGCAGTTCCCAGGTGACATTCACAGCTCCACAGCAATCAGCATCCACTGCACCTGGACAGGTATGCTAAGAGTCCCAGCATTTCTTTATTGGTTCCCCAGGGTGCCTTACTCAGGGGTGAAACGAAAACACAAATTGTTTCATGCATAGATATCATAGTTATGAAATTTTGGCTCTCAAATATAAAATAGCTGTGTGACTATTTACAGAAAGTGGCACTAAGCCCTTTTCCTCAACATTCTCTTGTCTAGTGGTCAGTGTACTGTAGAAAAGAGAAATAATTTAGGGGCATTGTGTTCCCTAGAATGTATATATCGTACTAGTAAAAGACCAACCCTGACGCTAAGGAATTCAAGACAGAGTACTGTGGTTTAAGGATGACGACACCTTTAGTCAGTGTTTTTTCTGGATTTGTTCTGAATTTGGGTACAGTTAAATTTGTAATGTTGACTTTGTTAATACCAATAGATTCACTGAGTTTTTAATTGCTGATTTCCTTAAAATAACAGCACCTATCTAGTCAAACTACTTTGAATAGATAGGTTTTTTTAGTGTCTCTTTGAGAAGTGCTCAGTTGACCACCACCCTCTCTATGACCCACTCCTGTCTCCTTTGAATAAAATTATGTGCAATAGTCCATGCTGCTATTTATATTCTCCTCCACCAATTGCACCTCATTTCTCTTTGAGTGGGATAAACAACAGGACAGCATAGACAAATGTTTATATAGAGAGATTGAAGTTGGCTGGGATTCTTGATTCTTATAAAGAAGATTTCTTGCATATTATGTACTAGTGCAACAGAGGACACAAATACTGTAGTTTTTTGAAAGAAAGCCAGTTATGAACAAGCATGAACAGTAATGAACACTTAAGCTTTGAAATTAATACCACCTGCAAAACTGTTAACAAGCTGGAGTAAAAAACCACAAGTGACAAAAAATTCTCCAAAGAATATTCAATATTTGAACATGATTGTTACGGTAAAAAAGAATTAGAAAATAAGAGAAGCTTTTTAACACTTAAAGAAATAATTGAAAAATGCAGAGAACTGAGAGAATTCCTACCTATTCCTATTACGCTGGAGCATCCCGGGATTAACATAAATAAATATCAAGGTGCAAGAATTGAGGCAAACACCATTTACTGTCGAAAAACAAAGACAATCCTTTACAAAGTAGAAATTGGTAAGAACTACAGGTGAATTCTCCATAGTGGATCATTGCTTCTCCTTGTCTGGGATAAAATCAGTCAGCAAGTAATTACAAAGTTGATCCTGATACACAGATTTTGTTGTTATTTGTTGCCCAGTATGAGGCTTTAGAACGAGTTTTGAGCAGCAGAGGTTGAGAATTGTAGTCAATCTAAGATAATGAACCAAAATCACTTTGTGGTGTTAGATATCCATTGCCATTCTTCAGTAAAGGATAATTATTTTTTTTTCTCTTTCACTAAAGCACCTCAGTTCATTCTGGGTAAGGTTAGTGAAAGTTTCCCCTTAATTTCGCCAAGGTTGCGTGAATGTGCCTGCTGTAAAGCTTTTAAAGAGTTGTGCATTGATGTTTGTTTAGGGTGGATTTTGGAAGTCTCCATCAATCAGCCAATACTTTGTTGTAATAACCTGTGCCTGTGTAAGGCGGGAAGTAGGGGAGACATGCTTATGTAAGAATTGAGAAAAAAATTATAGCTAGAATGATAGAACAATAAAGGAGAAGCAAAAAGGATAACCTTAGAGAGAAATGCGCAATTTCTTTCTGTTTCTTTAACTTTTCCTATTATGAGGCTCCAGTGAGGTGTACACAAAGCAATGGTTTTGCTAGGCAGTATAGAAACCTTCTAAAGACAGGATTAAATGTCTGATGTTATTTCCATTTGTAAGAATTCAAGCCATAATTATGCCATATTACAAAACCAGAAACTGAGAGTATTTCAGTGTCTGTTCTAGGGTCTTTTAGAGCCTTTTAGAAGGCTCTTTTAGAAAATAGGCTCTCACTGGCTTGGTACTTGTTCAGTGCCCTTCAAACTAGACTTTGTTTTTCCTACTAAAATCAACAATTTATTTAACTGTTTTGAAAATACTGCCCTTGTGATAGCTGCAGAAAAGAAAGCACAATAACACCAAAAATGTAACTATTAGCAGCTGTTTTCTACAGAGAAAGCAACAGACAGTGCAATAGATATTGGTGAAATACTCTCCTTGACGGTCAGTGTTCAGACCTGAAAATGAGACCCATATAAAGACTCAAATGTAGGGTGTTATTTTGTGATTTCTACCTTCTCTTCAGAAGTCATAAAAAGGAAAATTGACTATTTCCCCCTTGCAATTCTGCCTGTGAGTGTCTGCTCACAGGTTACATTGTAGTTTGTGAGTTTGTGACCTATTTAAATTCACATCAAAAGGCAGACTGTCTTTTATGACCACTCTATGCAAGTAGTTCAAATAGGCTTTTTAGCATACAAAATTATGAATTGTTTAATCTGTTGTCTTTCTACCCCAAAATATTGGTATAAACGTGGGTTATTTAACCAAGGTCTGGTTTTGAAATTTTAATTTTGGGGGGATTCTGAGTATTTCAAAGTGGACTCTCCCCACCTCACTTTTGAATCAGGATTTGATCAAGTATAGAATTGTTTACATTAACATGAAGTGCCATGGAAATGCTTAATCCCGAAGAGCTAAAGCATCTATAAACTAATGAAATAGTCTAAATCACATTTTTCCAGTTTTATAAGCTAAAGCTTCTTTAAGATAAAAATCGTAAAAAAGCTTTTCAACGGTAGACAGTAGTATGATTGTTCATATGTTTTAGATATATAATATGTAAAATTAATCCAAATCCTATTGACTTGGAGTTACAGAAGGCTTTGGAACTGAAATTTCAGTCATAGAAACACACCTTATACTGTTGCAGCCATCTTAAGTGTAATTGGTTTTATTTTTTTATCAGTAGTTCTGAAAATTTTAATTCCTGAAAATGGTTTCAGCTTTTATGTCCTATTCCTTTCTTATAAAAAAGGTCACTTAGCTCATTTATTTTTGCTTCCATAATATTGACAAAAATGGAAGGGTTAAGGAGGAGGTGATTATTCGTAGTTTGAGTAATGGGGAAGAGGAGTTTGGCAGCTCTCTTTTAGACCTCCCTGTCAGAGCACATATTGTAAAAGTAGTCTGAAATGTATCCAAAGAAGACAAACACAGGAACTGAAATTTTAACTCATTGGCAGCGACATTAGTAGACTCAACACAGACTCTGGGGTTTGGATATATTTTTCTCGTTTTTAACTACAGGGATAAAGCAACTAATACAGCTTCAGTCTTTCACACTCTGTGGTATTTTGCTTTAATGGTAGAATATTTTGATTTCGCCTTATAATTGAAAGACATCTCTGATGTAAACTGAAACTTGTACTTACTTAAAAAGAGTTCACAGCACTGTGTACCCATGCATCTATGTATGTATTCAAGAGCACACTCTCTACATTCAATTATTAGGAACTCAAGAAACCTGTATGTGTTTTTACCATACCAGCTTTTGGGGAGTACTTATATAAAACACCTTTTTCTTCAAAATTACTGTCTCAACGTCTCTTAAAACTGTTTGCTTTGGTTGACCTTCCAGATGGAATAAGTCATTAATTCAGTGCGGTGAATTTTTAGACAAGCAGGGAAAAATCAAGCAGTAAAGTCCGTGAAAGCCACAATTGCATATTGCATATAGTTGCAGTTTGTGTTTCTGTGGCTTTCTATCTAATTCTGTCACAGAGATTGTATGACTGAGAGGTGAAATCTGCCCTTTTAATTTCTTCCTAGACTTGCTGATCTCAAGGTTTGGCATATCTTCCTTCTGGGCAGTGGGAAGTAGAAACAAAAGCCAGGAGAAGGAAGGGAGTGAGACATGTTAGTGTGTGGGCAGCAGGAGATGGTTGAACAGCTGTAGTGGGTGGAATGGTGGCAGCAGTTAATGGAAGCAGGGAAAAAAAAAAAGAAGGAAGGGTCAGGCTGCCAAGAAGGTTTCAGCATGACAGAAGGGATTTGCATAGACCAGTGGTTCCTGTCTTTTCTGTGGCTGAGATGTACTTGAGAAGTTTGGCATTCTGTTTCACTTCACTGAGCTCAGCTCCTCCTCTCTTCCACTTGGACGTTCCTGCTGTCTTTGTGCACAGCCCTGTGGCTGCCATTGCTATCTTCAAGAAGGCCAGGAGGCACTGGACATGGCTCCACATTGAGACAGTGTAGTTCTGGAAAAATGAGCTCAGATCCCCTGAGCTCTGTTGCTTATCAATTCTATGTTCTTGCCTCAGCAAGAAGAACCACGTATCTCATTGGGAGCTGCTAGAAGAGACTATTCTTTGTAGGTTTATCTTTCCTATTAGTAGATTGCCCTGTTCTGGATGAAGATGGTGCTGCTTCCTTTCCCAGAACGTGCCTTATTCAGAAGACAAGTTGTCTCTTTCCACATCTCAGACACCAGACTCAGTCATGGAGAATGTGCTGCTACAAAATCTTGCAACGCTACAAAAACTGGATGTCTTGCCACAGAAAGATAATGACACTTGTCAAATATATCACAGCACCAGCACCAAAAAATTGCACAACATATATGCAAACCATGGGATGGCAATGGCAAGCAGAGAGATAATTTTATCACTGCTGCTCCTAATGGCAGAGAGAAAGGCAGCAAAATTCGCTCAGCTCAGCCTGACTCTCCTTCTCCACAGCTGAAGTTTTCTATAATTTCCCCATAACAGCTCTTTGTTTCTCTCTCAAGAAATGTAAATAACTTCAGTGTGTAAGTTGAAACCCTGGCTTGCACTATAATGGTATTTCCCTCAATTTACCAGCACTTGTTCCAAGGACTTACCACTTGAAAGAGCTAGGGGGTCTGCAGCTTCTTAGATTTTGATTTGGTTTATTTCTGTGTTGCTTTCCTTCCTCTTTGGTCCACCTTCCCCTCTAGTCTCTTGTTGTCTTCGTTCTAAATCCCACACTGATATTTCACTCAGATTGTGTGTGGCGTGTTATCACTATTCACTCATAGTTTATTTCTTCAATGTCCAGCAGTGTACAGCCTGGAGTACAGTTCTAGAGAAGTATATCTGCCTTCCATAGCTGTAACTGAAACTCAGTTAAAAATAAAGGTATACTGATTTTGTTCGGTCTCATAGAAATACTATCATTTATCTTTGTCTCTTTTGATCTGACACAAAGGAGAACGCTATTTCTTGGGAAATGTGGTACTTTTTGGTGTTTGGATTTTCACATGGACTGCAACTCTCACTTGTAATGCACGATCTAGTCCCTGTCAATCAGTCCCAGCTATCAGAATTGACAAAATGATCGACAACTTCTGTTCTTTGAAATCTCACATTTAACTTTCCTTTGTCTTCACTTGAAAAAGCACAAGAACCTACTGACAAAAGAGGAGGGAGAGAAAGAAAAGTTGTTTGGCTCAGAGTTTTGCTCTTTCTCAGTCAAGCATTGAAAACTGTTGTCCAAAGTACACTGAGAATTGGGGAACAGCAAATATGTGCAATTGAAAACAGTTATGTAAATTGAAATGCCAAATTTCCTGTGCCAGATGCAATATGAATTCACTGTAGGGCAAGAACTATCATTAGAGCTCCCTAGGAAAGGAACTAGAATAGCAAAGTAATGATTTTAGGGTAATATGCTGATGTTATTTGAAAGCTGGGATTGGGATGCAAACATTTGTGCAGCATTTTGTTTTATGCAGTCCCTTGTTAATGCATCTGGTATTCATTTTAATACCACTAATCCTAATGGATTCATTTAGTACTCATGTGGATGTCATATGCATTTCCTGTAGGTGTTGTGCTGTGATGAGTACTGGTTACTGGATGCTTAAAATAAAGTGTTACCACATTTCCTTTGATTATGTAATTTTTTTCATAAGCTGTCACAATAAAATTCTTCTGGTATGTGTTAGCAGAAGCAGCTGTATGTGAAGATCATTGTATCAGCAGAATCTGAATAATGTCACGGCCAGGGGGACTCAAGCCTAATAGATAAAACATTCAGTTATCCTGGCAGTAAGTGGAATTTGAAAGTGTTTCAGAAAAGCAATCTTGGTTGCATATAGGGATAGAGCAAATGAGCAGGTTTTGTCAATGTGGCAAATTATTTTTAAAAAAGGCAATCCAGTCAGCATGCACTTTATCCAGAAGAAATTTGTTTTCTGGCTTTCATGTGGAGCAAGGGATGTGACTGGGGCAATTGGGGCACTGTGGTTTGGTCGGTTGGATGTTTGCTCATTCTCCCTTCAGAAATTGGTTTGCCTATCCTATACATTTGTGAAGTTTGTGATGGCATTTATTCAAGAATAAGCATTATATTGAAAACTTTCCAAAAGTCTTATTTTATAACAAAATTAATAAGGTTTGCAGAGGGATTACCTTCATGTTTCTTGGTGGTGGGGTTCTGGGGTTTTTGTTTTAGGTTTTTGTTGGTTTAGGATTTGGGGGTGGAGGGGAGGGGTTGGTTTGGGTTTGTTTTTTTGTTTGGTTTTTTTTTTTTTTTTTTACAGTATGTTTTAGGAATGTTCGACAGAACTAGATCAGAATGGACGGGAACATTTGATTATATGATTTGAATTATTACTAAACTTAAACTACTTGCTTGGTAAGTAGCTTTTAATATGTGGGTTTGTCTCAGAAATCGCTGGATATGATAGACAACATAGTACTTTCATGTAAATCCTATTGAAATTCTGCTACTCCTTATCCTTATTACAGTAACACCACCCCACCCCCCCAAAGAGTGTTTCATAACCCTGTCTTTGTCCAATGTGTCACTGTTATATTTGGCCTGATAAAAATTCTCAATAAGGTCTGCCACTAAATGGGAAGAGTAAGGCTTCAGATCATATTGGAATAATACAGGATACTGCATGTGAAGCTGGGTCTTAAACACTTTAGTCTGATTCAGCTTCATCCAATTTTTCAAACCTACTCTTTGCATCCATCTCTTTTGGGTAGAAATGTAAACGAGTTACTTTGCTAATATTGCTAGTGTATAAAAACCTATTGAATGCTCACAGCATGACAGTCCCCTAAAAAGATTCTAGAAGAGATAGAAGCCTATTGTTCGTGCTCTCTGTATCTTCCAATAATTGCAGTAGCTGGTGAAGGAGATAGGGACAGTTTTCAGAAGGTGGGGTATGAAGTTATTCTGGCATCGTATCCTTAGCTAGGTCCAGGGAAAGATCATGTATCTCCAATGACTGGAAAATTCAGGGACACATCTATTGCTACAGAGGAGAATGTTTGGTGGCTTTGTCTATCATGTAGGAGGTGGTACAGCTTTGCAGGCAGCAAAACTCTTTGTCAGCAAGTGTCGTGTATCCAGCAAGAGTTTCTGAGCACATAGCTACACCAGTGCACCTAGAGCTACAGAAACCCTCATAGCAAGATTCTAAGTGCCAGCAATAGAAATACTCTTGGAAGCAGGACTTAAAAACCCACACACTGACAGGAGCAACCTGCAGCTTGTCAAGGCACAGTGTGTGTCAGGCAGATCAAATCATCATGAAAAAGACTCATTCCCTTTAAATGCCCATGATATTGCTTGCATAAAAGAATACCAAACGTGATTTCTACTGGTCTTGTCACTGTGTGACTGCTAAGCTGAACTTAAGTTATCATTCATGCAGTCACTCATTTATGTGCTCAAAAAGGGGAGTTAAGTGGAGTCTTGCAGGATTGAAATGAGCAGTTTATGTTCTCTCTGGTCAGGCTAGTCTTCTGAGCTTGTGTCCTTCAACAAACTCATAGAATGGTAGTCCTTCTGAAATTTAGGTCTCATCCTTTTACTTCCAAAGTCATAAAACTCAGACTGCTTTATTTCATGTTCTTGTTTGTTTGTTTGTTTGTTTTTTTCTAAAGTAAATCATGCTGTGAAAAAAAACATTTGTAATAATGCAGATACAGCAGCTGATGACCAAGCCAACCTTATAATCCATGGCTAATTGATTCCTGTTAATTTGTGAATAATGGCTTTTCTTACAGAATTCCCCTTCAGGGAAGTTCTACTAATCATTTTTCTATCTGTGTATCTTTTCCTGTCCCCTCTAACTCCAGTCTTTCTATTTGTCCATGTTAAAATATCAGAAAGTAAATCTAATGCAAACACCTACAGAGACACCTATGGTTTTCTGTAACTTTTATGACTGTAACCCCCTACTACCTGCCTCTCTCCAAATAACTCCTTGAATGAAGACTGCAGTGTGTATGATCACTTTTTCGCATGAAGGAATGTGTTATTTTCCATGACGCTATACATTATTGTATCATTGAGATAATGAGATATTATTGCCTGTTAAAAATCACTTTTTACCTCTAGGCTACTTTTCACCTGCTTGGCCCCCTAGAAAATAGCTGAGGTTGTAGAGGGAATTTTGCATATCTCATGTGGGTTATACTCTCAGAGAGGAAACACTGGAATGTACTATAATATCCTCTTTTTTCTAAGCTGCAGTTCAGGTCACCTGTTAATGGGCAATTGCCAAAATTACATTTGACTTAAAATATGTGAAGTTATTAAATTAATTTCTCACCCCTGAGTTTTGTCAAAATGATTGTGAGAGAGGGAATCTGCCTGTATTTCTTCTGTCTTCCTCTGTTTCAATCCATCTGTGAAAGTGATACCAAATAAAGGATCTTCACTATTCTCAGTTACTTGAGAGTCCCTGAGCAAAAACTATTTCCATAAAGGAATTCCCACAACTCAACATGGATTAGTTTCTATGTGTAGAGTGTCTTCAGACCTTCACGTCTGTGTCATTAGAATGCTGGGACTTGACTGATAGGTTTTCTTTGCAGGGACATGTTTCAATATTATGTTCCAATTAGTGCACATAGAAGCAAAGCTGGTGTTTTCAGTAAATCCTTTTCATTAGAGTACCACTTCCCACTTGGGGTATATCACCCTTCCTTGGACACCACATTAGCAGATTCTCACAGAGCTAAAAAAAATGTTATATATTAAAAAAGGTTATTAGTTAAATACATTCAGGCTCCAACAGTATTAGTCCTGTTTATATCACTTCTAATGCTACCAATAAATTTCCATTCTTAAGATAGTTAAAAAATATTACTTTTCTGCATTTAATTCTTGGATTTAATTCTTTTTATTATCAACTCTTCTTACTTAAACTTTCAGAAGACCTCTTTTGAATGCTGAAGTTGAAGCTAGTTGTCCTTGTGTCTCCCACAGAGCTACCTCAGTAGAATGGACGAAGTACATTATTAACTATCCGTAATTCTAGAATCATGTTTGGGTTGGAAGGAACCTTAAAGATCATTGAGTTCCAACCCCCCTGCCATGGGCAGGGACACCTCCCACTAGGCCAGGTTGCTCAAAACCCTGTGGGCTTTATGAGGCGTCCACAACTTCTCTGGGCATCATGTTCCAGTGTCTTACTTTCAGGGTAAAGAATATATTTGTAATATCTGATCTAAATCTACCCTAACACAGATTAAATACATGCTGTAGTCTGGACCTGCAGTGTGGATGAAGTCTGATAGCGTTTTATTGCATATCTTTTTTCTAAGTATCTTTTTTACTTGTCTGGTTTTCATATCATTAAACACCAAGGCGAGTGATTGACAGGTATGCAAATTTTGACAGAAGAGAGTTTCTCAGATGAATTCTGTCTGCTGCAAAGCAGTAACATTTACAACTTACTGCATGTGATTCATGGAATTTCTTTGAGTCAGCTTTTATGTAGGTCTTTAGGAAATATGAACAGTCACTGACCATTAAAAGGAAACCACAGGCAAAAGTTCAGTCAAAAACTGGACAAATCCTTTGTGTTCTAGCTTTGCTATGAAGATCTTACCATGCATGCATGTATTTTGTTTTGATGTACCTTTTTTAGCACTTCATATAGAATGTACTATCTGTGTATCTATTTCATAAAATTAGGTGTCTATTTAAGCTGTTAAAACTTTGTGACATATAGCACATAGCACTTGTCTATAAATGGGCTCAGAAAAGCTTTTTCTAATTGCAGGAAAAAAATCAATGTTCTTCAGAAAATGTTGCATGGTTATTGTTGCTTAATCTGCTGAGGAGTATCAGCCTTTGGCTTTGTTTGTTAAACATAACAGAAATAGCTTCACTTCTTAAAGGAGAAAACCCTGCCAGCAATCTGCGTCTGAACGCTACTGCCCCCGCTTATCAACCGTCTGTACTAAACCAACTGAGAAATGTGGTAAGACTAAACTTACCCTCTTCTATTACTCAGATTTTTCACTTCCCATGACTATTATCATGGTCTCAGGAAGATATAGATAAGATGTTGAATAGCTATGAACTATCCAATCCATATTTTTTTTTTAAAAAAAAAAAAAAAAAGAAACATCATAATCTTGCTGCTATCCATTCTGGTGGCACCAGGATTTTCCTGGTTGTCTTCATTTGGAAATAAGAAGAAAGCATTTTGAGCAGCATAACTGTTGAATATTACTCTCAAAATTCTTTTAAATCCCTATGATCTGAATTGCATCCAGGCTATGGTGTGGACATCTTAACACGCTAACCTGTTCATTATACCACTGACTGGACTCTACTCGTTCTCCACTGTTATGTGACCAAGGCAGGACCTCGCTCTTCGTGGTGGTTTATTGATGTTAACAAAATGTCCAATAATGTTTTGCATTTATTTTTCTCTGTAGAAAGAATATACCTGCATTTCCAGTTTAACCTTCACAAAGTACAGTTGTTGCAAAGGTAGCCTCACAAACCTGGATTAAGAAAGGATATTAACAACTGGTGCTTTAGAGCTGGCAGCTCTCCTTCATTATGGGTCAATTGGGAAATTACAAGAACTGATTCATTGCAAANAGCACGTGCTAGTTTGCAGATTTGCAAGTCCAAAATACAGTACCTTAATTAGCTTTGGGCTATATGTGTAGTTTTAGAGTGCTAGTGTTTCCTACAGCTTAGATACTTCAAGTTCAGGAAGAAAGGTCTCAGCCCAATAAATCAATACAGAATGTAGGAAAAGACACTAATGTCATAAATGTAATTGCTAATAGTTATTGCTCTTGTTAATGTAGTTGGTCATAATAATTTGTTGAAAGAACTGAAAAGCCTGCACTGATCATTCTTCTCACTCCTCATCTGAGAAGATATAGATTATTAATATTTCATAAAGAAACCTTTTCTTCCAGGACTTGCCAGGAATTTTAAATAAATAAGTGTTAATTTAAAACAAAGGTGACGCAGGAAGGAAAACAAGGATATGGACACAGCATCATATGGAGATTGTTATGGTTGTCCTGATACTGGGAGTACATAACAGTTTCACCCTTGCTCCAAACTAGGCCTGATTGGATACTTTTAACCAATTAATTTGGATACAGAATGAAACAGAAATAGTTGTGCTATTTAGACACATTGTAAAATTTGGGTTGTAAGCGACCACTGAAGATAAAGGGGTCAAAAATCTTGCTCAAAGTGTGTCTAACTTCAGGTTACCCATTGCCTTATTCAGTCAAATCTTGAAAATGTCATCAAATTAGTTCAGAAATAAATAATTTTAAAAGAGCATTTTAATGGAAACAACATTATTCAGGAAGGTATGTATTCCTTCTGAAATTGTCTGGTTTCTTTGATAATAACATGGAAAATCAGTAAACATTAGCTCATCATGAAAATAATTGCCTTTATTTTTTCATTCTTTGTTTAAAAAGTGAAGAAAAAAAACGTTAGGGGAAAAAAAAAAGTAATTTGTACAAAAATCTCTTTGTATTTTACCATCTAAACTCAAACAGAAATAGCTTTCTTGTTTTCCAGTTAGTTTTCCTGCCATCTTGAGAATTGCCAGTAAAACTACTACCAAAAAAGAGGAAGAAAAGTCTTATTTCAAAAACAACAGTAAGCTCAGTACTTAATATATCATAAAGAAGGAGCAAATAACTACACACATTCTTTCTTTGTTTTCATTTGTAAATAATGGTAAATTAAGGAGAATGAAAGCATGAATGCTTTTCAGTAGCAGGAATATGTTTTTGAACACAGATGCAGAATTCTGTTTTTGACTAGACCTATTACACAGAGCAGTTCTGTGGTTTATTAAGTGTTAAGTTTTATTTTAGTATTGAAAATGTACTTTCAGGCAAATTATCCTGGCAGATTGATATTAATCACAGGAGGTGGGTATAGTTAAAGGGAAACAACCCTTAGAAGTATTTTTATAAGCCTACAGTTCTTTGCTGCTTGTGGAAGTAGTGGAATGGTGCAATACGGGCTTGCTAAATGGGACATAGAAAATAAAATATTCTTCCGCTTCCACAACAAATAGTAGGCTAGTGTATATTTGCTAATGCTAATTCATGTCAGTGGAGACAGAAATTAGGAGTCTGACAGACCTTCAAAGCTAACTTCCAGGTCTGAACCCCTTTCTGGCACCCAGGGAGTCTCAAGATGGAAGACATTTGGATGGTTACCTGTGATGGGAGTAGGTGGGAAAAGCATACTCTATTTGTTCTCCGCTAACCATTCACTCGTGTGAGTGAAGCCCAGATTTTGTTCTGCCTCATTTCAAAACATCCAGGGGCTATTTTAAATTTCTGTGTTTGGGCATGTGGTCTCTGCACAATGGCATGTGTGTTGAACTGGTTGCTCTGTATTCGTGACACGTCCAGCTGCATCCTGTACTGTCGTAGCACAGGTCACTGGTGACTGCCAATTAAAACACATTGCTTGTGTTTACATACTTCACTGAAATGTGCTGGAATGAGATACTGAAGTTCCTACAGTTGACAGTTCAGGACTGAAGAGAATTGGTATGTAGAAAAGCATGCAGGGTACACTTCTGAATGTTCAGGTATGTAAAGTTTTTTGTTGTAAAACACAGGGCTGCTGCAGCTCCCTGTCACAGCTTTCTTAAAGCACAGGTTCCCTTGTAGGACTGCGAAGGCGGCAAATATTTTCCACAATGGTTTCCCTGGAATCACCACTTTTGTTTATCTTTGCTTCTTTTCCATATTGTACAAACGTGCCTTGAACACATAAGCTGCCACTGCAGAAAGAGTCTAGAAAGTCTGCCACGGTTTCTTCTGATTTTGAGGAAACTACTCTCCTCCTTTGAATTTTATCACCTGGTATTCAAAGTTTGGGAACTCACTTGTTATTTTTCCTTGTTGTTTTGACATAAGTTAGTAGAATATAATTTTTTCCTAGAAGTGCCGTGTCTTGGATATGCTCCCTTGGAAAATAAACTTATGCTAGTATTTGGCAAAGATGGAAATAGGATGGTTATGTTCCTAGAATTTTTCATCCTCTGGTATTAATAGAGATTTCTTTATTTGGAATGGGATATTCTTTCAGGCATACTGTCATTTTTCTTAGAATCTTAAAAAGTTATGCCAGTTGAGCTGTTGCAAAAGTTTGTTTGTTTTTTTTTTTTTTTTAATTTGGTTTGGGTTTTTTTTGGTGATTGGAGAGATACATTTCTTCTTTTATAGTTGTGAAGGTATTTGGCCAAACTTACCTCTGACCTCTCTCCACTGAGACCAAACTCTCTTTTCCTCCCTCCATTCTTTCTAGCAGGTCACACAGGATTACATCAGACAGTAAGTTTATGGTGGTGTTTTCCCAGTTCAGGACATTTTGGGCTTACTTAAAATACTCATTTTCCCTATTGAGTCAACCAGCACAAGGAAAGAGAATATATTGCTGTAGTTTGTAGTGCACCAACTTCCTCATAGATTATGTGATGGATTGATGGAGTTGAGAAAGCACTCCTCACTGGGAATCCATTACTATCCAGATGTGTCTCCTACTACCAAGAACATTAATTATCCTCTCTTATTAGATCACAGTAAATAGTAGGGCCGAAATGGAAAGGTGAGGAGGAAACCAAAATAGCTACATGATTTTCTAGTACATCAAATACAGTTAAATTTGTACCATTCCACTTCATATCAATAGCTTTTTTTTTGTTTTTTTTTTTTTTGTAAATTTTAGTGTAAGATACATGGTGACAATTTGGACCCCTTTAAAATAAAAGGGAGATTATGGGCTTCTGTGCTCTCTGTGTTTTGGTCCTCCTGTATGGATTTGGAAATTTGTCTGTGATTCAAAGAGGCCATCAAATCCTCTTATTTCATTGTCTTGGGAAGAGGCACAATTAGATTATTAACCATTAGCAAAGTAATTACTATTCCCACAATGTCACTTCATTTTAAAGTCCTCCTATTCAAATTCCATGTGAGTTAGATTTCTTTCTAATCCATTGCTGCAAAAAGCACATAGAAGAAAGGAGTGAAGAAAGGCAGCCAAGAAACACTGGGCTTGGATATTATCATTTGAATCTAATTGCTGTTCAAAGGGTGGCATGAAGTAAGATTACATATCTATGCATGCTAGCTCTCATGTTTTATCCTAGCTAGTAAGTATTCCATATGGGCGTTTAAGGTTTTTATCTACCTAAAGAAGATAGAACATCACTTTCTATTTTTAAACCTGGTCATATATCTTGGCATGCATGCATGCATCTGGCCTGCAAAAATATCTCCTTTCGGCAGAGATGATCTGATTCCTCTGCACTGAAGGTATAACTTGCTCATAAACCACAAATGCTATATTTATAAGTTAATTTAACTGCTGCAATGCACAGCTGTCGTCATCTTTATTCTCTGCGGATATTACAGAAACAAGAGTTGTGAGCATGGTTTGAGAAAACCTTGTCCATTTTAGTGACAGCTGGGGGGGGGAGGGGAGAAGACTCTGTGAGAAAGTTGGGAATATTTGATAACATTAGACCAGAAAGTATCTGCTCTGTGTAATTCAGAGAGCCTATAATCAAAGGATTATAGGCTTCTGTGCATAAACAGAAGAGGCATGCAGTTGTGTTTGACAGATGATGATAATTAATTTTGATAATTTAGCACTCCTTAATAGCTTATTATTGAGAATGTGATTATTGGCTTTTTAAAAATGTTTCATAAAAGTCTGCTAAGTTTTCCTTATGTCGTGCGGATCAGCTGTCAAGTCCCCTTTTTTGTACACATCAACCGTATTCCCTCAAACTTTTCAGTTTATCTAGAGAAAGTTCATTTTGTTTACTCTCTCACACTGCTCTGGCTATAGGAATCTGAGAGATCTCTTTGATCAATGTTTACTCCTGATAATAATTAGCTCTTTTGTTATCTTAGTGGCTGTCTGTATTGGTGTGTTTTCTCTCTGCTTAGAAAATCCTCCCCTCTTTGAACTGTTGCTTTTGCTTGTTAGCCAACCACTCCTTTTCAAAACAAGACTAATTGGCTTGCATCTAATGACCATTTTCAAGACACTGGATAATAATTTTGTTCGGTCGTGATAGTATCGTTATTTGATTAAAATGGAAATTTGATTACCACCAAAGCTTGACAAAATATCAGAGCTTTAAGTAAATTGTTATTAATTTTTCTCAGCTCTTCAAAACTGTTGTCTTGCAAAGCAACAATTACTGGTATGCAACTGGACCAAAAGCACCTTTGAATAGATTACAAGGGGGAATAACTAAACTGCTGTGTCTCATGTTCTCCATGACGGAAACCATGGAGAGTCTGAAGCAGACAGCAGTATGAAAGATATAACTGTACTGTTGCATGAAATGGAAAGAGTGGGATATAACCACAAGAAAAAAGCTTTAGCTATAATTTAGCCTCACAGCGTTGCGTGTGATTTATATATACATCTTTTCCTCTCAAAATCAGAAAAGCAGGTAATTTGGCTTGTAAATACATAATGCTATAAGCAAGACAATCTACATTCCTCTATAGCTCATGCAAAGGGAGCCCTTCACATATGGCTAAGTACGTATATATAGAGCTAAGCAAATAGATTAGACTGCCTTTGAAGGAGAGGAGTTTGATTATAAAATCAAACATAAAATAGTAAGGCAATAAAAATCTCCCTCTCCATCGAAAGGGTTGCCAAGCATTGGAACAGGCTGCTCAGGGAAGTGGTGGAATCACCATCCCCAAAGGCATTTAAAAGATGGGCAGAATGTGGTGCTTAGTGACATGGTTTAGAAATGTGTTTTGTCAGCATTAGGTTGGTGGTTGAACTCAGTGATCTGAAAGGTCTCTTCCAACCTAGACAATTCTATGGTTCTGTAACATAATCTGAAGTTGACAAGAGACTTAAAAATACTCATATATTTAGTCCAAGTCTTTCACTCTGGAAATATAGTATCTCTCTTGGTTTGTGTCAAAAGTTGAGCTTGAAATGTTATTTGCCTGTATCCATAATTCATTGGTTGAATGGGCAAGAGTAAATTAGAATTAATAAATAGAACTCCAAAGAAATGCACTTTATGTCTGTTTGTGTTTCACTTTGTTTTGCTTTTTTTGTTGGCAGGTGAAGAGAATTCTTTTACAGATCTTGGCAATACAGTAGGACATGGGTGATAAAATTAAATGTGGAAAATTGCTGCATAGCACAAAACCAGCAAAATTGGAAATTGTTTCTACGAGAAGAGTAGAGTAATATTCCATATGAGCCTGTTTGAAAGCTTTATTTCTATTGTGCAACATTTTAAAATGAATTACAGAAAAAAAATTTTGTTTAGGTCTTTGTTGAGAACAAACAAATGTATGAACTTATTTTAAATTGCTTCACACTGGATGAAATGAAGAAAATTGTTTGTGATGATCAGTATAAAGAGTGTAAAAGAATGTGGCGGGGGGGAAACCTGTCAGGAAAGTTAGTTCATTTAAGGCTTTGCTTTTTTTCTGCTAGATAATGCAAAATATCCGGCTGTTCCAATTTAAGTAGGGTTAATTTCAATGTGCATTTTGACATTGATGCCACAGTCTTCTCTAAGAGGCCACGAACTCTACACAGCTGTCAAAGGGACACAAGGAAATAATTCTTCATGCAAGGAAAATAGCTTTGGCTGTACTAAGTTTTCACTCAGGTGATGGCTAAAGTGGCATTGGGGAATTCCGGAGAAAACTTCGTATTATGACACACATCTTCATCCTGAACTTGCATATCATGTTGTTGGGTGCACTGTGATAAGCCTGGTACTCCATTTCCTCTCTTGGAAATGTCATAAAAGCAACCTCAGGCAGACAATATAACCAAAGGCGTTCCTAAAGGAGCCCATACATCACCTCCTGGAAGGGCTGGTGGGATCTATGGGCATACATAGGTCAGACTGACAACAAGAAATGCTATGGGCATTGGAAGCACAGGTATGGTTTGTGATAACCTTCAGCCTCTTCATGGCCCAGCCAGCTGAAATGGACTACAGAGCAACCTCTCTCTTATAGGAGTTGCTCTGTGCGGGTAGGAGCCCAGCACTAATCTGGTGAATTGTTAGGATTTGCCTGTACTGCAAGCCTTGCCTTAAAGATCCAGGTTTTAATTGATGAGACTAGATCCTGAGTAACCCTGAAGGTGTTGATCCTGACACCAATCCAGGAATTTTATTTTTTATTTGCCCAGGGATCTTACACATAGTGGTACTATGCACCACAATTCCTTTGTACAATGCATTGCTGGCCTTGAAAGCTAAGAAATTTCTGCTTTGCAGAAGTTAATATTGAGTTCCTTACCTGTGTAATATACACATATGCTATGTATTGTCTGTGTTTTGCCCTATGAGTGGAAAAATGCGCAACCATGATTTGGTCTGGGCCAGGCAAGCTTAGAAGTAAAGAAAAGATTTTGTCAAGAATCAAGAAGCCTAGGACCAGACCAAGACAAGGCTCAAAATCAGGAAATACTGTATTAAAAATCTGAGCTAAGTAGGCAGGAGTATAGCTGTATACAAGTGGCACACAGGGTAATTAAGAGCAAATGGAAAAATTACCTTCTAAACGTCACTAGGTGGCTATAAATTGGCTCATCTCTCTCCACCTTGTTCAAATATTGGTTGCTGAAGAAGAACACAACTATTAGGGCACTTGGAGACACAGGGCGGGGAGGGGGCCAGGGAGCACCTCAGAGTTNTCTTCATTTGTGTAAGTGCTTTGCGCAGTTACAGCAGCACAGGTGAACACCTCCTGTGATGAATACCAACACTGGTGCTGAGAAAAATGCCTTCACACCCATTCCAAGCTTCCAACACACCACTGGACTTCAGTCTGCAAACTGGATCCTTCTCTACTTGCCCCAGAGGGAGCTCTGTACACTTTGAATATAGAAAGAGCTCATGTACCCCACTTGCTTTCACATTTCATGATTTCTGAGCAGTCTCATTTCATAGCCAGGCTATGGTTTTGTTTGTTTGTTGCATTGTTATTATTTTTAATGCACACTATGTCAATTTTTGTAAGGGAGCACCTCAGAGTTCTTCAAACCCTTGTCCATGAAGGCAGCTTTCTTGTCATTTAGTACTTATGCTGACTGGCAGAACTGCATCTTGGCACCATGGAGTCTGCAATCATCCTTGGCTGCAGGAGTTGTTTTAAACTCTTAAACTTAAGTGAAAACACAGCATCTAAGTTTCTGAGGAAGCACTACAGACACACTGAAAAATGTCATTCACAGCTTAAAAGGGATTTGTGGAACCCCACGTACCAAGTGAAACAACACTGGGAATTGCAAAGAAGAAACCATTGACAATATTATTGTGGAATCTGACATGGTTGTTGCCTAAGGCTAAATATGAAAGCCTTTAAAAACAGGCTCATGTTACAGAAATCATAAGACTATATGGGAATTATAAGTATTGGAGCTGGGGAGAAGTTTAAGAAGTAGTACCAAGCACCTCAGCTTCTGTAATCAAAGACTCATATTAGAAACTCGACAGTCAGTATGAAATTTATCATCTTGTTTGCTGGAATTGACAAAACAAATGAATCAGTGTTGGCTGTTTTCTTATTTTATTTTTTAAATATTTATCTCAATAGTTCCCAAAACCTCATTACTTCAAAAATCTTTGAGATCTCTTTTTTGTGAGACAACTAGAAGAAATACTGTACGACACAGTTTGAAGAGATTTGAAGATAATTCTTGTACAGAGCTGAAAATGCATAAAAATTGAGAAGTGAGAGTGTAAGAGCTTGACTTGGAAACATGTGCAGAGGATGCTGGAACAATTGATGTGTGATTGAAGGAGCAGTTCATAAGCGTGTGCATGAGAAAGTACATGTTTGCATTTCATTTCACCCTTCATGCTTCATCATTATTTTAATTGATAAGGGTGGTAGAGTGTTGAAGGAAGCATGACTAGACTGTAGTGCTGGTTTGTTGTTTGGGGGTATTTTTTATACTTATCTCTTCTGTGTCTTTCGGCCATTCACATCTTTTCAGTATGTCTTAGTTTCACTGTCCTTTAACAACAACACACTCAAAACTTATCTTTTGTTCTGATGTTTTGTAGAATCATAGAATGGTTTCTGTTGGCACTATCAAATCCTGTGAGCAAAACTAGACAGACGCTGTGCAGCACTGGGGGGAATAAAGGAGTGCCGGTACAGTGAGGACAAGAAGTTACGCTAGGACATTTGTAGCCATTACTTTGTGCTTAAAGTCACGGTAGTTTCTTACCAAAGGAGCTCCAAAAACTGAAATTTCACACATAGGCTCTATGGGAGACTCCATCACAGCTGAGCTAATGATATTATTCAAAGGGAGTTTGTGCTCTATCAATTACAGTGTTATTGAAGCAATAAGAATTAGCCTTTATGTATCTTGAGGCAGATTTTTGTCTTCTTTTATAGCTGAACAGTGAATAGGATATTTTTACAATTACTGTGAATAGCAGAAGTGCTATCATATATCTACTTGAATTAAAAAGACTTGTGGGACTATAAGACCATCCACTATCTGCTTACTGTTGTTGTTGTAACTGCTTCTTTCTTGACTGGGAGTTCTGAATCATTCATCATTCTCTTAACCCTGAACTTTAGACTAAGCCGATAGTACGCACTAGTGATACAGGTATGATACAGATCTAGAAAAGTAAAGAAAACTGGTAGTGTTACATATGGATAAGTGAGTGGAGAAGTGTTTCTAACGTTCATTTGAAAACTTTCTGGAGCCTTTTTGAGATAATTCTATAAATACTGCATTGGCAGTTAGTGTCATTGCAAAGACCACAGTAACACTGCCATAAGATAATCATCTTGATTTGTATGTTATGCATTTGTTCTTCTTAATGAGGTTAGTGGTGGATTGAAGACTAGAGAGATGAAACTTCTCCACAGAGCAGCAAGAACAGAGCAGCTGAGCATGAGCATCAATTCTTTCTCAGTTCTCCAGCAGTATAAATCAGCTCCATTTTGAGGTTTTCTAATCCTGTTCAAGATTCAAATGTCTCTGTGGGGAATGCTTCTACCTACTGATGCTAACAATGTTAATACTACTGTAGATTGCTCAAAAAGAGTGGGTGCTAACACAGTTCCCAGGATTGTGGGAGTAAGAAATTTCAGAAAATATATATTTGAGTGAACCTTTGATGTAAATTGAAAAACCTGTGCTTTTCCAATGCTTACCTGTCACGTTCACAACATTCAGATCTGATAAATTCGGTAATCTTTAGAGGGCCTCCATTTAGAGGAGGTGCTGTACAAATATGAATAGATATAGCATATTACAGTTATTTCCAGCTTTGATGGTCCTTGTTGTAATAATCAGTCCTCTGAACACTTGAAAATATGGAGAAAAATGATTGTGGCTGCGTTGAAGAACCAGTTTAAGACTTTACAAAGGAATTTCTTTTATAATGATGTGGTGCTTTTTTTGTTCCACTATGTAAAATAAACCTGGATGCCTTGACCATGTACTGAAAGCCACTTTTAATCTTGTCTAAGATGTAGTTCAGCTGCTAAAGTAAATTACTGTGTTTTTAAATTATTTTTAACTCTACAATGTCACTCATTTCCCTAGGGTTCTAATATTCTCACTAAGATGGTGGTGTAAGAACATGGTAACATACAAAGATGGAGAAGTTAATCATCTGTCCTGGAAAAGGGGCATAAATAACTTTAGCTTTGCAGCATCTGTTCCCTTAGAGGAGCAATGTTTTATACGGCTCATAAAAAGAGAGAAGTACCATCCAATGAGTACTACTCTTTGCATTCTCACGCATACTCTTATGGAGACTTAGGTGGTTTCTGAAGTAGAGACAGAAAAGCAAGGAGAACTTTTAGTATCAAGCGGGTAGTTTTGAAGCAGCAGCTCCTGATATAGCTGGAGCAGCTCCTGATATAGTTGGAGGAGAAGGCTTGGGCTGAAATTCATCTTATTGTGAGTGTATTTGTTCCTGCGTCTCAAGAAAGAACTGAGGGCTGACTTTAGCTTAGCACATTGACTGTGTTTAAAAAAAGGAAGTGAAAGGGGAAAGGAGATACGGGGATTCGACTCTAGGGAAATAAGACTTCCTTGATGCTTTCTTCTTGAAGAGAAATACAGCTAATTTTAATCCAGGGATTCAAGGGGACATATCTGCATGGCATAATATACATAGCTCTGGGTGGTCAGATTTTGGAGGGCTGCTTTAAGTGACTCTTCAGCCTGCTGCTCTGAATAGGGTAGACAGTGATGATCCGTAGTCACGAAAGGATATGTTCAAGTGCTACAACTCTTGATACTTTTGCTTTGCTGCCTCTCTGGCCAGGCCCCTCTCAGTTCTGGGCCATGGCATCCAACTCTGTGTTCTTTCAAAGCAACAGACACTGCATAAAATGTAGAAGGTGCTGTCTACCTGTCCTGTGATGTACAAACTAAGAGACTTGACTTAGTTATTACCAAAGTAGTGATTTATAGCTGTAAGCACTTAATAATGCCAAAAACACTGTGTGAATTAGGTGGAATAAATAAACTGACTCCTATTTTGCAGAGTGAGCAAAACTGCTTTTGCAACAAATGACTTCAGAGCTTATTAAAAGAGAAAACTGCAACTCTAATCAAAGGGACAAGCAAGCAGAGCCAAGAGCGAGTGGGAAATAAATAATGCCTCTGACCATCTTTAAGCAAAACAAAGTGACAGTGGGAATAAAAAGAAAGTAAATGAATAAAATGCCATGAGAAGGGTCAAACCTTTCTAAGTAACACCTAAAAGTCATGTGTCAGACCTCTCTTCTAAATATCTGAATTAATGAATAATATGTCCTAATTCAAAAGTGCTAAGTTAAAAAATGAACAACAAATAAAGCATAGTTAAAATCTCACAAGAACACTGGATTGGAGAGATAAAATAAACATATTCCTCCAAGGCTTAATATGCTTTTTCCTGTCTTCAGCTCAACATACGCTTGCGTACCCAGAATACATATGCGGAGCTTTTCAAAAGCACAGCTCTAACCTGTGGCAAAACGCTTACTGCTGTACGTTAACAGGAAAAATGCCTTCCATGGAAAGGCATGAATTCGTCCTGAGCCAGAGACTCTACACAAAACCTAAACATTTCATCTGCTTTCTGACTGATGGGCAAGACCTCACTCGGATCTCTTTTAGCTGTTTTGGTTCTCTTTCTTCCTCTTCTACCTCAATGGAAGTTATGGGCCTGGCCTGCCAACGTGGGCCTTATAAATGTTTTCAGGTGGTTGTAGTTCATCTGTATGAGAACTCATATCAGTCCATAACTTGATGCAATAAGTCTGAGCCTTTGGCTTTGAACTGTCATGCTGCTGATCTCATCTCCTAGGTTCAGTTGGCATAGGGGAGTTACAGTCTACATTAAGCCTAGGTAAAAAAGGGAACTTTGTAAAAAATACGCTTGTTTTAATAAACTGCTTTAGTGTTTTGCTAGATATGTTCACTTTTTAAGTTTGTGAATTTGCATGAATTTTCTTTGTAGGATCATTTTATTTATGATTTTCTTGATTCTCTGAAGTGTTGAAATCTCTCTGCTTTCCTATGCAGTTAAAGCTGTCTTATGGAATAGTACAAGAGTACAATGGAATAATTTGTTGCAGATGTGTACATTTATAGTTTACAGTAATTTTTATTATCCACACTAATGCATAACGTCATTAAGATTTCAGGATATCATTTTTAGGGATCTATCAGGGATTTCACACATTCAGATTTAAAGCATCATTGTCATTTTTTCAATCCCTAATTCAGTGTATGTTCCAGCTTTTTAATGGCACCTAATATCGTTGTTGGTGACTTATTTTCTGAATTCCCTAAAAAAATTAATTTCTGCCTTGGCAATATTGCTTTCCACCCCTTCTAGGGGAGGGAAGAAGGATTGTCTGTTTTGATAGTAGCACAGCTTGTCTAGGCCATTTCTAGTTCAATGTACAGGCCACTTGAAATTACGCTTTAGAGATTCTTTATATACAAAAGCTTTGGATACACTTCATGTAGAACAATACAGTGATGTATGTTCTGGGCATGCAAAGTGATGTCCAGGACCTCCTTACTAATAACTACTGATTTGATCAGTCTATTTGCGCTAGGAGAAACTCTATTTTAAAAAAGAATGTGACATACGAAACAGAAAGACTGATAAATGAGCTATCTTCTTCACTCTACTTTTTCAATGATCTGGAATTTGACCACTGCAAAATTTGAGGCAACTATCTTCTGTTTAAAACTCTTCTATTTCTAAATTTTTGATTATTTGTACCTGGTCTTCTCGTGCTAGTGGATTGAGCAGGGTAGTGTGCCCAATTAAAAACCGTGACTCAGAAACAGATACAGTGCCTGACAATTCTTTAGTTTTTCTCCACAGGCAGCATCACAATCAGTCTTCTCTGTGATGCGTTACGTATTTGGGGTCTTATGGGCATTTGCCTTTCCAGGAAGCCTGGCAGATGGGCCTAATGGCGATCACAATTTTAAGGATTACAGTTTTGATGTGGCTGATGTTTAGGCATGAAACACCTCCTTTCAATGTGTAGCTAAGCAACAGATCCAACTTCACCAAAGAAGTTTTATTTTTCTCACTTCAGATCTCAAATCCAGATCTTTTGAGCTTCTGACTAATACTGGAGCACAAGGTCATCTTTCCTTTCCTGCTGTTCCTATCCACTGTTGAAATATGTTAGCTCCCCAATAGGATATGGAGCTTTTTAGCATTAAGGCATGACTATACAGAAAGCAAGATATTGTATCTGTTTGAAATAGCCTTAGGAATGCAACTATCATAGGTAATTATGTGAAAAGCACCTTGGGGTGCTTGATCTTTGAAATGGTTGTGGTCTTAATTTTATGCCTATATGCAAAAGGAACCATCATAAAAAAAAAAAGGCAAAACAAAACCTGCATTGCTCCCTGCTCCTTCACATCACGTTGGGCAGTGATTCAACACTGACTCAGACCTTTCTACTGAGACAGACCTGCTGCTTCCTGCAACAGGAAAGAATCTCATGAAATGGGAAGCCTACAATTCCAGGCACAAAGTAGTGGCCTTGGGTCCCCTTTGTATTTTCACAGAAGATCCCATTAACATTAATCTGCTTTAGGGACACAGCAGCTAAGGAACAGTTCAGCAGAGAATGCTAATTTACTGTTCAAGAATCTTTGTTGGTTTCTCTCTCTCTCTTTTTCTTTTTTTCTTTTTTTTTTTCCCCCTCTTGAGAGAGAGGAAACTGCAAACTATTTCCAAAGGAACGGCAAAGGGATAACAGTGCTTGTGGATCCATCTGCATGAGCATCTGCAAAAGAGCCACTGAGACACTCAAGGAGGGGATGTGAGGCTATGCATCCATTGCTAGGATGAAGCACTCCTGGACCTTCCCTCCAGGACTTAATTTTTCCACAGTTTGAACATACATACAATCTTGGGAGGCAGGACAGCTTCTCTCATGGCCTTGGGTTTGTCACAAAGCAGAGGGATGTGGTAGTGAGTGAAAAGGTGAAATATGCTTTCCTATCTCTTCACACACTGTCTGCCTAGGTGATTTTTCTATGAGCCCAGAAGTTATTTTTGAGTGCTCTAATTTTGAAAAAAGACTGCCATTTTCAATAGGAGAGCTGATACTATTTTTTACTGCAACAGCTGCATTTCAAAAGTAAGACCTGCCTGCCTGCTTGAAAAAACACTTTGTAAGCATCTACTCTCAGGAAAGGATTTAAACCTGAGAGAGTTCAGGCACTTGCCCAAGCTCTAGTCAAGGCTTTATGTCCCAAAGAGATGCAGGATTCCAGATAGATCCTGGGTTTAGTATTTCCTGCTGGCTACTTCTAGAAAGCTCCCCTTGAGTCTTGATGCCACGAGGTTATCGTACTGCCAGTCATTTGTAATTTTCAGTATTTAAGCATGAGCTTGGTACTTATTTTGAAGGAGCAGGCATCTAAGCTTGAGATGGTGCAGATCTTTTATTTACATGCTACTATGTCATTTATTTGATCTACCATAGATAACTCAATATATTATGTTCAGACCTGTTAAGTAGGAGATGGGACTTTTGCCCAGTGATTTTTATATGTGACTTTCAGAATGTGTGACTTAAATCCTCTTACTATTTCTGCCTGTCATCTGTTTTCTTGAATACCCTGCTGTATATCGTGCCTGGTTCCCATTTAAAATTTTTCAGTCTAAATTGCAAGCTGTTTTAGACAGAAACCATCTTTCCTGTGTTTGTCTTATGTTTGATACACAGTGAAGTTCTATCTTCCAGTCATAACCCATAGGAGTGCTAATTCTCCACAGAGAGGAGGCCACAAGGGTTACTGGGGTTCACATCATTTGCCTTTAAAGTTTCCTTTAACAGGAACTGAAAGCTCTCTGCTTTCTGGGGGAACAAATTCACTTTCTAAGAGAGCGATCAGTGTTAAAAAGTATGTCTTGGCTGAGAAATAGCTGGAATTCCTTGTTGCCAACAGTTTTATTAAGTCACTGGTCCCTATTCTGGTTAGTGTATGCAAATGCAGCACGGCACACTGCAGTTTCAGCAGCTCTCCTTGATTGCTTGTCATCTTATGTAGCAAGTCAGTCTGGCTAATGCACTTTCTCTGCAATGCTAGCTTTAAAGAGCTGGTGATGCACCACCAGTGATAACCTCAGCACTGTTCCAGGGAAAAGCTGTCAAGATTTTGTTTTCACCTTCTTCTGACTAACTGCAACTTCAAGGCATTTTACAGAACTTTCATGTTTATTTTCCTGATAAGCATCAGGGTTTACAGTGGTGAATAAGTGAGTCATTCTCTAGTGCAATCATTTAATAAGCTTTTCCTGGGTCTGCCTTAATGTGAGTCAGAAAAGTATGAGTGCACAGTGCACCCCACAACTGAGAACTAGTTAACTAGAAATGATCACCTTATTCTTTCAGTAAAGGATTAGTTTTGATTTGTCTGTGCAAAATGTACTGCAGTTGTTCGTATTCTGTGGAATTTGTAAGAGGGTTAAACTGAAATTTTACTACTTTCTGGTCAGCTTGCTTTGTTTGACCCTGCTATTTAATAAGATGGCTATCTGCAATTGAATAGCTTAAATGTTTTGCTGTGCTGTCTTCATGGTAAAGATATTAACTGTTTAGTTCTTCCTATTCTCCAGTGCCTTCTAGACTTAACCTCTTGCTGCAGCTTTGCTTTATTTTCCCGCTTTGCTTCAGATACCTCTGTAAACGTGTGTTGGGGGATTAATTTTTCATGCTGCTCTAATACTCTAATTTTGTGTAGAATACTCCTGGTTTTCAGGAATTAATTTGTTTTCCATTGATCTTGTAATTCTTTCTTTAATTTCTACTGTCTATGCTGTGAAAAGATGGTTTTCTCTGAATAGAATTTAGTGCACAGAATTGAGACAGAATGTGAGTGTAGATTTCACTGGCAAAACTTCTACTCTCTTTAACCCAAATTTTGTTTAGGTAAGGAACGATAGATCAAAACACTACATTGTTCCTATTATGCATCAATATTGAGAGATTTGCCTCCTAATAATAACACAACTAAGTGCCAGTTATGGCAAAACTGAATATTTCAGAAAACCAAAATAATGTATTGTAGTGCAAAAATGCTGGAAAAAAATAGCAAAATTAAGACTATAAGGCTGTTGAGTTGTGAATTGGACTGGTTTTCAAAGGCACGGAATTCATGTATCAGTTATGTAAGTTGTAGTGGCTGATCAAACGTGTTTATTAGGAGACAATTATTTCTCATTATCAGTATTTATTTTCTGAGGCATAAAGTAGTAACAAGAACTTGTTACGAGCAAGATTGCTTTGATAATAATTAAGAAATAGGATCACTTAAATAGAGTAGGAAAAAGCCCTGCTCCTTTACTCCTCTAAGCAAACAAAAGGGGAGCTTATGGCTTTACTGCTGAAGTGTTCTGTGAAACTGACACAAATTTATTTCAGAAACCTTTAGTTTCCGGTTCTGATTTCTTAAAAGGGAAACCTCAAGTAGCAAATAGTATAAAATGTTAATGGATGAAGGTGATTGTGTAAGTGAACAACGAGCATCTTGCTCAAGCAGAAAGTAACCTTTGAGTTATTGGGCAAATGAGAAAGGTGGGCTCTGTGCAGCTGGACTTATTCTGTAGTTTGCCTGCCTTTTTTTTACCTAGACTGAATCTTAATAATGTTAGCTATGTAATTTGCCATTAAAAAAAAAAATACTTAGAGTTGGAGCCTGTGATATTTATAGCAATGCCTTACTCTTTCTTTCTGTTAATGTTTCCCAGATTCTCCCCCACCTACATCCTCATTAGTCACTACTGCAAGAGAATGAATGGCAACTTGCATTTTGTAAGTTTAGAGTTCCGCACACTTTCCTGCACAATTCACTTCAGAATCGTCAAATGACTTCAGTCCAAGTGAATCTGCCATTTCTGTATTTATTTAACATTGGTTTTACTGAGTTGTGGGTGGAATGAACGGTATCAGAATGTTTAGCTTGGGGTGGTTGGAGGCATTTTCATCATATTTTCCTGTTGCTATGACACTCTTGTCTGTTTATTTTTTTTTGTGTTGCTTGTACCAAGTGTGCATAGTCCTGAACTTCTGAGTTGTTTGGGAGTTAAAGAGTTCCATTTTCAGTATGTTTAAGAATAATTTATAATCTTTTTAAAGTTTTAATTATCTTTCTGGGTTTGTCTGCTTGACAGAAATTAAGGACAAACTGAGGAAAGGACTGCTCTACAGTTTCAGTTAACCTTTCTTAGTATGTAGATTTTTCCTTGCTGCTTCATATTAGGCAAGGGCCAGCGTACAATGTAAACAAGAGTTTACAAATGTAAAGAGCAATTACTCATATGCCATGAAACAGTGGGTTTCTTACTCAGGTAGCCTGCCTGATGGCATAGTTGGGAATAGCTAATAGAGCAGCCAGTCCTCAACAGATAGCAACGCTACTTGTCAATTAACTCCTGAGGCAGCATCAGTTCCCCACACAACATCTTAAGGCAAATCAATGCACAAGAGCTTGTCCTTTGTAGCATTGTAAGGAGGAGTGAACAGTCTAGTAGCCTCAGTAGCTTTCTCAAACTAAACAATGCTGTTAGAAGCATTATTATTTTGGTAATGTGTTGCAGAAATGGAATTGAACCCTGTTCTCCAAGAGACTGGGTATTTGACTGGGACAGATCTTTTCAATCAGGATTCATGTTGGTAATTGGAATTATAGAATCATAGAATGGTTAGAGTTGGAAGGGACCTTAAAGATCATTGAGTTCCAACCCCTCTGCCATGGGCAGGGACACCTCCCACTAGAGCAGGTTGCTCAGAGCCACATCCAGCCTGGCCTTGAACACTTCCAGGGATGAGGCAGCCACAATTTCTCTGGGCAACCCGTTCCAGTGCTTTACCACCCTCACAGTAAAGAACTGCTTTGTGGTATCTAATCTTAATCTACCCTCTTTCAATTTAAAGCCATTACCCCTTGTCCTGTCTCAACACTTCCTGACAGAGTCCCTCTCCATCTCTCCTGTAGGCTCCCTTCAGATAATGGAAGGCTGCTATAAAGTCTCCCCTTCTCTTCTCCAGGCTGAACAACTTCAGCTCTCTCAGCCTATCTTCATAGGAGAGATGCTCCAGCCCTCTGATCGTCTTTGTGGCCCTCCGTTGGACTCGTTCCATCAGGTCCATGTCCTTTCTGTGTTGAGGACTCCAGAGCTGGACAGTACTCCTATTGGGGTCTCAGAAGCGCAGAGTAAAGGGGTAGAATCACCTCTGCCGGTCACGCTTTTTTTGATACAAATTAGGCCTCCTTAGAAAAACTTCTGATGACTGAGTCTACTTCTCAGGAAGCAAGGTGAAGAAATGGAAAAGTGTTCAAAATGAACAGGATCTATGTGAATACCATCCTAATAAAGGTTTTTCCATGTTATGCACACTGAGGCAGTATCTCAAGGATTCAGAAACGGAGGAAAAAACACTGTGAACGTGTAGACAGAACATTCTGATTGTTATTCTTTTTGCTCCAAAACATGGATATTTAAAACTGACAAATTTCAGCAAGTCCTGCCTAATGGACAGGTGGACAGCAGAGAGCATAGTGAGGAACTGGAGTGGCAACAGGAGGAAGAGAGCAGAGTCTTAAGAGGAAGGAAAGGGAAGAATCTTCAGTTAGACATTGGTGGCAGTGAGTTGTTCATCAGCAGGGAAGTGGAGAGGACAAGTGGCTTTTAGTCATGCAAATAATGAGGCAGGAGGGCTGTACTGCAAGACAGATCTGAAAGAGAGCCCCATTTAGAGATGTGTGTGTCAGTGCTCAGTTAAGAGCTTTTTGATTATTGGAAAGGGTGCAGGCTGTGTCTGGAGTGAAAACTCCTGTCTTCAAAGGACACTCTTCTTGGCACAGGGGAAAAAGAGGTTTATTTTCAAATCAAACCAAAACAGGCCTTGTAGTAAAAGAAACCACAATTTGCTTATTCATGAAGAAGGCACACACAAATCTACTTAGTTAGAAAAATGGAAATAGCCTCTTCACTGTACTGTTACGAGCTACCAATTGCTCTTTTAATTGCTGCTACCAGTTAGCTTAATTGGGAAATCAACTGTTGATTTACACAGTTAATATTCCAAATATATTTGCATTCATAAGCGCATAGACTTGATTGATTTTATTTTATTTTTTTTTTCAATAAGATATCAGAAAAATACCTAGCCACTTTGTGGGTTTGATTAACTCCAGAAAATTACCCTCTGCTACAAAAAGTGAACTTGAACTAACTCATTAAAGAAAACTTTCTGCAAACTGTAGCAACAGCAAACTGAGGAAGAACTTCCTAGCTCAATTAAGTGACCTTTTCATTGACTATGTGTTACTGTTTTCAGGCTTGTCTTACGTGTTGCCTCCATGGCCCTCACCTGCTTCTTCCGCTGGGTCGGGAGTTTACTTTCCCTCTGAAGTCTCTTCATGTCTACGAAAAGTCCAGTAACATTCACTTCCAGTTGTTCCTTTTCACCATAAATTTTCTATCAAGCTGGACAACACCTTTTTTAGTCCTGCTAAAGTACAAATACACAGTATCAGACCAATGCCTGTGTGCAAAAATAGAGTGTGCTTGGGGAAAAAAAAATCCTGCTAAGAATGAAAGCTAAGTATTTCCAGAACTGGCACTTGAACAAGCTTTGTGCATGTGTGTGTAAATTTCTGAAGCACTGTAAATCAACATGCTTCAGGACTTTCATTGGATGGTTTCCTGAGAAGTCTAGGTCAGAGAGGCTCATTTAGAGGATTACTATGCTGATACAAAAGTCACAGTGTTGCCTGCTGGATTCTAAATGCTGAAAGAGCAAACTGGTCACAGAATTTGTTTGGGATGCGTGAACATGGTAGTAACATGGGGGAAGTTGGGGAATTGCTGACTGGTTTGAAGTGTGTGTTGAAAGGAAAACACTGGCCTCAGAAGCTTAGTTCTCAGCTACTTCGCTTTAATTGCGCACATTCTTATGGAGAGTTTGATTGTAGTTCTAAAAACACTAGGTTACTACATAAGAAAACTGCATTTCGCATTTCCACAGTGGGAATCTTGCTGCTGAGACTGGTATTTGTTCAAGTCCATCATTATTCAATTGAAGAGCTTGATGTTTCTGAAGAGAGATGAATTATTGCTTTGAAGAGCTGTGCTGGCAATGAAGAAAATACCAATGATACTGATGGCTAATTATTTTTCAAGTCAATCGTAGGGGAGACTGAAATGCAGTCTTGAAGATGTTGCATTTACTGATGAGGAGCTCTTCATTCTGACAAAGAACTGGCTTGCTGGCAGGCAAACTTATCCTGCTGCTAAAGGGAAATTGGTAGTTCTGAAAGATTGTCTTTGAGACCTTCAAGAGGGATTGAAAGTATTTTAGAGAGTTTCTCTAAGGCAGACTTGAAAAATAAAGCCACAATTGAAAAATCTTGCTACGATAAATAAAACAATAAAATATCCCTATTAAAGCCTGAAAGGCGAAGACCCTTGAACACCACTGGAAGTTTTGTATGTTTTCAGGGTTTATTCTTCAACCTTAAATTTACGTTACATTTATTTTCAGGAACATTCATTCTATAAGAGGACCGCAATGTAACATTTTGGTTTTTATATAACGTGAGAAGGGAGGATAAGACAAGGGAAATGACAATACCAAGAAAATAATATTTCAGATAATGTTTCAAGGGGAGTGCTGGCAAGGAAGAGAAAGGATGGAGAACAAAAAAAAAAGGAGAATATGGATTAAAATGTAGTTTGATGAATGGTTTGCAGGTTGAAAGGGGTCGGGGGGAAGCAACATCACTTCATAGCACTAGGAATAAGCTAGAGACCAGTCACTCCTGTAGAGGATCCATTGCCATGTTTTGTATTAGCTTTGAACAGATTCATTTTCATGTAACACCCATTGAAACTTTTCATCCACTGTAATTTTAAGCATGCAGCTGTGGCTGCTTGCAAATTTTTGCTGAGCTTTCTGAGTTTACTGAAGCATACACTAAAGAAATTTTCAAGGACATCCACACAAGCATCTGTATTATTTTGGTATTTCAACTCATGAACACTGATGTATGGAAAGAAGGCAGATGTTTTGTGAAACAGCTTCTAAAGGTAATTATTGTCGCACAAATTACAGATTAAGCTTCTAGATTAATAAATCAATAAATTGATAAATAGTATATTTCTGTGAATAAATTGTTAGCATGTGACTAAGTTACCTTCAGATGTTCAAAATCTGAACTGATTCAAAGAGCAGTTTTACAACCCAGTTTCTAGACTGACTAGTCAAATGGAAACTTTGGCTACAATTACTACTACAACATTACTTTTTTTTCCATTACTGTCTTAAATAGAGTAATAACAGCAGGAGAAATTAGTTCATGAAGAATGCAATAAGCTGTTTACAGATTATCATTATTTCTCATTTCTTGCAGCTCTTAGGTAGCCCTAAGACGGACCAAGTCATAAACATATGTGATTTTTCTGTCATTTTAGCATCTATCCTCTACTCTCCATCAGGCTGATGGTTCCTACCCTGTGGCTTGCAGGCTGTATGTTGCTTGTGAGATATTATAGTGTTGGTCATAGCAACAAGGAAAGCAAAAGTGAAAATTTGAAAGCTTGATGACCACAGCACATCACATTCACATTATTGCTATTAATGCGTCTGTCAAATACTCGTGATCACTGTAGAGAGACATAAATTTACTGTGGGTTTCAGACACTAGAGGGCACTTAAACGGTTTTCATATACCATCCCGTGAATGACAAAAATACACACCAAGCTCTGTGAGAGTGCAGGCTGGGCACATAAATATAACCTGTGATGCACCAAGCTTTATACACAAAGGAGAAAAGGAAGACTCCAGCGCACAAGGGAAATGAGTAAAGAGTAAACCCATTAAGAATGTAACAGGAAGGCACAGATTTCCTAGCTAATAATGATGGTGAGAAATTTAACTTTTTTTTTTTTTTTCATTAAAACAATGGGACAGACTTGCCTGTTGCTATGAAGAAGGATTTGAGGATTTTTAGTTTCTTGCCAGTCTACCTGTAAAGCACAAATTTTGTTTCCTATCTGAATTACATTTAGTAGTTTATGACCACCAGACTCTGTGTTAAGGAATAAGCCTTCTTAGGTGGATTGAGTTTTTTCTCTCTTTTGAGCTAATTCCTGCTGAGAAATTTAATTAAGATCTTGAAGGTGATGTATGCTTTCATTTACGGTTAAAACATGTTTACCACTTCTTTTTTCTACTATTTACTACTTTCTCTCACAGTGTATTTCAGTCACATACCTTTATACCAAAGGTCTCACCAAAATCACGGGTCACTCACCTCTAATATTTATTTCTATATTCGAAGTAGGATTTTAGTTTCTAATTTACTTCTGTTTGCCAGAATGCAGAAAAAAATTATAGCATGTTCTTTGTAACCTATATGAGTTTCTTTAACAAACTGAAAAAAAGAATCAGATTGTAGTCTTTAAGGTCAGTTTAGAGCAAGAAGGGGTCTGAACAGCATTATGTCTCGGAAATACCCGCTCCTATCTATGTTTCTTGATTCAGATTTGTTCCGGGTTCATCTGTAGCAGCAGTTAACTGTAATGAAGACTCCAGACCACCTCAGATATGATAGTCAGCTATCAAGTTTTCCTGACTCTCTTGTCCATGTGCTGCATGATATAAGAGGCAAACACAACCACACTGCCTGTGCATGGTACATCTATACAAAGCTGGAAAAAGTCTTACTGCATCCTGCACACAAACAGTCCAACTCATAATCTAAAAATGCAAAAATTATTTGTGAATGTCCCAGGATCAGAAACTGGCCCTTTAGATAATAGACTAAAGCAATCTTTCTAAGCAAAAAAAACAAAAAAAACCAAAAAAAAAACAAACAAAAAAAAAAAAAAAAAAAAAAAAAAAAAAAAAAAAAAAAAAAAAAAAAACAAAAAAAAAAAACCAACCAAAAACCTGTTATAGAATCATTTATATTGGAACAGACCTTTAAGATCAAGTCCAGCCATAAATCTTCCTAGATAGTGAAAATTTTGGAGGTGCTACGCTTTTGCAACTCATGAAATGCTGGAGCCCACATAACAAGCAGTAGTCTTTTTGGCTGGAATTGATGTAGGCAGACTTTTGCTAACAAAGAGGTGCTGAATTAATTTTATTTCCTTTCTAAAATAATTTGCTCTCTATTGACTTGTAGTCCTAAAATAGTCCCAGATAATGACTACAATTGAAGCAGGTAAAGAAAAATAGAAATGTTTGTCACTTCTCCATACTTTCACATGTAACAAAAGATGGTGGAAAAACAATTTGCAAAAACAGTATCTAGAAAAGTGGCTCCATATATCTGTCACTGTTTGAGAGACCCCTGGAAAAAATGACTGGTGCTTTCCTGGTAAAGATCTTAAAAAGGAAATAACAGCTGAATGTATTTGAAGTTATGCTGTATATAAATCAGTCTATGGCTTCAAATGTAGTTGTACTTTTCCAATTAAGCCTACCATCTAACGTTCACTTTTTCCATTAGTGAAATGCTAGATATTCCCTTTGGCAGCTCTGCTTAAATCGCTTGGGATTCACACTTCTTTTTTCCCAGGGTGAAACGTTCTACTTTCAAGATTGATACTGAGACTTGTTTTGCATCTCTAATTGTTGCCTTATTTATGCTGTAACCCCAGGATATAAAAGACTAGACACTGAGCTGATAGCATTGAGATGAGCTGGAATAACTCTTCTGAATTCAGAGAGAACTCCTCATCTCTGTGAAGTAAATGGGAGATTTGCCCTTGACTCAAGAAATATCAGGATGCTACCCAGTAAAATTATTCAGACTGTCAGCAGTGTAACTGAAATTAAATATGGCTGATTTGGGGCTGTGGAATAATGAAGAGTGCACCAGTGTCATTAGTTTTACAAATCTTACCAGGTGGTTTGTGCAGGCAGGTAAACCATATGAGCCATAAGAGAACATGACAGATTGGGGCCTCAGACTTTTCTAAGCAATTCTTGGATTCCTTGACATTTTTCTTGGAAGATATATCTTTCTTCAATGGCAACTGGGATGTTAATGGTGCTTCCCAAATGAGCTAATTATCTGCTTTTCTATGCATTAAACAGAAATTAAAAAAGCAAAACAAAACTTAGGACAGTACCAAGGCTGGACTTCTTGTTTTCTCTACCTGCAAGTTGCTGTTTCCAGTACACTGTGAAGTTAACTTGTGGAATCTTTACCTGATTAAAATCCCTTTCTTTCTCTATTGATTTGCATCAACCATGGGATTAACTGTAAATCTTAATTTCTAGTCACAGTTTGAGAAATGCAGCATTTTGAGTCTTACTGTATCGAACTCATCCTAAGTAAAACGTAGGGAGAGACCTCAGGTTACATTTTTGGTCTTTGGATATGAAATATATTCACAAAATCTACTGAAGTACTTAAAACTCCAACAGAAAAGTATGTTTTATATTTTTACCTTATGTCTCCATTTAATTTGGCTTGCTCATTATGAAGAAAGATTTTAATCAGTGAAGTTAGTGAACTGGCTAATCTGTCATTATTTTGCTTTCCATTACCCTCCAAGATCATTCCTGTGCAGCTCCAGTATATTTAACTAAAATGAGGATTTAGAATTCTAAGGCATCAGCTTGTAATGATTCATTATTTCTAATATATTCAGTTCATACCAGACAATTTCAAAGTAAATCCTTTCGACTAGTTCCCTCCAGTGGTCCTTATTTGAGCATTGTGCTCAGAAGGACTCCTGGAAGTACTATCCATTACATTTCAGGGAATTGGAATTTTGCCTTAAAAAGAAAAAGCAAATTAGTGCTATTTAATGAGGTCTGCTCTAAAGTTCATTGACTCACTGAGCTCCAACAATATATAAAATGGCTGTCAGTCCCTATGTTTACTGGATATTCCTCCATGAAATGTCCTGTTTACTACTATGTAATGAGAATGTGTACCTCTGTATTGCCTTCATTCAAATAAGTTGATAGGAAATAAGTGCATGGATATTTGTTTCTCAAGAAAAATTTAAGCTAGAAATGTAAGACTAGAGAGCAGACTCCTAACATTACCATAATTTTCACACATCTATGGATTTGTGTGGTTCTGGATGCAAGGACAGCTACCTGGCAAAACTCCAGAATGATAAAATACTCGAGCAAAGTCAACCCTTGGTCACCCCTGTGCAATCGGTTGGAATTTAAGGAGAATGTGTGGTTCCAGTTTTCCTTTCCTTGGCTGCAGTAGAAAGGTGTGACAATTACAAAGGATACCAAGGTAAAATTCTTCAAAAGAAAAGGAAAATACAAGTTGGTTTTTCTTTAAGATAATACCATGGGAATTCTTAAAGGTTTCTACTTGGATTTGACATGTTTGTTTTGAGGGGGATTTTTCTGAATGTTGAACTTTTTGAACAAGTTCTGTTGCTAATGGAAAGCCATTGCTAATTAATGCTTTTTGTCAGCAAATGTAGTAAATGGAGAAAGATAGCTGGAGAAAGATTAGATTCTGTGACTACTGGACACAGTAGATAGTCAGAACTGTTAGCTTCCTAAATGTCCTCTCAGCCCAGAGCTTACCTAAATCCTTCAAATGTTTCCAATGCAAGTAACCTGCCTTCTTTTGGTCTTCTCTTTCTTTAACATCATGCCAGTGCTATTTATCCTGAGTAAAATCTATAGCTATGTTAGACTTAAGTCAGAAAATTTAGGTTCATAAATGACAAGTGATTTGTTCTGGGGAGGAATATGGACCTCTGTTCCCATCCTATGGAAGTCAGTGACAAGTCTACCTTAGCATTCTTTGCTGTAAGACTGGGGGCCACGACTGGCATGATTATAGCTGTTTTATTCAGTGAACTGGGTTCCAATTAAATCAGCTGTTAGATTAGTGCAAACCATGAAGGGTTCATAGAAGGATAAAATGCAGCAAGTCTTCAGTGTACAAAGGACTAGATCATTAAAACAATAGAGTTTATGTGAACTTTATTCTTTTCCCCATCCATATTATTAAGCATTTTGAAAAACCTGGGATGGGAAATAAAAGTGCAATTTCATGAGTATTTCTGACCAAGATCATAGGATTTTTCTCTCCCTAGGGGAAAAACAGTATCTAGATTATGGCCACTAAGTGGGCTATGAGAATCGTACATTTAAGTCTTTTTTCTGTGTTAGGCAGAAGAGGAACAGCAACCTAGATATATGTGTCAACTGGTGACTTAATCGCTAATCTCTAGGGTTCAGCCACGTTTAAAACTCTCTTGTGGGCACTCTTCAGCTCAGTATATCTGAGGACTCACTTGATCAAATGAAAGAGTTCTCTTTGGCCCACACAGTAGACTACTCACTTGAGAGACAGCAGGTCCTTCTTGAAAACATGGACGTGAACCACATCTCATCCAAGAACCAGATAATTAATTACACCAATCTGCACATTGTTCATTTTCTAACTTATTTCAGAATTTTGCTGTTGCCAGCAAAGCTTTAATAAAAGCATTACTTACCATTGGTCAGGGAGTTTGCTTAGCGGGCATTTTCCAAAGTGGAAGTCTGGCTGAAAATAATTTCTGAGCAGCTCTACTTATTGAATGGAAAGGTAAAATAGCTGCTAAAACAGTTCTGTTAGCTCCTTAAAAATATTTAGAAGCTAATTTAAAACTTGCTTTTGAACCACAGACTGTCAAGTAATGTAGAGTGTAAATATTAATTAAGAGGAAAAAGGGTATCTTTTAATTAACTGTAATTTAAAATGTTGAATGCAAAAAAAAAAAAAAAAACCAAAACCAAAAACATTTTATCAGTGTTATCAGTGCAGCTTCTTTTTTTGTTATTGTAGTTGTTTTTTAATTGTTACCTCTGGCCCTCTAAACTTCTCAGTAATCCAAATTAGATCTTTCCCAAAAGACCTAATTAGGCCTTTTCCAAAAAAACATAGCACAGAAATGTCAAGAATAACTTCTGCAATATGTTGGGTAAAGGACAAACACTCTTGTCAAAACAGGATACCTGGTCAGAGCTACGGATCACTCAGCGCTCTCCCTTCACACACATTGCTGCCCAGATTAGAGATAACTAGGAAGTGCGTGTTGTTTACTTGGAAGTTGGCATGAGAACTGCACTGATGTTCCAACTCGCCAGGATGGAGAGAGGACGTAATAAAGAATGCAGCAATCATCTGCAGCTTCCCTCCCTCGTCGTCCATGACTTTTTGACCATTAGCTTGGTTTACATTTAACAATGGGGGGAAAAAATAGTCATGTCATCCTAATCATTTCTTTTTAATGGGTTTGAATTTAGCTAGGCTTGCTTGGGCAGGTTTTTGGTGTGTTTTGTTGTGGTTTTTTTCTCATGTTAAATTCAGTTTCTTGAGACTACTTTCCTCTGTCTTGTAAAATGTTGGTGGTGGTCTTGCACACTTAATGGACCGGCATCTTATGTTTGGAGTTGGGTAAAATGGCTGTGACAATGTGTGTCCTCTGTGACATGTTGGCAAAATTCTATACGAATTGTTTCATATGTTTTCACACGTGGACTATGAGTTTACTCCATAGAAAATGCTGAAGGCAGTGAAGAAGTGCAGCCTTGTAATGGCCATGAAATTAAGCTTATAGGGCTGAGTAGCAAAGATTTTAAAAGATAAGAATGCCCTTGATGGTCACTGCTGTGTGGTCTATTACTGTTCTGGGCTTCTGGAAGCTCAAGGGGAACACTTGGACAAGTCTTGGAACAAGTAGCCTTCACAAAAGTTTTTCAATACTACCAAACTGGACCTAATAATACTGGGCTTTTATCTCCTTGTATTCCTGGATTCTATCTTTTTGATGTGTCACCAGAATTACCATAAACCATGAATAAAAAAGTGTCAGGAACATTTCCTTAGTTGTTATTTTTGCATGGAATACAGTGAATAATGACCACAACAAGTTTGAAGGTAGAGCTACATAAACACTTGTAGAGTCTGTAGTTTTTCTACAGTGGTGACTTAAAAGGAGCCTTGTGGGAAAAGGCTTTGTCAAATACAAAATACCGGTAACCATAGTTCTGTTAACGCAAATCCACAAAATCACATTGACGAATGACTAAAATTACTGAATGTTCTAGAAACTGCCACAGAATGATGCAATTAACCTGATAACAGATAGAAATTTTCAGCTCTGAGAGCTCTGACTGGAGCAGAGGAATACTTTAAAACCTTTCCCTCCACTGTTACACTGACTGGACTCCAGCAGGACTTGTGATCTTGAAGTCCTAGGCTAGGACTTTCAAGGCACGTATTAGGGAAATGTCATCTTTTGAGCTATAATTTACAAGACCAAAAGGGATGACTAGAAGCTGATTCACTTTGGGTGGAAAATTATTAATCCAATAGCCATTAAGTCTATTAAAACAACACTTATAGCAAAAAGATACCTTCATACCTTAAATACCACTCATGACAATGTATTCAAATCATCCTCAGTGAAAATATAAGGTTTCAAATGCCTCACATACATATACTATGTATTTCAGTTTGTGTGGTGTATTTTCTTGGTTAGGCAAAGAAGGTGCCCTGGCAGCTGAACATTCATTAACATGGAAATACTATGGAGGACAATTGCAAAATCGAGTTTTAGCCTTATCCAAAGTGAGGTCTTTCTGGGATTTCCTTGCTTTGAACTTGTATATCAAGGGGCATAAAGGAAAATTAACTAAAATTTGCATGTATTAACTACTCTGTAGGCAGTTCAACTAAAACTGAAGATAGAATTTCAAAGCCAATTCAAGTCTGTATAATTGTGTCTACACTAGAATTTAATGTGCCTTAAAAGGGAATTTAGATTGACTGTGAGAACAGAATCTGACTCCTAGATTGGTGATCTAACTACTTACACTTTGTACAGGAAACACGTAGTTGCTTCCTTCAATCTGTGATTTATGTGATTCAATCAGTCATTCTAGTATACTAAAAATTGTTTCTGTAACCGCTGACTTTTTTTAACAGCAGACTTGTAGACAAATTTCTAGAAGTTTCTTTGAAAAAATTCTATTTTTGAAGAGGTTAAAACAAATACGATGTTTAATGTCCCCATCATTTGAAATATGCATATACTTTGTTACCAAATATTACCTACTCGTGTTCTTTGTATTTGAAGAGCTGCAAGGCATCCTAATGGGTGGATAAAAGTTGGGTTCGCAGGCCCCAAGTTAGAAAACACTGCTTGATGTCTCCTCTTGTTGAGATGAGAAACCACATAACTCTCTACACTTGTGAGCCTGCAGGCATCGGTTACCAGGATCGGAAAATTATGAAGTCACATAAGCTGCATAAGCTAGGGCCAATTTTACTCACCAAGTAGTAAATACTTTTAATAATATTAGTATTAATTACTTAAAATTCTGAAGTATTGCTGAGACAAGAAATCATCTAGCTCCTTTTTTCAGTCATTGCAGAATTCTCTCTCCTAGGAAGGATACCAGGTCTTGGGTTTTTTGTTGGTTTTGTGTTTTACTTCTTTTTTCTTCTCTTAGCTTAAAAGCAAAACAGCATGAAATACCACAGCAGTTTCCACACAAATACTACTTTTAATTTTGTTTTATTCTGATCACAAAGATTTATTTTTCTATAAAGCACTTAAAAGTTCCTTTTTAAAAAGCATGCATGTAATTTCCCTCCAAATTAGCTATTTTTTTTAAATTAACTTTAATAGAGTGTAGGAAGGGGATTGTTTTTGATAAATAAACCAAATAATTCTTCTAACAAAAAATATCTCTCTACTGACTATCAGTATATTCTGCCTCAATACCAAATAACAATTCCCGGAACAAGGAACACTCATTCTCTTCTTATTTAATTAGAAGACTTGTTTCTCATGGGCACTCATGCTGATTTATGAATACCTATTGTTCTTAATTTAACTACACATTCAGTTTTGCACAATAGAACGCATATATACTCTGGCCTTGGTTCATTCAGCATACATACAAGACCCAAGCTTCTGTGTGTTTTGCTAGCACCTATTAAGTGCTTAGTTCTAGAAACCCTTGGGCTACAATAAATATGACTTTATCAAGCAATTAACCCAGGAATTCTGTTAAGAGTGCAGAGGGAGTTCTTCTGTTCTTTACGTCTTTTGAATGCCACAAAGTCAGATAAGAAGAGCGTTCTGTTGCAAGTGCTTTAATGGGAAAAAAAATTTGAAATCTAAAACTTCAGGGGCCAAATTCATCTGTCATTAGCAGAGACATAAATTTACTGAATTCTGAGTAAATATAATTATGAGGAATGTATTCTCCAGTATGATTTGAGCTTGTTGGTACCTCTTAGGTCTGTGACACTGAACACAAAGTCTCCTGAAAACAAAGCTGGAGTACTGGGGTTAGGAGTGTTCTTCCCATCCTTCCCTCCCCTCATCTCTCCTCACTGTTGCCGTCTCTGGTCTGTACAGGTGGAGATATCCAAAAATAAGAAGCCATTCTGAAGTACAACTTGAGTCTTTGAAAAGGTGTTTGTTTGCAGTTGAGGATGTCTTTCCAATAAGCTTTTACAATTCTGCAGCTGGTGTGAGTATTAGCTAATGCATGCCTAATTCTTCCTACTTCTTCAGGGCCAGTACAGATATTTTAAGTTATCATGAGGGAGAAGAATAGCTGGAAGATAATTTTAAAATTATCTTAACTTTATGTAAAGACTTGTCAACTTAAGTTTTAAGAAGCAGTAAAACAAAAAAATAATTTTGAAAGAATATAGGCTTGGGTGTACCATGTATTTCCTTCCAGATCTTTCCAACCAAAATGTTTTTTGATGCATCATATATGTGATCAAATCCAGGCATGACTTACCCGTTAAACAGTCTTTGACTCTGCATTTTGGTGTTTCTTTCGACAACTTATTGTGTTTGATCTACTTGTGCATGAGATGGATCTAGGTTACCACTTTTCATTTACCACTCTAGCTAGCTTCAAGAAAAACTGCCATCTTGATCAAGTTCAAACTCATTCTAACTGGTTTTGATTGTAACATCCATAAGTGAAACTTACAGCCCTTCTGAGTTCAATGTCTGCTTCAGATTCCCCTTAGCACATTGGCAATTTGGCATTTGAGAAGTGACTTGTGGACTGGGCATCAGATAGAGCAATTTGAGAGCATTAGATCAAGTGATGCAATCAAGCACAGTTCTCACATTACATCAGGAAAAATGAATACTGTAGATATTTATGAGAAATATTAAAG